>JAGMVL010000270.1:0-600000 GCA_019202695.1 Populus x sibirica
TTTTTTTTTTTTTCAAATGTGGGATTTGAACACATTAGTATATATATAATTATGTTCCCAAGAAAGTCATGTTTTTTTCAATGTGGATAAAAACCTTTGGTTTAAATACTTCAACTTAAAAGGATAACATAGTATTTTTTTCAATGTGGGATTTGAACCCCTTTCTATATATATACACTATGTTCTACGAAAAAACCATGTTTTTTCAATGTGGGATAAAAACCTTTTGGTTTAAATACTTCAACTTAAAATGATAACATAAAAATTTTCAATGTGGGGTTTGAAACCTCTTTCATATATATACACTATGTTCATGAAAAAACCATGCTTTTTCTAATGTGGGATAAAAAAACCTTTTTGGTTTAAATACTTCAACTTAAAATGATAACATAATATCTTTCAATGTGTTTGAAGCCCTTTCATATATATACATCTATGTTCCCATGAAAAACCATGTCTTTTCAATGTGGGATAAAAAAACCTTTTTTGGTTTAAATACCTCAACTTAAAAGGATAACATAGTATCTTTTCAATGTGGAGTTTGAAACCCTTTCATATATATACACTATGTTCCCATGAAAAAAACCATGTTTTTTCAATGTGAGATAAAAAACCTTTTTGGTTTAAATACTTCAACTTAAAAGGATAACATAATATCTTTTCAATGTGGGATTTGAAAACCCCTTTCATATATATACTCCAGTTCCCATGAAAAAAGTTATGTTTCTTTTTTCAATGTGGGATTTGAAACCCATTAGTATATATATTCTATGTTTCTAAGGAAAAAGTTATGTTTTTTCAATGTGTGGGATAAAAAACTTTTTAGTTTAAATACTTTTTAAACTTAAAAGCTTAACATAATATCTTTTTAATGTGGGATAATAAACTTTTTAAAATATTCTTTTAAACTTCATAATATGTATAATCGAGTATTTACATGGATTTTTTCATATGAAATATTAAAAAAAAAAATTAATTTTTCCGGTTAATCCTACGTTGACCCGAGTTGACCCCAAGTTGACCCCCGAAACCTAGGACCCGGCCCTTGGCCGGGTCAACCCCCCGGGCCGGTCTAATAACTATGGTAATAACACACAAGGCCAAGAAAAGATCATAGAACATCATAATATACACTCCTATATATGTATTCTCGTTGTTAAACGTTTTTGTCCTTCTATTATTATTAACTTAAGCATCAAAAGGTTTCATATCTCTCGATAAAAAGACTAAGCCTAGACACGTTAACTTAGAAGCAGATATAAAAAGCTTGGATACTTTATCTTATAATCAATTATGGAAAGCTTAAATTTAATTTGAAGTTTTTATAACTTCCATCAACGATGTTGTTTTATAGGAGCTTAAATAAAAGTTAGTTCATTCTTATTTCATACTTCACCCCAAAGTTTTTTCATGTCTAACAACTTGAGAAACACAAAACATGGAAGGGTAACAGACCTCCCCACTATAAGTATATTAACTCCTCCACGTCTCCAATAACTCACTTTCAAATGAAAATGCTTACTAAAGTTATTTTATCTACATAAAAATATTTTTGCGCTCTTCCACTCTCTTTAATACTTCTTTAATGGGTGACAAAAACAACTTGCAATACAAGTTGTTGTTGTTGCGCCAAAAATCCAACTAGAAGATAAAGTTAAGATCATTTTGGGTCCACATTACTAGATCCACGGTTACCTTCCACATATTATTTGCCTGATTGCAAATCATGGCCACTCTTGTTTTCTTTACTTGTTAATTGAAATACAAGTATACATTATAACTAGCATTGTTTTTCCAATTTGAGATAACCAGCGGCCCACCAGTGTGGTTATATATATATATATATATATGATCATTCGTTGTAAAAGCTCCTGGGGTCCATGTTTTCTGGATGCATATTCATTGAGACAATATCTAACATTTCTGTCTTGATGATTGTTTTGGTGCATATGCTGTGTGCTGTCTATTTTAGAAACACTATTTTCCTGATCAAGAATAAGATGGCCTAGCTACTGGCTGGTGATTACTAAAGAGAAATTCCATGGCTCGTGTAGCACAACGTTTTTCAATGTTTTTGGATTAGTAGACGCTATTTCCCCAACATCCATTTCCATCAAGCTAGCATTTTACAGCATAGGAGAAGGGGGAAGTGATCGTAAGAGAGAACGAATAAACCAATAGGAAGTTTTTTCTCTTTTTTTCCAGAAATAGATATTAAGGAAAAATGGACTGAATGGTCCAAAAACACTTCGAAACCATCGTATGCTAGCACAGTAGATGGGATGTGTTTCAATTCAATCCAAACGTAATCAGGCAAGTTCTTATCTTTGTCCCAGTCACTGTCTCTTCTATGGTGGTCACAAGGCTGTGGTTTCAACGTTTCAGTGCTTTTAATTCTGTCTCTACTCTCTGCTAAAAAGTTAGGGTGAAGTTCATGTGTAAAGAGACCAGTAAATAATGCATGATGAGGACTTTCATCACATCATGGACTCACCAGTCACCATGTACGAAGTAGGAGCTCTTAGCCTCCCACAAGCAAACAATTAAATGCTAGCAAAAGCATATTCCTGACTTCGCATCGATCCAACCAAGCGAATATTGAAGAAAATAAAACTGACACGAGAATCAAGCCTAGAGAGATAACTCCGGTTAAGGGAGAATATCGGAATGTATGAGATTCCCCTGTGCAATCTAAATGCCAGGGGAAGCAGGAAGAATTGGTGAGAGAAGGAGGAGGAGGAGATAGTTATGGGCAGAGGCCTACCAATTAGGGTATTTAAAGTCTCTAATGTTATTATTTCAAAAATACTTTGGATATGTGGACAGGAGTTCACTCTCTATGAGGTGTGACAAAACAATGTGAAAGTGCGCCCCCAGTGGAAAAGTTGTTTTGCTTAAGATTGCACAGAAAGCCCTTCATCATCATACAAGTAAAGAAACTAAAACTGTTGCACACCTTTAATGTTTCTGACCACGCGCGTTCTTGGATCATGGTGGAGTGGAAGAATTATGGAGTCCTTCTGCCAGTGTCCAATACTCTTTTGCTTTCTATGCTTATCCTCTTGTATATTTTAACATATTATGTATAAAAAGATTGTGTATATGTTAACATAAACTTTGGTGAAGTCATGTAACTCGATTGGAAAGTAAATAGTTGAAGTTGCCATCATACAGTGCTGTGGGCATAAAGGAATATAGATAAGAGTCAATATTTTCCTACACCCAACTGGTGGATCCACTTGCCATCTTCTTCTTGTATTTTGTTGTCCTGGAGTTGGGTGAAGATTGATGCCTGTGTCATTTTTCGCCCACTCCTTCTGAGGCTTTCCTCATGGTCCTGTGAAGGAATGGTCCTAGTAATTAGGTTGAAACTGGGACATAACATGCCCTAAAGAAGGTCCTCATGAACAAATCAAACCTCATGGCCTTCTATGCACATGCAAAATGACTCACACGAGGGGAAGGGAGAGGTTGATGAGATGAACTTAATTTCTTCTTAATTCATGAAACACAGAACAATTAAACACGAGGATTTGATACAGCTCATTACAGTATCATAAATTATGTGCTCTTTAAGAATTAGGACACAAGATATATAACGTCCGAGGAACCAAACATTTATGTTCCAATCTAGACAACTACAAGACAGTGATAAAAAAGCGACGTAGAGGGGTCTTGAATGACCCTATGTTTCAACTCTATATGTGCACTATCAGAAGGTCAAGCAGCTTTAATTAGAATGGGCAAGGAAATACTTACAAATACTTCTCTCTGCAGGGTATGTTCAATATCATCAATGCAAATTGTGAAGCAAAAAGCACATTGCACCAAATCTTTTTACAGTCCATACGTGATGAGTCAACATTTTTTTTTTTTAGATTTTTATAAATAAAAATCATATTAAAAATAAAATGGGTCACTAGTCAACACGTCAAATCAAAAACTTGGTTTGCAAGGGTTGGCCAAGCTGGAGATAGCGTTGGTTTGACAAGCACATCATACCAAAAAACCTGGGCTTTGTAGTTAAGTCAAGTCCAAAATAACGTAGCGTCGTCTAGCGAACACGCCAGACCTAAAGAACTTGGACTTAGAAGTTAACCAAGTTCAAGATGATATGGGTTTGGCGAAGTACACCAAATACCAAGAACTTGGACTTAGTAGTTAGCTAAGTCTAAGGTACACGGGTCTAACAAACACATCGTGCCTAAAGAACTTGGACTTGACAATAATCCAAGTTTAAAATGTCATGGGTCTATTAAATATGCCGTAACCTAAAGCACTTTGTCTTGACAATCAGCCCAAACCCAAGGTAGCATGAGTCTCGAACAAACATGTCAAGCCTAAAGAACTTTGACTTAAAGTCAACCAAGTCCAAGGTGGTGAGAGTCCGACAAACATGTCAAACCTTAAGAACTTGAACTTGGTAGTCACTAGATCTAAATTGTATGGGTCTCAAGTAACCATACTAGACTCAAAACACTTGAGCTTAGCGTTCGCTAAGCCTAAAGTGTGTGTTTATCCGGCAAGCATGCCAAACCTAAAGTATTTGGATTCAATCATTACCAAGTTCCGAGGCTATATGTTTAATCCTAAACGATCATTTAAAATAAAAGTATTGAAGGCATGATAAACCACCATGCCTCTCCATTTAGAATAATCATTCATGTTAATGTAATGATTTTTCTATACTCATAGGCATACAAGGTCTCTTAAAGGACCTACCATACTTACTATCTCTTTAATGATATGTAATGGATATTTGCTCTCCCATTAATATCACCGCGGGAGGGCTTTCCAGCTTATCCATTCTATGAAAACGACAAGGTTCAAGGAGTATAAATACCCATTGAACCATCCGGTAAGGGTTCGTAAATTTTTATCTCTTAAGATAAACTCATAGATTTCGAGAGCATTAACTAACTTAAAACTCAATAACAAACACCTTTATTTCTTTGAATTTAAAGCTTTTGTAAGTCATTTTTCGTCTCTCATAAATATACTCATTTTATCATTGGAGTGGTCTTTAAATCACCCCAATTGGGTTCATGTACTCAAGAAGCTTTTACCATAAAGCCCCGAATCTCCTTAGTCTAAAGCGAAGTATCGGAACATATTGATTAACCCACTCATCTCAAATACTAAATAACCTATTATTTATGTAGATTCTTGGATTTTGAAACATCATTAGTGGCGTTTGTCACTATGGAAATACTTACAAAAAGGTCATAAATAGCTAAAATCAAATGTGCAAGCCACCAGGAAGTTTACCCCATTACACCTTAGAAAGCAATGAACAAGATCTTAAGACCAATCTTGACTTCCTGAAGGAGTCATGTCTAATACCTAGAAGTTAGGAATGAAGCTTATAGGCTCGAGCATTGGGGATGGTATTGTTTCTCCTAATAGCAATCTCTAAGTGATTGATAAATGGTCTCCTAAAGACAATAGTCCCATCTACAATGATCACCATGTTATCTAACATCTTGGGTCTCAACAACATGTAAACTACCTAACGTAGAGAACCCATCTCCACCCCAAGCAAAAGGCAACATGGATATATAGTCATTGTTGGATGTTGGTCGCTTAAACTTTCCCCGTTGGTTTTAGAATTTTTCTTAAAATTTTCTATATCTTGACCCAGGAATATATGTTTTCCAACCATTGGCGTTGGACCCGTGTTGACCCACGTTGGTTTGTTGGTTGCTGGTCAATAAAAATTTTCCAAAGAATTTTCTAAGTATAAAAGATGTATGTTTCCTAAATCTAGGCATTGGACCGTTATGATTACTTAACACGACATATTAGCATGCTTAAATATAATAATGATGCAAGGGATGTAATATAAAATTTCAAAAAACTAAAATATAAAACATAGGTCTTATAGCTAAATTCAAGGCTTTTAAAAGCCCAAGCATTCAATATATTATATAACACTTAAAGGAAATAACAAAAAACCTTAAAGGAAACGACATCTTCATGCCGGGTTCTAAGCTAGGTAAACTTCATCCTTGTTGATGTAGCTCTTGATAGAGAAGACATCAACAAAGTCGAGGACTTGGGTCATGTTAGAGAATCTCACTAAATTCAACTTATATCCCTCTAGGAAAGGTTAAATAAATACAAGCTTGACATAACCATGAAAAGTTTATCTCCCTAATGTCTTCGTTAGAGATGAACTCCTCATATTCCGGTCTAAAAAACTTGGGAGGAGTTTCTTCAAGTTTTCCATATGTGTACAAGAGTTTTGAACCTCCTTCCTAGTTGATCCTGGCTCCTCTCTCCCTCTCTCAAGAGTCTCTCACCCTTTTTAGTTTAGCCACTTTTTTTTTTTCAAATCGAACATCCCTTTCTCCAGGAAGTCAATATGATTGTAATTTCATGTGATTGAGTTGTATAAATACATTGGGTCACTAGGTAATAACCATAGTTATTAAACCCGGCCCGGCCCGAGCGGGTCGACCCAAGTGGCTGGACCGGTCCGGGTTTAACAAAAGACCGCTTTGTGGCACCGGGCCTACAAACCCAGGCGACCCGGGTGGTAGACGGGGACCCGGCGTAACCCGAACGAGACCGGGTTTTTTTTTTTTTTTCAAATGTGGGATTTGAAACACATTAGTATATATACTCTATGTTCCTAAGAAAAAAGTCATGTTTTTCAATGTGGGATAAAAAAACCTTTTTGGTTTAAATACTTCAACTTAAAAGGATAACATAGTATTTTTTCAATGTGGGATTTGAACCCCTTTCATATATATACACTATGTGTTCCCATGAAAAAAACCATGTTTTTTCAATGTGGGATAAAAAACCTTTTATTTTTAAATACTTCCAACTTAAAATGATAACATAGTATCTTTTCAATGTGGGGTTTGAAACCCTTCTCATATATATACACTATGTTCCCATGAAAAAAAACCATGTTTTTTCAATGTGGGATAAAAAACCTTTTTGGTTTAAATACTTCAACTTAAAATGATAACATAATATCTTTTCAATGTGGGGTTTGAAGCCCTTTCATATATATACACTATGTTCCCATGAAAAAACCATGTCTTTTCAATGTGGGATAAAAAACCTTTTGGTTTAAATACTTTCCAACCAAAAAGGATAACATAGTATCTTTTCACAATGTGGAGTTTGAAACCCTTTCATATATATACACTATGTTCCCATGAAAAAAACCATGTTTTTTCAATGTGAGATAAAAAACCTTTTGGTTTAAATACTTCAACTTAAAAGGATAACATAATATCTTTTCAATGTGGGATTTGAAACCTTTCATATATATACTCCATGTTCCCATGAAAAAAGTTATGTTTTTTCAATGTGGGATTTTGAAACCCATTAGTATATATATTCTATGTTTCTAAGGAAAAAGTTATGTTTTTCAATGTGGGATAAAAAACTTTTTTAGTTTAAAATACTTTAACTTAAAAGCTTAACATAATATCTTTTTAATGTGGGATAATAAACTTTTTAAAATATTCTTTTAAACTTCATAATATGTATAATCTATATTTACATGGATTTTTCATATGAAATATTAAAAAAAAAAAATTAATTTTTCCCAAGTTAATCGTAAGTTTAACCGAGTTGACCGGGTTGACCTTTGAAACCGGGACGGCCGCCCTAGCGGTCCACCTCGGCCCGGGTCTAATAACTATGGTAATAACACACAAGGCCAAGAAAAGATCATAGAACATCATAATATACACTCTCCTATATATGTATTCTCGTTGTTAAACGTTTTTGTCCTTCTACGTATTATTAACTTAAGCATCAAAAGGTTTCATATTCACGATAAAAAGACTAAGCCTAGACACGTTAACATGAAGCGGATATAAAAAGCTTGGATACTTTATCTTATAATCAATTATGGAAAGCTTAAATTTAATTTGAAGTTTTTATAACTTCATCAACGATGTTGTTTATAGGAGCTTAAATAAAAAGTTAGTTCATTCTTATTTCATACTTCACCCCAAAGTTTTTTCATGTCTAACAACTTAGAAACACAAAACATGGAAGGGTAACAGACCTCCCCACTATAAGTATATTAACTCCTCCACGTCTCCAATAACTCACTTTCAAATGAAAATGCTTACTAAAGTTATTTTATCTACATAAAAATATTTTTGCGCTCTTCCACTTCTTTATACTTCTTTAATGGGTGACAAAAACAACTTGCAATACAAGTTGTTGTTGTTGCGCATAAAATCTAACTAGAGAGGATAAAAGTTAAGATCATTTTGGGTCCACATTACTAGATCCTGGGTTACCTTCCACATATTATTTGGCCTGATTGCAAATCATGGCCACTCTTGTTTTCTTTACTTGTTAATTGAAATACAAGTATACATTATAACTAGCATTGTTTTTCCAATTTGAGATAACCAGCGGCCCACCAGTGTGGTTATATATATATATATATATATGATCATTCGTTGTAAAAGCTCCTGGGGTCCATGTTTTCTGGATGCATATTCATTGAGACAATATCTAACATTTCTGTCTTGATGATTGTTTTGGTGCATATGCTGTGTGCTGTCTATTTTAGAAACACTATTTTCCTTGATCAAGAATGATGGCCTAGCTAGCTAGCTATGGATTACTAAGAAATTCCATGGCTCGTGTAGCACAACGTTTTTCAATGTTTTTGGATTAGTAGACGCTATTTCCCAACATCCATTTCATCAAGCTAGCATTTTACAGCATAGGAGAAGGGGGAAGTGATCGTAAGAGAGAACGAATAAACCAATAGGGAAGTTTTTTCTTTTCAGAAATAGATATTAAGGAAAATGGACTGAATGGTCCAAAAAACACTTTGAAACCATCGTATGCTAGCACAGTAGATGGGATGTGTTTCAATTCAATCCAAACGTAATCAGGCAAGTTCTTATCTTTGTCCCAGTCACTGTCTCTTCTATGGTGGTCACAAGGCTGTGGTTTCAACGTTTCAGTGCTTTTAATTCTGTCTCTACTCTCTGCTAAAAAGTTAGGGTGAAGTTCATGTGTCAAGAGACCAGTAAATAATGCATGATGAGGACTTTCATCACATCATGGACTCACCAGTCACCATGTACGAAGTAGGAGCTCTTAGCCTCCCACAAGCAAACAATTAAATGCTAGCAAAAGCATATTCCTGACTTCGCATCGATCCAACCAAGCGAATATTGAAAATAAAACTGACACGAGAATCAAGCCTAGAGAGATAACTACGGTTAAGGGAGAATATCGGAATGTATGAGATTCCCCTGTGCAATCTAAAATGCCAGGGGAAGCAGGAAGAATTGGTAGAGAAGGAGGAGGAGGAGATAGTTATGGGCAGAGGCCTACCAATTAGGTATTTAAAGTCTCTAATGTTATTATTTCAAAAATACTTTGGATATGTGGACAGGAGTTCACTCTCTATGAGGTGTGACAAAACAATGTGAAAGTGCGCCCCCAGTGGAAAAGTTGTTTGCTTAAGATTGCACAGAAAGCCCTTCATCATCATACAAGTAAAGAAACTAAAACTGTTACCCTTTAATGTTTCTGACCACGCGCGTTCTTGGATCATGGTGGAGTGGAAGAATTATGGAGTCCTTCTGGCAGCTCCAATACTCTTTTTGCTTTCTATGCTTATCCTCTTGTATATTTTAACATATTATGTATAAAAAGATTGTGTATATGTTAACATAAACTTTGGTGAAGTCATGTAACTCGATTGGAAAGTAAATAGTTGAAGTTGCCATCATACAGTGCTGTGGGCATAAAGGAATATAGATACAGTCAATATTTTCCTACGCAACTGGTGGATCCACTTGCCATCTTCTTCTTGTATTGTTGTCGCTGGAGTTGGGTGAAGATTGATGCCTTGTCATTTTCGCCCACTCCTTCTGAGGCTTTTCTCATGGTCCTGTGAAGGAATGGTCCTAGTAATTAGGTTGAAACTGGGACATAACATGCCCTAGTGAAGGGTCCTCATGAACAAATCAAACCTCATGGCCTTCTATGCACATGCAAAATGACTCACACGAGGGGAAGGGGAGAGGTTGATGATGAACTTAATTTCTTCTTAATTCATGAAACACAGAACAATTAAACACGAGGATTTGATACAGCTCATTACAGTATCATAAATTATGTGCTCTTTAAGAATTAGGACACAAGATATATAACGTCCAAGGAACCAAACATTTATGTTCCAATCTAGACAACTACAAGACAGTGATAAAAGCTACGTGAGGGCCCTTGAATGACCCTATGTTTCAACTCTATATGTGCACTATCAGAAGGTCAAGCAGCTTTAATTAGAATGGGCAAGGAAATACTTACAAATACTTCTCTCTGCAGGGTATGTTCAATATCATCAATGCAAATTGTGAAGCAAAAGCACATTGCACCAAATCTTTTACAGTCCATACGTGATGAGTCAACATTTTTTTTTTAGATTTTTTATAAATAAAAATCATATTAAAAATAAAATGGGTCTAGTAAACACGTCAAATCAAAAAACTTGGTTTTAGAAGTTGGCCAAGCTCGAGATAGCGTTGGTTTGACAAGCACATCATACCAAAAAAACTTGGGCTTTGTAGTTAGTCAAGTCCAAAATAACGTGCGTCGTCTAGCGAACACGCCTGACCTAAAGAACTTGGACTTAGAAGTTAACCAAGTTCAAGATGATATGGGTTTGGCAAGTACACCAAATACCAAGAACTTGGACTTAGTAGTTAGCTAAGTCTAAGGTAACGTGGGTCTAACAAACACATCAGGCCTAAAGAACTTGGACTTGACAATAATCCAAGTTTAAAATGTTGTGGGTCTAGCAAACATGCGGACCCAAAGCACTTTGTCTTGTGATCAGCCAAACCCAAGGTAGCATGAGTCCGACAAACATGTCAAGCCTAAAGAACTTTGACTTAGAAGTCGACCAAGTCCAAGGTGGTGAGAGTCGACAAGCATGTCAAACCCAAAGAACTTGAACTTGGTAGTCGGACCGGATCTAAAATTGTATGGGTCACGGCAACCATACTAGACTCAAAACACTTGAGCTTAGCAGTCAGCCAAGCCTAAGGTGGCGGTTATCTGGCAAGCATGCCAAACCTAAAGTATTTGGATTCAATCATTACCAAGTTCCGAGGCTATATGTTTAATCCTAAACGATCATTTAAAATAAAAGTATTGAAGGCATGACAAACCACCATGCCTCTCCATTTAGAATAATCATTCATGTTAATGTAATGATTTTTCTATACTCATAGGTGCATACAAGGTCTCTTAAAGGACCTACCATACTTACTATCTCTTTAATGATATGTAATGGATATTTGTCTCCCATTAATATCACCGAAAGCAGAGGGCTTTCCAGTTTATCCATTCTATGAAAACGACAAGGTTCAAGGAGTATAAATACCCATTGAACCATCCAGGTAAGGGTTCGAAATTTTTATCTCTTAAGATAAACTCATAGATTTCTGTAGCATTAACTAACTTAAAACTCAATAACAAACACCTTTGTTCTTTGAATTTAAAGCTTTTGTAAGTCATTTTTCGTCTTTCTCATAAATATACTCATTTTATCATTGGAGGGTCTTTAAATCACCCCAATTGGGTTCATGTACTCAAGCTTTTACCATAAGCCTGGAATTCCTTAGTCTAAAGCGAAGTATCAGAACATATTGATTAACCACTTATCTCAAATACTAAATAACCTATTATTTATGTATCTTGGATTTTGAAACATCATTAGTGGCGTTGTCTATGGAAATACTTACAAAAGGTCATAAATAGCTAAAATCAAATGTGCAAGCCACCAGGAAGTTTATTACACCTTAGAAAGCAATGAACAAGATCTTAAGACCAATCTTGACTTCCTAGAAGAGTCATGTCTAATAGCTGCAGTTAGGAATGAAGCTTATAGGCTCGAGCATTGGGATGGTATGTGTTCTCCCTAATAGCAATCTCTAAGTGATTGATAAATGGTCTCCTAAAGACAATAGTCCCATCTACAATGATCACCATGTTATCTAACATCTTGGGTCTCAACAAAGATGTAAACTACCTAACGTAGAGAACCCATCTCCACCCCAAGCAAAGGGCAACATGGATATATAGTCATTGTTGGATGTTGGTCGTTTAAACTTTCCCTGTTGGTTTTAGAATTTTTCTTAAAAATTTTCTATATCTTGGACCAGGAATATATGTTTTCCAACCATTGGCGTTGGACTGTGTTGACCCACGTTGGTTTGTTGGTTGTTGGTCAATAAAAATTTTCCAAAGAATTTTCTAAGTATAAAAGATGTATGTTTCCTAAATCTAGGCATTGGACTCGTTATGATTACTTAACACGACATATTAGCATGCTTAAATATAATAATGATGCAAGGGATGTAACATAAAATTTCAAAAAACTAAAATATAAAACATAGGCCTTATAGCTAAATTCAAGGCTTTTAAAAGCCCAAGCATTCAATACATTATATAACACTTAAAGGAAATAACAAAAACCCTAAAGGAAACTACATCTTCATGCCAGGTTCCTAAGCTAGGTAAACTTCATCCTTGTTGATGTAGCTCGACTGGGAAGACATCAACAAAGTCGAGGACTTGGCCTTTGTCTAGGAGAATCTCACTAAATTCAACTTATATCCCTCTAGAAAGGTTAAATAAATACAAGTTTGACATAACCATGAAAAGTTTATCTCCTAATGTCTTCGTTAGAGATGAACTCCTCATATTCGGTCTAAAAAACTTGGGAGGAGTTCTTCAAGTTTTCCATATGTGTACAAGAGTTTTGAACCTCCTTCCTAGTTATCCCTGGCTCCTCTCTCAAAGTCTCCCTCACCCTTTTTAGTTTAGCCACTTTTTTTTTTCAAATCAGTCATCCCTTTCTCCAGGAAGTCAATATGATTGTAAGTCTCTGCCATCCTTTGCTTAGTTGACTCCAAGACATAGGTCTGAGCTCCCATCTGCCCCTGCAACCTAGAGTAAGTATTCCTAAAAGAGTTCATCTCAATATCTTGAGCAAAGTTTTCTTTTTCAAGTCTGTGTACTTCAGACTTGTCAACAGAGTAATGCTTAATGGCCTCCTCATTAACCCTTCTCTCTCTAACCCACCTACTTTTGAAGTAGAAACACATCATAAAGGTCTAAACAACCAAAGAGATAAGATAAGTTATGTTTAAAAATAACATAATAAAATAGATAAAGAAAAATATTTAGTTTGTTATCTTACCGAAAAGCTATATGTCCAATAATGGTCAAGTAGCTAGAAGCTTGGGTCAATCAATCATTCCACATCATAAGGAAAGGTGAGGAGTTTATCCAATGTCTTTATCACATCCAACCCATCAAGTCTTAATATGGACATCCTTTGAAGAATGGTCTCCATCATCCCCCTCTCTTCCTCACATAGAGTGGGTAAACAAATAGAGGCGTGGTTTAACTTGGAGATTAGAGAAGATATCCTCCTCTTGGGAAGATGTAGGGGCTTGGCTGAAGGATCCAGGAAACAAGTAAACTAGGCTCGAGGGAGCATAAACGCTATATGAAGGAGGGACAATCTCCATATCATAATCTAAAAGGATGGAAACTCTCATTCTCTTCCATTGGAAAGCAACCTCTAGAATGACCGAGGTTAGTGTTGGCACCTCAGGGCCTCTTGGTAGGGGAGAGCGAGACCCCTTTGTTGCCTCTTAACACATCTCATCAATAAGAAGGCCAATTACAAGGATGTCTTCTTCGTAAACATCATCGACTTAGACTATGACAATCTTTTCAATGTTCATTTGAATAGAAAACCTAACTCTTCATATTCGCATCAATGATTAACTATCTTCGAAGAGGAGCCTTCATTGGAAGAAGGCATGAAGGGGTAAACCCATTGAATTTGAATCCAACAATCCCTGTGTAAAGACCTTGTATAAGGAATCGATCGAGAAATAAAATGTATTAAAATAAAAAAACATATGAAAACGAGATTACCCAAAACACCATATTCTTTTTAGCCATACAACCGATGTCATATTCAGTATGGAGATTATTCAACCTAGTGCACACCCTCTCCTCCTCTAGGCCCAAGAAGGGCTTATCATTCACACCTATTGAGGATGTTCTCCAATAGTGGGTACATCCCTAGATTGGACTATACCCATCCTAAGGTCTGGCTAGGCCATTGTACCTTACTATCACCCATTGATCCCTCTATTTTTTGTAGTGAGAGGACTTCCCCTTTATAGTGTTCTTTATTGGCCCATTTCATCTATTGATGAAAGTAAAAAACCAAGGGATTTAAAGTCCATTTTAGCTTCTTACCGATCAAGGTATTATACTATTTAAATACCCCGACCATATGCTCCTCATTTAAAATCCTTAATAACTTTTGAAATGAGGATAGAATGGTCCATCCATTAGGATAAATCTGAGCAGGACTAAGGTTGTAGAACCTCAAAACATCATTTACAAATCCATGTAAAGGAAACTAGTATTCAAACTCATATAGACATATGGGGGCGTAATGATAATATTACCCCCATCATATGTGTCTGGTGACCGATAAATACAGTCACCAGGACTTTAGGGACTACTATTATATACTCTCTTAGCCGACTAGCATTGGTCAGGGTTACTTGATCTAAAGTCACTGAACTCCATGTGTCATCCATCAAAGTCCTGGGAAAACTCAATTGTCCTTTCAGGTTTGAAACTTCCTAGGGAATGACCTCATCCTTTCTTCCAGCAGAAAATGGTTGAGCGTCATCCGTTTCAGATCTAGGGTTAATCCTTATGGCCGAAGATCTTTGACAAATGATTTCAGTTTCGGGTCTGAAACTGAAATCACCTTCAAGAGATATATTTTGCTTCCCCTTTCTACAAGTCATAATGTAAGAGGGAAGAAAAGGCTGAAAGAGTTTTTATGAAAGCACAAGGAAAGAAGATCTAGTTTACCTGGCCAAAGAAATACTCCCTGCTGTTAAATAGTTCTCTTCTTGTGAAAAATTGGAAATTCCTAAGTTAGGGAATACTGAAAAAAAAGGTTTAGCAAAAGTAAAAGAAAGAGGGGAAAGATAAAAATAAGAGACAAATGCCACCTCGTTGTAACCTTAGAAATGTCAAAAGCCTGCAATATTTATTACGAACTATCGGGTGGTGTTCCCAAAAAACTTTGCTTCTTTTTCCCCAAAAAATCTGTTTAGATCACCAATGTCTAAACACTTTTTTCCCAAATAAAAATAAGGCGTGTACTAACCTTTAATGCAAGATTACACATTAAAATATTGGGGGAAACTGATGAGTCAACATTTTTTTATTATAGATATTAAAAAATAAAAATTTTCTTAAAAAACAAAATGGGTCTAAACGGACACACAAGACCCAAAGAACTTAGACTTGGTAGATAGTGTGGGTCCGGCAAACATGTCAAGCCCAAAGAACTTGAACTGGCAAGCGATCAGCCAAGTCCAAGATAGTGTGGGTCCGGCAAGCATATCAAACCCAAAGAACTTAGACTTGACTTGTCGCCCAAGCCCAAGGTAGTGAGGGTCTAGAAAACATGTCAAACCCAAAACACTTAAGCATGGTAGTCAGTCAAGCCCAAAGTAACGTGGATCTGGCAAATATGACAGGCCCGAAGCATTTGAATTCAACTATTACCAAGTTCTAAGGCTATATGTTTGATCCTAGACGATCTTCTAAAATAAAAGTATTGAAAGCATGACAAATCGCTCGACTCTTTATCTCGGAATAATAATTCATATTGATGTAATGATATCCCTATACTCGTATGTATATACAAGATCTCTTAAGAGACCTACCATACTTATTATCTCATTAATGATATGTAAGGGATATTTATCTCTCATTAATATCACCAAAAGCAAAGGGCTTTCCAGTCTTTCCATTCTTTGAAAACGATATGGTTCAAGGGGTATAAATACCCTCTGAACCATAGTTATAAAACCCGACCCGGTCATTGACCCGGTAAAGTAACTGGGTCACGGGTTTGTGGGTCAACCCGGGTCAACCCGGATAAAACACCAAGACACACATTAATATAGTTGTTTTGACATAAAATATCATAATTATCAAGAAAATATCACATTAATATATGTACTAGCATAATTAATTAGCATCAATAGATTAGAATGTGCATTTGTCTTCAAATAAACAAATCTTTAACATAATTTAAAGATATTAAAGACAAGGATAATAAAATAACAAGTTGTTCTAAAAATAAATAAAGTAACATGATAGATATAAGGTGACAACATCCAAAATCCAGTTTGCATTAGAATCCATGAATCAACATCGACTCCACTTTGCATTAGAATCCATAAATCAACATCTTAACTGCATAAAAAAAGTAAAAGATTTTAGAACATGCTAAACACTTAACATTAGTAGAATTGTAAAAAGAGAATGGTAAAGTACAAGACCTCATTTGAATGTCAACGCTTTTCTAACATAACATCTTTACTCGGGTTGAATATAGACATTAAGTTCTTCAGTGTCCATAGGAGCAAAATTTGAATCAAATGTCAATGGAATTGAGCCAACCTCATTAATGCCTATCGAAACATCATCATTCTCCTCTGTATCTTCATCATCACATTCATCTTCAATCTCATTAATATTTATCAAATCTACAATTGAAACATAATTAACCAATAAACATTACATGTTAAACAATAATTCATTTTCAAACAAAGTTATAACTAAAGGATCAAATCTTCTATTACCTTCATTTAAAGTATCTTGAATGGTCATGGTTGATAAATCACGGTGAAAGATTTCTACTTCTTCGGTTGTTAAAGATGATGGACTATCTTCTACTACCCAATTTTCAGTGTTAGAAAATGCCTCAAAATTAATTGGATCATAATTCCGTCCTTTCCAATAATTTCTACAAAATCATCCACCACTTAAGAACCAACTAGTAAAACGATATCAAATTAATCAAAGGATAAATATAAAGATTGAACTAAACCGTTAAGAGAAAATTAATAAACTTATACTGGTTCTCTATCTAGTAATGGTAAAATATTGAAGGCTAATGAGATATTAGTCTTGTGATGAAGGGCTTAAGCCTATGCTCCGGTAATACCTTGTATATTTGAATCTCCCCACGCCATCAAAAGAAGGAAATAATAGCCAAAATGGTAATGGAAACTTTGTTGTTCTAGTTAATTTATTTGACCGTATATTTTTCATAAAATCATAGCATTTGCCGACCATAATTATGCATTTTACAAAATCTACCTCCGAGTCATGCCCAAGCGCCGAACACTAAAATGAAGCATTTATTATCTAACTTAACTTGCCTCTCGGATAAAACAACAAAGAAGCTTCCTTCGAAGAAAAAAACAGAGAACCGCCACTTTCCCACATGACAAAGAATGTTTTACGATAAGTAGTTTGCTTATAATTAATGGAGTAAAAGCTTGGAAATTACCTTCAAATTATTATAACAACAATGTTTTACAAGAAGTTATAACAAAGAAGAACTAAAGCTAACAGTTAAGAATAATTGCTAAGAGAAATATTATAATAGCAGATAAAGCTAACAATTAGGGCCTAAAGCCGTCTTCTCAAGATAAATTATTACTAACCCAAGGGACAATCTAGCCAAGCAAGACGAAGAAGCCAATAATAAAACCATCACGATATTGTTACTAACCCAAGAGACAAGGGAGATCTGGATAGAGAAAGAGAAATATTCACCTCAATCACGATATTCCTCGCTTGTAGAAGCTGGATGGGATCGATTCACCAGTGATGCCTTTGAATTGATTCACCAGTTGATAAATATTCACCTCAATCACGATATTTCTTCTTTCGCTCGAAAAAAATTAGGCGGAGTTAAATGTTCTTCCGCTTGAAGCCTTGAACGACTTTTCCCCGTGAGTAAAGATTAGATGTATATATATATATATATGCCGGTCTCACCCGGTTTGCCCGGTCGAGCCAGGGTCGACCGGTTTTTTACATTCACCGGTCTTTTGAGCAACCCGGATCGGGTCCATTGCCCGGGCCGACGGTCCCGGGTCGACCCCGGGCCGGTCCGGTTTTATAACTATGCTCGAACCATCCAAGTAAAGGTTCAAAACTTTTTATCTCTTAAGATAAACTCATAGATTTCGAGAGCATTAATTAACTTAAAACTTAAGAACCAACATTTTTTCCTTAAATTTAAAGTTTTTGTAAGTCATGTATTGTCTTTCTCATTAATATACCGAATGATCTTTAAATCCTCTTGATTGAGACTATTTTTGGCGGTACTCAAACTTTTACCATAACCTTGGAATTTCTTAGTCTAAAGAGAAGAAATCAAAGTATCAAAACATATTGATTAATCACTATCTCAAACACTAAATAACTTATTATTTACTTATTTTTTATTTTTGGACATCATCAATACTGTTTATAAAAATGAAAAAAAAAAAGTAAAAATAAAAAATAGATAACCCTACGAATCTCAAAGCCAAGCAGTTTTTAAGAGTGGTGATAAAGCTATTTTGACTCTACCATCTCAATAATGTAGAGCTTTACAGTCCAGAATGAAGCTCAAGCCACAAAGAGGAATGGTGCGGTGGAAAAGGCAGGTGTTCCTTCTATAGAATTCTCTTTCTTATATGGTTCTCCTCTTTGTCAGAGTCTCTATCCAGCTCTTCCTCACCTTGACTCCCTCCACCATGGTGGACCTCTTCCATCTGATTAGATGGAACATATGACCAATCCCCCTTCGCCACCTCAGTGAGGAACGCGGTTTTGCCTGCTCTATCATACTGACGGTCTCCTTAATGTCTTTGCCTTCTTTGGCTTCCATGTTGAGATTTTGATTCCATGACTTGCTACAAGGATCGATGAAGACCTTAGAAACTGTGCCCTTTTCCCATGAGGCAGCACCATTGTCCTCAAACTTGATTGATATAAAGGAGTCTGCAAAAGCTTATTAAATTAAATTGAGATAACGAGTTACAAAGAGAAAAGGGATCAAAAGATATGGAAAAAAGTAACATATTTTGTATACTATCTACTTGGAAGCACAGATGCATGTTGCGTTTTAATTGCATCAGTAATTTTTAAATACAAATAAGTGGAGACTCATGCAGAGTATTAACCATATAAAACATGATCTGCGAGACAAGACATCCTAAGGGGTCCGTCGTTTGGTTTTGTTTGCATGACCTATCTGTGTGATGAATATTAGCATGATCTGTTGAATATTACACTGATGAAATTATATATCCGTATGATTAGCGCTATCTGTCATTATATCGAAATTCATCTTTTCATTAACTCTTTTCCTACAATAATGTTGTGGGCTAGTTTTTTCCTCAGTAACGTGGGCTATGTAGGTTCGTGAATTACAAGTTTTTTCCTTTTATTTTTTTACGTGCTTGATTTACAGTAGCTAAACAATTAGAAATAATGAAACACAGTGATACTAATAATTAAAAAGTTTCTAAATCTCATCTGTTAAGAAGTGCGGACTGATCAGGATGGTATATGTACTCTGACTGCCTATACTTTTGTCACTACACAAACAATAATTTTGCATAGACAGACTACCCTCGTGCTGGAAGGAGTTCAAGAACAGCAAAGAACTGGGACTCTTGTAATAATAATAGCACTGACAATCAAAGTGCCAAACAACAGCAGAAAACATTTGCAGCAAAAATTATACCTTCTTGACTGGTGGGTTCATGATCGTGATCAGAGTTATTAGACTTCCAGTTCCGAAACTCAAGCCGATTTAGAAAAGAACCAAGAGCGAAAATCTTTGGAAGGTTGATGGGTGGCTTTTTGTGTGTTGTGCCTTCATTTCTATGAGGTGCTCTAGCAGAAGAAAGGTTGCCTTGCTTTGCAGCCAATATGAGGAGCCTCTCACTCAAGCATAGTGGACAAACCCCAACAACAACCTCTTTGGGATGGAAATAACAGTATGAATTGTCTTCTGATCTATAGGCATTCATGGTATGGTGATGAAGAGGATTTAGTGGAAGAGAGAGCAGGAGAGCAAAATACTGTGGAGTTATAGGGGGAGAGAGAAATTGAAGTTAGAATGTGTGTTTGTTTGCTTGTATAAACTACATTTGTATGGTGGAGTGAAATTTAAATTAATTAATTGAGGGATTAATTACATTCTAATAAAGAATTCATTGACAAGTAAGATTATACTACTGAATGAAGAGGGCACCCTAATAAATATTTGAATCAGTCAAGTTTGAAGAATATAAGAGAAGGGCAGTGACCTGTGGGTATTTCAGAGACATTCTTGTACACTGGGTAATTTTATTTTTTTTCATGGTTTGGTGAGGTCGGTGTAATTTATATTTTTAAAAAATTTTAAAAAAAATTATGTTAAAAATTAATTCTTTTATATTTTCAGATCGTTTTAATTTACTAATCTTAAAATTAATTTTAAAAAAATAAAAATATATCATTTTGATATATTTTTACATAAAAAATATTTTAAAAAACAACCGGAAACACCCTCCAACTACTCTCAAAAATCCATTTCCCTTTTGAGAGAAACCAAGAATTGCTTAAGAAGTGGGTTTTTCTTGGAGCTTTCATGGAACTCGCTCTGCTTGGCTTGCTTCTTTTCACTTTTTTCTAACTTTTTATCCAAAGCAAGTTCTGCAAAGCTTAAAAAAAAAAGGGAGGGACGGGATTTTTCCCGAAAGAAAACGTCTAGTGCTGAGGTAATTAATTAGTAATTAATCAATAATCTAGGGGCCTCAGCTTTTTCGATCTTTCCACTAAAGAAAAGGTGCAAATTGACTATGGTGGCTAGCAATCTTACTCAGAAAGACAAGCTTCTGTTCACCGAGAAGACATTGGATGGTGGAATGGGTCTATGGAATAACGGGGAAGTCAAGATTTGCAACTCCCATTTAATTTTGGAACTACTAAATGGCAGTACAGGTATGGCACTGGAGTGGAGGTAAGGTGCTATGATTCTACTGGTTTCCAGGAACTTGTCCACTCTATAGCTTTTCTTCTTGCTTTCTTTCTTTTCGTTTTCCCTAGTTGTCGGATTAACAAATACACCTCAAACTGTACGTCATTTACTTTAATTCAATCCACTGTAAAATATATCTTGGTTATAGTAAGGTAATGATTATTTTACCTTATTTCTTTTGATTTCTGAGGCTCAGCTCGAGAGTAGAATATTACTTCCAAACAATTTTTTATGGTAGGGTTTAGAAATAAATCAATTATTTTTAGTTAAAGGAGGTAATAAATGAGAAAATAATTTTAAATTATAAAAATAAAAGTGTTTGTTTTTGTTTTTATATGATAAATACTTTGAGAATTAAAGTATGAATTCTTGAAAAGCGCACTTCGAACTCAAAAATATTGGGTCTAGCAGTTTACTAAATCCTTGTGTGTTTAAACTCAGCATTTAACTAAATCAAAGGATATTAAATCTGGCAGTTTTTCAAACCCATGTTTGTTTGAACTTAATGCTTAACTGAACCCAATAATATTGAACCTAAAAACAAGTTATTGAACCTAAAAACAAGCTAGACTCATCTCATGGGTGTATTTATAACAATAAATAAATCATATGGAACTAATCAAATATAAAAACATAAAAAAAAATGAAATTACACTTACTTACTAAGTCTTGAAAAATTTTGCATGCAATCATGATCAAAGAAATATTTCAAATTGAATGAAATGACCGAAGTTCCCCATATATATTATAACAATAAGAGACACCAAACAAGAGGTCTTTTCTCCCTCTCTCGCTCTCTCTCTCTCTTGGAGAACTTGTGATTTCTCTCAAACCAAACAACATAGAATAACTATTGAAACTTATTTATTGCACGAATTTGTGTTTCAACGTTGTTGTCTTTTCTGGGTGGTGGGATCTCTCATAAGTTTCATCCTCAAATCAATATATAGCAAGTTAGTTTTTAATTTATATTTTTTCAAATCATGACTTTGAAATTAAATGATAATATGTTGTGATGTGGTAAAAAAAATTGATTATTCAATTGTTTATAGGTTGTTTAACTCTATAACTTTAAAAAAATCAAATTTGTTATTATGCAACATTAATCTTGAAGAGCTAGGAAACCCTAAAAAATTGATTGATTCTTCTTTAATTGATAATAATCAACATAAAAAAAATATAATTTTGATAGTGAAAAACCTTATATTATTGTTTATTTGAAAACATTAAAAGAATTCCCAATAGTAATTTAAATTGGTCATTGTTGCCCAGAACCCTAATTGCTTAATTTTTTTTAAAACATAAATTATTGTGCAATAAACCCTTTATTAATTATGCTAACCAATTATTGAGGATAATTAGTAAGGATAATTAGTAATTTTTTTGTGGAAACTCTAAACACTTTTTTTTATGTGAATAGTTGATTTTAGGGAAGGATTTGTAATTTACTTGTATCATCAATCAAAAGTTGTAGCATTGGAGTCGGTTACGAGTGTTTGGCTCGGAAATATAGTAGTTTTTTTTTTAAAGATACAATACTTTTTAAATATAAACCATACTTCTAAAAACTAAAAAAATATGCTTTTTATTCCAAAAAAAAAAAACTTAAACTATCTCTCATCCAAACGTACACGGTATCGGTGGGCCTACCATGGACGTGATTACGGTGAAGTACCTACAAATTGTAGTAGTAGTTGTTGATATTTTTTAGCCACGATATTGCCTACTTGATGAGGTCTCTTCACTCTCTTGTGGTGCGCTCTACTTCAGGGCTCAAGGCCTGTGCTTTTTCAAGTTTGTAATATCAGTAAAATGCTTGGGAGAGGGCATCAAATTGAAGGGCTCTTAAGGTTCACCGTTCTCTGATCTTTTTACCAAAAAGTAATACCAGTAAATATATAAGAAAATTTATTGCAGGATACGTGTAAGAACTTCGAGAGTTTCTAACTCAAGATTCATATAACTTCGAGAGTTCTTCAAAGAAAGCCTTCCTAACGGCCTCTCTCTTAAGCTTGAGAGCTGCAGTGACTAGGCCAGTTTCAGGAGTCCATGGATCAGAAAGCAATTTGATCTTTGTTGGGATCTCAAGCTTCTCCAATCGTGCTGCCTTTGCTGCCTGCAAATTAATAAAACAGGAAAACTTAAAACATTGAAAAGATAATGATAAAAAAAAAATATCAGGCACACATTCTACAATATCTGGAGCATTATTGTGAAGAAGGCGGAAAAGTTGCATAGCTGAAAAAGACTGCTCCTCTTTTGCTGCTCGTAGAAGGGAGTTACGGTGGTAAAATCTTGAGCTAGCAGGCAAGGGCAAGTGCTCCGCCAGGCATTAAGACAATTCCTAAGAATACTTTCAATGCAGTCTTTGAAACTCCCACATCGGGGAACATTGATTGTGCATCACAATCTAGATAATACAACCATCTAAGACTAGCTTATCTGAAATACTATGGTTTTCTATCTGATGTGCAAAGTTCTTACAAAACAAATGCATGGTCAGAAGTGCTTTATGAGCAAGGCAAATGTTGGACCCCAATTTTGGCAACACTCAGAATGGATGAAACTAAAACCACCACATTTCTTTACAAGTTGGTCAGAAATTTTATTCATAACCATTTTATGCCTGATAAATTCAAATAAAGGCTCTACAAAAGTCTCATCTCTTAAAATCTTGCCAGTCGTATTTCATGAGCATATTTTGGTATCCAGTTGCTTTATTATTTGAACAGGAGACTTCAAGAGTGTTGCACAAATGTTGCTTTTCAAGTTTTTCTAGTACTTTGTGCCATAAACATTGAAATGGGTAAAAAATATAAGCTAAACATCCACTGGCACCCTTTTCAATTCTAGAAGCTAAAACATGATCAGAAAGGCATACCTTCAAAAGTGATGCCTGCAGTTCTTTTATTGTTTCTTCTTTCTCACACAACTCCGCAAAATCAGTAAATGCAATTCCCTTCTTTGAAGCCCATTCTTCTAGAGCAGGTTGCGCCGCCACTACAAGGGCTACACAGTAACTATGAAATGGATCCGCATCCAGCATTATATTCTCAACATAGGGGCTCACGACAAGTGCAGCCTCAACCTGTAAGGAAAATGTTAGTCCCAACGAAAATGCGATGGGAAATAGCATTTTATGATATATACCGATACCTTTCCTAAGGAGATATATTCCCCATGTTGAAGCTTGACTATATCCTTTTTACGGTCAATTATCTCAAGGCAACCATCAGCGTGAAATTGTCCTATATCACCTGTATAAAACCACCTCATTCCTCTCTCATCAACCTTTTCAAAAAAAAAAAAAAAAACATAGTCAAACTTATGTCGACATATTTTTCCTTCAGCACATGGTTCTATAAGATAAACACTGGCATGAATCTTTGATATGTTACCTGGTACACCTCTTTTGTTTTTGCTTCATTTTTAAAGTATCCCAACGTAACATTTGGACCACCAATAACTATTTCCCCACGAGGCATTGGTGAATTGCTAATTAAATACCCACCTTCAGGCCAATCTATTAACTGAAAAGGAACACGTTACATTATTAAAATTTAAGAGTTCATTCACTGACTTATAACAGTGAGACAAGATGATCCAATCAGAACTATAACAATAATGAAGAAAACACATGCACAACATTGAATTAATGGCAAAGCATCATATAAACAACACTAAATGATAATGTTTAAACAAGAAGGCATGTTTATCCATTAATTGACAGGAACTCCTAGCGTAAAAATATATTGCAATTATGTGAAAACCAGGATTCTAGAATAACCATTGGAAATCAACATAGAACATCAGCCAACAACAAAAACCTAAGATCAAAACTCAAACTCCACTTCTTTCCTGAGCTAGCCCCAGAAGGCCAAAATCTCAGATGATATGGCAATACATGTGGATACCCACAAAATCACTGCTTAAAAGCACCCCAATGTCATGTATGGAGACTCATGACATATATTTCCAACTTAAGCAGAGATCGTTGTTCATGACTTGGGAATTTCTGAACAGATCAGCATGAGCTATTTCAAAATTGACATTTAAATTTTTAGTCATAGCTTACCTTAATATACGAGCAAGGGACTGGATTACCAACTCGACCAACAGATGGATCATCAAACTCAGAAAATGTCCCACCAGCACAAGTCTCTGTGAGACCATAACCTTGGCATATTGGAGCCCTGTATGAATCCATTGATGTTGGTCAGGGGCAGAAAAAAGAAAAACAATAAACCAAAACGTAAAGAGTGGAGAAAGGCCTGGTAAAAAATGATAAGCCCTGATAATGTGGGCAGTTATTGATGTTTGTGATAGTAATCATAGTGAAAGATGAGGATAGATTCATCTAATCATGCATCTACACAGCTAAACATTTTTGCATGTTAGGATCTAAAAAACAACCATTAAACTTGAGTCTTCATGTAATTACACAAGTTCTCTTTTCTAAGTGGAAGCCCATCTTTTATATTTAAGTCTCAAAATAGAATTGAAATAAAGAAGTGACTTAGGGCTCAAAATCCCATCTGCCACGTTGCATGAATTTAGAAATGAAAATTGCAACTGCAGGAGGGGTTATAACCATGATGCCATGCTGTAATTATCTTCTGATGCTTTGCTTGGTAATTTTGTAGCCCTTTTTCAATGTTACTGAAATAAACAATGTTCAGGGATGGAAATATAATTTTTCAAAACATTAGCATGATTAAATATCTCAGTTCCATGGTTAATAGATCATTTATACATAAAGATACACAAAAATCTGCTAAGGCCATACTAACCCAAGGCAAATGTTGATAAATCTTTGAGTATCACCAGAAAGAGGAGCACCACCAGAAAGCAAAAGCGGATGCGACCTCCCAAAACTGCCCGAACCTTTCTAAACACCAGGAAGTTCCACAGAAGCAATTCTATGCCCCTAGCGCCAAACCAACTACCATTAATTGCAGATATTCGACGAGCATATGCAAAATCGAACAATTTCTTGGTAAGGCCACCCTTTGCATCAACCTGAAATGTCAAATATATTTTAATATCCAACGTTATTTTCAGGGAGAAGTCATTCAGAACCGCACGCGCGTGTGTGTGTGAGAGAGAGAGAGAGAAGGGGGCAGAAATGAGAACTTGTCAAAATTCCCTAACCTTCTTCTGCACACCATCTCGAACACGATCAAGAATTGCTGGAACAGCTGCCATTACAGTTGGCCTTAAGACAGTAGCATCCCCCTTTGTTCCCCTTTTGATCTTGTTTGATGTATCAGTGAGTGTCATTGGGGTTCCATATCCTATAGCACTTCCAGCACCTGCAACTACATTCTGTAACATAAACAGTGAGGTGAAGCATGTATATACTTGTGTGTATGAATGTACTAGGGGATATGAGAAGGCATATAGCTACTGTGGTTATGTAAACTGGATAAATGCTCCATACCTCAGCTGCTATTTCAAGGATATGAGCCAATGGTAGGTAAGCCAGATAAACATCCTTGTCTTCAAGGCCAGTAACAATTGTCCTGACAGAAGAAACTACAGCTAGGACATTACCATGTGTCATCATTACACCCTGTACAGAATGGACATAATAGATAAATAACTAATCAGTAAGCTCTGATATGGGGTTGTATAATTATTGAAAATGCCAAAAACATAGATGGGGATCGGTAATTCTTACTTAAAACTCTAAACACTATAAGAAGGTAAATCAATATATTCCATGGTAGTGCTTCTAAATGAAGTCTTTAACATAAATTCTCATAGCATGTCAATCCTGAATGTCAAGAACCATATGCACCAGCACGGGGTTAGCAATACCTAGGATGCGAGCAAATATCCTCAATTGAGGCATAAAATAGATGGATCATTGTTAGTCTGCTATGTTATGTACAAGTCAAACATATGGAATGTGACCTTTCATGGAGCCTTCGAGCTTTAAGTCAGAGCCAACTTCTTATCAATGTAAACAGCCAAGGAGTAAACTAGTTTGGAGAGGAGGTTAGGAGGATGCTTAGAACCTTGGTAAATATAGATTCCTCGCATAATCAATTCAAACACCGCATACAGATCCAAGTTACTCCTCAGTCAACAACTAACCAATGAGAAACCAACTAAGATGCAACATGGTGAAGTTGAACAAGCTAAAGATGAAGTGGAAGATGCACATCATGCAATAGATGCTCCTAACCTTAGGCAGCCCAGTACTCCCACTTGTGTACATTATAACTGCAACATCTTCTGATAGAGGTAAAGCAGCATCAACTGGATTTTCTCGTCCAAGTTTCTCCACATCAGCTACTGACACAACTCTCCAGCAACCACTCTGCGCCACAGATGATGCACTTGATGGAGTTTCATCATCCATACATATGATGTATTTTACTGTTTCAAGCTGTCCGCTTACTTCTGCAAGCTTTTTCAGTTCTTTGGCCCCACAAATCACAGCTGTAGCTTCTGTCTGGAGAGAAGCAAACTCAAAATTAAAATTCAGAAATATGCTGCAATCAGACGAGTAAAAATTTATACCAGCATGCTACCTGCAGTCAATCATTCAGTGTCCAGCAAATAGGGTTACAGCAATGTGGAAGTGTTTGGGGTAAATCCTATCTAGCGAATTGGAGCATTGACTAGAGAGAGTGAGAGAGAGAACCTCATTTAATGAATAGCAAAGTGCTTCCTCGCCCAAAGATGCGTAGATGGTAACCACAGAGACATTGCGCCTAAAGCAACCCTGATACGAGATAAACACATCAGCAACTCAGGTTATTATGTGAGGCATAGGCTGGATTTTGGCCTGCTGAAAGTAATACACCTACACATTCCGTTCATCAACTAGATAAAGGAATGTGAATTCCAAAGAGTTCTGTAGAGCAATATACTTGATAAAAACTCAAGCTCCCTTGCATCACTTTCCATATAACATGCTCCTTGAAAAAGAAATTGCAATGTGTGAATATATAAACATGATATTCACAAAAGAATGAGCACCTGCAAGGAAATAAACCACTCTGCTCTTGTATCAGCAAATATCGCAACACGTTCCTCACTTCTAAGCCCTAGGTGAGCTAAGCCAGAAGCAAAATTGCACACTTTTTCAAACACTTGCCCATAGGTCAGCCACTCATACTCTCCCAAATGAAGCTTCTCAAAAGACCTTCCATTGGCAGAAACTTCAGTGTCCTTTGAGATTAATGTCCTCGTTCCAAGCAAGCATTTATGTTCATGTTTCTTGCACGCCATCTCAAAAAGTTGAGCAAGAGTTGAAACACCTTCCCATGCAGTTTCCAAGAGGGTTGGAAATTGAGCGTTCCGAATCGCATATCCCGGTTCCCCACCGACATCAACAGGCACCCCACGTTTCTTTGCATTCTTTGATTTTTGATAGAGAAGAGTAATTATAAGGGGAACCAGGATAGCAACTATATATGGAATCATCTTTCAACTATAGCCCCTGATTCTACCAAATCTTTCTGAGTCCTGAAAACAAACAAAAAACAACATTCATTATTTTGTCTGGGTTGTTGCCTTGTACCGATCAAAGAAAAGATATCATCAACAACAAAATGATGCTCCATGGATTATCTATCTATCTATGTATCCAGTGAAATTAAATACATAAAAAAGTATTAGTAACAATGAATAACTGCAACAGCTCAACAAAATTGAGAAAGAAAGAAGGATGCAAGAAAACAAACACCATAATTACAAATATCAAAAGGGCATGTGATCTCTAACATAAAACAAATAAATAAATACTATTAAAAGACATTGTAGCAAAAATCTGATAACATTGAACGATGAAAGTTTTATTACCGGGCGGGCTGGCTGGCTTCGCTGAGTAGTGCGTCCGAGTGGAAATGAGTTAGCAAGATTTCAAGAATGACAAAGGATTTATAATTTAAGGAGAGAGGGGGATCGAAACGGAAGCGTTTTAAAATAACAATCCTGGAGATGGAGGGAGGAGAAGGTTTTTTTTTTTTAGAGGTGGAAACATAAGGTGGGAATGGAGGTTCTGACTTATAGCTTACAGGTGCTCCTCCTCGAACTTGTTTCCTTTTTTATATTTTAAATACGGTGAAGAATTAAGTTGGTGTTTAAAATTGTTTTTTTTCTAGAAATATAATAAAATAATATTTTTTAATTTTTAAAATTTATTTTTATATCAACACACGTTTCAATATCTGACCATGTTAAAAAATTAATTTAAAATTTTAAAAAAATCTTATTCAACACAAAGACAGTTGGCTGCTTCTGGGCCATGCATTTGGCAATTTCATGTGGTCCATATTGTTCTGATGGCTCTGCGGTTACAGTTTAGTTTTAAAAGTTTCTTTCTTTTCTTCCTTCTGGGACGAGAGTTACGGTTTTGGCCTTGACAAGAGATATTTTGGAGCTCCAACTAGCGAAAGGGGTGCGCATCGGTTCGGGTTTTGATAATAATAAAAAAAAAACAACAGATAAGAATATATATATATATATATATTATTAATTAACAATACTCTCAAAGTAGCGGGGAAAGTACCGTTACTTTCCCCACGCTTTTTGTTTTCATTATACTAATACTTTTTTTTGTTTTTTTTTTTGGTTTTTTTACATATTTATTTTTTTCTTTTCTCATAATTGACTTCTTTTTAAAAAAAAATTGTATGTTTTTTTCAAAATTATTTTTACTGATTTTTTTTAATATTAAACTAGTTGAGAATTTAGCTATGTCATTTAAAAAAAACCATTATAGATTCCTACAATGTTTCCCTATGATTTTCTTTCTTTTTTTATGATTTTTTTTTTCAAAATAGTCCTTTTCGGTTTTTTTTTCATATTGAAATGTGGTTGAAAATTTAGTTTTGTAGTTTTTTTATAAAAAAATATTGTATATTACTATAGTATTTCTCTCACATGGTTTTTCATTCAGTACAATATTTCTCCACATGTTTTTTTAAATTATCTTTGTTGAATTTATTTTTTTTAATATTGAACTGGTTAAGAATTTAGCTTTAGCTTTCCCCACATGTTTTTTTCTTTTTTTTTTGTTTTTGCTTTTTTATTTTTTTTCCCAAAATTGTCTTTTTTTGGTTTTTTTAGAATTATTTTTGTCAATTTTATTTTTTAAATATTGAGCTGGTTGAGAATTTAGCTCGTAGTTTTTTCTTTAAAATACTGTTGATTGCTACGGTGTTTTTTCATATGGTTTTTTTTCTTTTTTCTTTGTTTTTTCCAGAATTGTCTTTGTCAATTTTAGTTTTTTTTATATTGAATTTGGTTGATAATTTAGCTTTGTAGTTTTTTTCTTGAACAAAAACATTGTGGATTGCTCTGATATTTCCCCACATGATTTTTTCTTGCTACAGTATTTCCCCAAATGTCTTTTTATTGATTTTTTAAAAAATTATCTTTGTCGAATTTTTTTTTTTTCATACTAAGCTGGTTGAAAATTTAGTTCTATAGTTTTTTTCTTTAAAACAACATTGATTGCTAAAGTGTTTCCCCACATGATTTTTTTTGTTATAATTTTTTCAAAATTGTCTTTATCGATTTTATTATTTTTAATATTGAGCTGGTTGAAAATTACACTTGTAGATTTTCTTATAAAATACTATAGATTGCTACAGTTTTTTCTTGTATAGTTTTTTTTCCTTTCGTTTTTTTTTATGATTTTTTTCAAAATTATCTTTATTGATTTTAATTTTTTAATATTGAGTTGGTTGAGTTTCCTCACAAAACACTATAGATTGCTGCAGTGCTTTCCTACATGATTTTTTTTCCTTTTGTTTTTTTATGATGTTTTTTCAAAATTATCTTTGTCTATTTTATTTTTTTAATATTTAGCTGGTTGAGAATTTAGTTTTGTAATTTAATTTTTCTTGAAAACATTGTGGATTATAATAATGTTTTTCCATATAATTTAAAAAAAAACAATTATGATTTTTTTACAAATCCATAACAACGCACAAGCATGCCATAAACTGGCGGCAACACACAAACATAGCAACTAGTATAAATATAGAATAGGAACTAACTAAAAACTAGTTTAACAATCCGTTTTAGTTTGGTTTAATTTGGTTTTTAAAAAGAAAAACTGGCAAAACTTATTGGTTTTTTAATGGGTTTTTAAAATTTAAATTTGATTGATTTTTATAGAATAAGAGGCAAAACCAAAGTAAAATCATAAAATGGATTGGATAATTTTAAATACTCAATAATATATATATAAATATAATCATAAAAAAAATAAAAGAAAATATGAGTTTATTCAAATAATATATATATATATATATATATATATATATAATCACAAAAGTTTGTTGCATTTAAAATTTATCCAAAAACACTAAACATGTTCTCTTTTATTTATTAGAAATAATATTAACTTCATGTTTTAAGAAAAGAACGCAAATCTTAAGGTTGGGCTATGGTGGAACTGTGGAGGAGATCGAGAGAGAAGGGTGGAGAGGGGGGAGGGGACGTGCGACTGTAAATGTGAATTCTAGGGTTTCAGTCTTTGAAAGAGAGTTTTTTATCAATACCCTTATTAAGTTAATATAAATTTTAATCTTTTGATTAATTCAGTCCGGTTTAATTTGGTTTGGTTAAATTCATTTCAAAAACCTTAAATTAAAATCAAACAAAACCTGTTTTTTTTTAATTAAGTGTTTTTGTTCAGTTTTTTCATTTAATTTTTTTTATTTCTTAATTTAATTGGTTTTTTTTTTGGCTCATCCCTAAACAAAATGTAACAACCTTTGTTTTTTTTTTTACGTCATATTTGTCAATGTAGCCACATGATTTCATTTGCCCTTTTTTAAATTTATTTTTATTTGGTTATATAAAAATTAAAATAAATATTTGTAAATAAAGAGATGGTTGAAGTTTTGGAAAAAAATATATAATTTAATCAAAATTATCTTTTCTCATAATTTTTTAATATATAATAACATGTCTTTTTTTATAAACAGTATGATTTATCGAATAAAAACTAATGCTATTTAAAATAAATATTCATAAAATTCTAATGACTTGAATTCAAGAGGAAAAAATCCATTTCTTTAATCAAAATTTCATTTCCAAATATACCTAACAGTAAATTGTGGTTGTGTTTTTATTTCCAAATATACTAAAATATATGGAAAAAGGAGCAGTGTGCACAACATTGTTCCCCTTAACCTTTATGCTCTACTTCCTATGTAATTCATATGAACAATGTTGTTTTTTGTTTTGATGTTAAAATTTTTTTATTTGTAATTTTATCCTTCCAAGTTAAATTAGCATAGTTTTAAATGTTGAGATCTCTTTCAATTTGCATTTTCTCACACATACAAAATGACAAGGAATATTATGATGATGGATTAAAGATCAATTTTGCAAATTAAAACTTTTTTTACTTAATTGCAAAATAAAACTTTTTTTTACTCAAACAAAGGGATTAAAAAAAGAATGACCAAACTTAACAAAAAAAAAAAAGACCCCATTTGGATATGGGCATGAAAAACTTCAATTCGCTCTCTCATATTGCTATAAAAAAATAGATCAAGTTTCAATTGTTTTTCATTTGGGTTTTTATTTTTGGATTTTTAACTGATTAAATGTTGGTTCAAGGCTAGAAATGAACTTTTTTAGGTCTATGAGGTGTTTTTTGGAGTGTTTTGAGGTGAGAAAATGATTGAAAATAGGTTTTATATGTCAAATTAATTGGAGCTTGATATTCCATCATCTCTAATGGCCAAAATTTGCACAAGCAAGTGACACATTGTTTACCACTACAGGTGATGCGTTGTTTGCCTTTTAAAAAAAACATAGGATGGACGTCATGTCTTCCACTTTAATACCACCTTTTTTTTGCCATAATACCTCATCAGAATATATGGAATTCTGATTGTAATACTCTCTTTGCATTTTTTTGTTATATATAAGAACCTAAAACGAAAGCTAATGAGAGTAAAGAAAGTAAGAAGAAACTGAAGACTTAAAACTAACCCAAAATTACATGGACTTTCAATTGATGAACGTAACAAACCCTTTTAGACCCAAGAAAGACCCTAAACAAAACGACTTCCAAATGGTATGAAATTTGATATTTTAGAGCGAATTCATGCTAAAAAACCAGAATTTCAAGTTTGATTTAATTCCGAATTGATTTGATATATGGACGCGAAACTGACATGAATCAGCCCCTTTAAAACCTGAATTTGGAACCTAAACAAAACAATGTTCAAATGAGTTGAAAATTAATATATTATGCGATTTCACCCTAAATAACTAGAATATCAATTTTGACACAATTACCATACAGTTTGATAAGTGGACACAAACTGAAGCGAAACAAACCCTTTTGTCCTAAATAATGTTTTCTGAATTTTTTTTACTCTAAAAAGAAATTCTAGAAAGAAAGAATAATATAACACCTTTTTTTAATCCCAAAAGACTCAATTCAACGCAACTAATTAAGAATAATGTAGGAAGAAGACAATTTGACCGAAACTGATTTCAAATAAGATCAGACCCAAAACAAAGACAACACAAAGAAAAATTAACACGGAAGGTAAAAACAAAAATATAAGAAATAAAAGGATATAACTTGATTAATGGATCCAAGCTCTGATATCAAATGATGTGAACCTCGTGATCACGTGGTCACGCAACCCACAATCAAGATTGACATATGATATCGAAAAGCCGAAAAAGTATCTGATAGGAGTGTGACACAATGAAAACCTTACTCAAGGCACCAACACTATTGGAATGAAGTAGTATGATGTCACGAAGCCAATTAATCTTCGATAAGTCAGATTCAGTTCGTTCAAGAATTAAAGAATGCAAGAATTACTCTTACACGTTAAAAATGAAAAAAATTCAGAAGTAATATTCATCAATGGCTGCCGAAATTTTGGTTACATGAGTTTAAATAGTTCTTAAAAAATTAACCCTAATGAATCTACCCTTGTGGGATGAACTGACCCACATACAAAACTGAACCAAAAACCCTAAACTAAAAAGCCTACCTAATCCAAACAAGCTTTGGATCCTAGCTCAAAACAAAGTTTTAATTAAGCCCAAATATGAAAGAAAATAATAAAAATAACTAATCTATTATGAAATAGCACCAGCCTTTCTTTCCTTGTGTAGCTAGGATGAATAAGGAATCCTTATAAAAAAAGGATTCTTGAACATTAATGAATCGTTACCACTCTTGGAAATTATATTTCAGCTCATTAAAGATTCTTGTGGAACTAGAAAATTCCTAAAACAAGCTGCCACATCCTTTTAGAAAAAGGATTTTTGCCAAATAGAAAGTCCACAGGCCAAAAGGAAGTAAATAACAAAATTCATACAGCTCATTCTGACCTATATCGCAAGTCCTTTCCAAACTCCGATTCACCTGAAAATTTATCCCAACATAGAAAATTACATTTGGAATCTTCTGATAAAGTTTTAGCTCAATAGCGTAAAAGTGAACGGTAGAAAATTTTACACCAAAATCCGAATCTGACCTTGCTTGGGTCGTATCACAAAGTTGAACCGTATCCAAAGGTTATTCCTAAATTTCTAACTCTTTTTGAGAAATGACTCGAACAGATTCTCCTAGAAAAAAAGGTATTTTGCAAAGAAAATATTGGATTCCAAAACAAGAGTTTTGACTTTTCTAAAATAGAAGGCACCCTACTTTTTGTTGTGTTGATTTTTCTCATTTAATGGTAAAAACCCATGATTCGATGTTATAAAGAATGATATACAGCATATAAACAAATCATGATTTCATTTAAGAAAATTTTTTCTTCTCTTTTTAAAGGCTGACACTTATAAACATAAACAATTTTTTTTTATCATAAATGGATTTTAAAAGCATGTAACATAGATTAAGATTCAAGTCTATGAAAGAATTAGATATATATGATGCATAAATGATGTTTAAAGGTGAAATGACATAGAATCACTTATCCAGTACATAGATGTTCTAGGATTGTCGCCTTGATTTTGATATTTTAGTAACTAATTGCACCTCAATCTTAATTCTCCAAGTTTTATCTTGTTTTTTGTCACTGAAATTTTATCTTCAATTCTAGACTTTGCGACATCATTAAGGACATTTTGGAGAGCCTTTCATTTCATTTCATTTAATTTTTTTTCTCTCTTTTATAACACTTTTATTCTATTCTTTTGTAAAAGGCTGAAACTTATCTACGTAAACAAATTGTTTTTTATAATCAAAAATAGTTTTAAAAAACACGTAACATAGATTAAGGTTCAGGTTTATAAAAAAAATTAGGGATATATAATACTTGAATGGTGTTTAACGGTGAAAAGACATAGAATCACTTATTCAGTACAAAAATCTTTTAGGATTGTCACCTTGATTTTGATATTTTAGTAATTGATTACTCCTCAATCCTAATTCTCCAAGTTTTATCTTCTTTTTTTTTTTCGTTGAGATTTTATTTTCAATTATAGACTTTGCAATATCATTAGGAAAATTTGGAGAGCCTTTCATTTTATTTTGTTTTTCATTTTGCTCTCTTTTATAATACTTTCATCCTTTTCATACTCTTCTTGTTTTAGTGTAATTGGAGAATTTCATCAATCATCTAAGATTAAAACATGCCCCTAATATAAGGAATTATCCTAGTCTTGGTTATTATCTAAGAAATATTTAAGGCTTAATGGGGGATGATAATGGATATATTTTAATTTGTGAAGGATACAACGAATATCGTTTTTCTTTATCTTAAATACATACATGCTCATATTGATAAATCTTAGCCTTATTCAAATATCATTATTAATTAAGAAACCATGAGGTTAACCTCATAGAAGAAGTGGTTGGATTTATGACCCGTATGTGCACTGTTTATTATTATTTAAGTCATAAAATCATTTGATTCTATTTTGAGCATAACTATGTCATTTTAAGCAAGCTTTTTTTTTTAAGGTTTATTAGTTGTGAAAAGGTAACTTTATTATTCAAAAAGAAGGATCGTCAAGACTTTATATTTTAAGATATATCGAGGATGGAATGGATATTTTAATAGTCAAAAGAAGAGATAAGTTGGACTCTATCTTTTAAGGTTCATCAAGATCAGAAAAGGAGATTTTGGAATTCAAATAAAGATTGCCCTTAACATTTGTATGATATGTTTTAGATTTTGATTGATGAATTTGTTAAATGTTACTTTCACATAAACATATCTTGATTCTCAAAATAGTAATTGAATATAAAAAAAATAGCACAATTAAAAAGATATATGATGTAGTCCTAAAATAACAAAGTTTTAAACATGCAGGATGATTATAGTTTCAAAGTTTAGGCACCTATTTCGCGATAGCCATGATATATTTGTTCACTAAATCAAAATTCAATTTGAACTTCTCTATTTTATAGAGTCAACTACTTGATCCACTAATCATCAAGATAACATCATACCTTGGTTGTCCGCTTCAACTATCCCAAAACCTCTATCGACTATGTTGTATTCACTGCTTTTCTCTTCAAATGATAATTACCCATGCTTAATTAAATTGTTTATATACTTCTTAAACCTTTTAAGATGATTTATGAAGTAGCCCACAACTCCTACATGATACTCATATTTAGCATTTTTGTTTATACCATTTAGGAAAGATGGTTGGGTGGGTTCGAGTGGTAGAGGTATTATTTGATAGGCATTCATAAGGTGTTTATAAATATTAAAGAGAGAAACTGGGAGTGGAGATTGTTCATAGCGTTTTCTTTAATGACTTGGACTTTGTGTATTTTTAAAAGCATGATGATGAGGTTAAAATAAGGATGGTGAAGGTGTTTGGTTTTTATGGTAGAATTTATCATTTTACATAGTTGAAAAAGGTCCGTTACTGGTTAAAATTTTAGGTGCTTGATGGTGAGAAAAATTTGGACGATGTGACCAAGTTCTTAGGTCATTTCGTCGAATGCTATTAACTCGTAGATTTGTTCTAGCGGCATTCTCTTCAACAATTCCTTATCGTGCCCCCATATCATCTTTTTTTCTCTTAGAGCTTGTTCAACTCTTTTAGACACAACCACAATATCTAAGAATTGCTTTAAAGTATTGCAGATCATACATTCAAAATATAAAGCCTTGAAAGTGTTTATAAAGATGGAGATTATTTTATTTTCGGGACAAAATAGGATTGACTTGAACAACAATTCATTGCCATCTTTGAGCATATTCTTTGACAATTCCATCTACTCTTTTCTTTGTATTTTGCAAGGTAATTCTATCATGGGCCAATTCTAGATTTAGTTGGTACTATTTTTTAAAAGCTTTAGCCAAATGACTCCATTTCTTAATTTTAATTCGATCAAAACCCATGTACCGATTAAGAGCAAGATCATCCAAGCTTTCATGAAAGTGATGCATCAATAATTTTTCTTCATGGATTACCTTAACAATTATGGTATGATGAAGCCTCAGATAAGTTATAGGACATTGAGATCTAGTAAACTTGTTGAATTGTGACACCTTAAAGCCTTTAAGAATAACAACTTCGAGTACCAAACACATCTTAATATCCTTAAAAGTACCATATCAATTTATCTTTTTAATGACTTTTAGTCACTCTTCAACTAAATGATCTTGATTTACATTTAGTTTTTCAATATTCATCTAAAAAAGACAATTTGATCTTGGAAGGGTTCAAAGTTGCTACATATTGTTTTTTAACAATAATGCCTGATCCAGTTTGGTAGATTCAATAAAAGCTAAAAGTTTATTTTTAGCAAGTCGACACATTTTGAGTAAAAGAATAAGGTACTTCTCATATGATCCCGGTTTATGAAAGATCATGAGAAGACATCCCCATAGTGAGTTATATCGTAGGAACTGGAAGTCTTGTGCTAAGGTTTATGGATTGTAAAGTCGGTTCAAGTAAACCAGCTAATTGATTCATTTTACCTTTTAGAGAGTTGGTTTATTTGGCATGTGCTCTTTCTCTCTCTCTCTCTCTCTCTCTCTCTTCATTTCTCATAACTTGGTCTAATGTAGGCTTTCAAAGAAAATTAAACTTTCAAAATGTGAATTGTACTTGTTTCTGTTTTCAGTGTGAAAACTAGAAAATAACTTATGCAAAGATAAATATTCACATAAAAGAAAAATGATTGATTGTATATGATAATATAAAGAGACATCATAGGAAAGGTTCTAGCCATTATGTGTAAGTAGATTGGCTAACCTATTGATCTCAAAAAGGGTCCCTCATCGCTCAGGTAAACAAACCTTAAAATTCTTACTCGAGGCCTCCAAGGCATAAAGAGTACCAGGAAAATTCCATTAACTACTAATCATAATCTTGTAAACTTTTGACAAGAGTCTTGACTTTAACGAGTGCTAGCCCGAGATGAAATCACATCGGGACACTACCAATTCCTTATGCTAACCTAAGACAATTTGTATGCCAAATAAGGTGTCGTGTCATGGTGTATGGGTACAATCATGTCCAATCTATAAAAATAAAAATGATGGATGAGATGCATGTAAACGAGATATGTAAAACATAAACAATGACAAACATATTGATTAATTTAATCAAATACTCATGGTATGAACATTAAAAGAAAGTATCACAATATAAGAAAAAAAAAAAGCATATTATCTTACAATCAAATAGACAAAAGCTTAGCCGTAAGATCCCTAGTGGAGTCATCATTTTGTTATATAGGACATCTCTACAAACTGATTATGTAAAGAGGGGTTAAAAAAAAAAAAAAGTCGCCACCTAATTTTAATGTAACTAGAAACTTTAACTGGTCTTTCAAATATTTTTAGGTAAAAGGTTGATTGTGCTAAAGAGAAGATAAAAACCACCCTAAATTATCCTACCTAAGGTAAGTTGTTTCGTGTTTGTTTTTAATGATAAAAATAACTATTGTACTTACATTCTAAGAGTTTGTATAAATTAACCCATATGTATGTGTTTTTAAAGGTAAATTAGGCTTAATCCTTACTTTTTAGAAGATCCAAAAAAAATGGTAAATGATAAATTAGGCTTTAACCTGTTTTCTTTGGTTATACAATTTGTATTTTTATTTTTTATGAAATCTGATTTCATGAGGACAAAACTCTTTTAAAGATTTTACTATACTCGGGTCAATTCTTTGATGAAAACAAAACCTTGTATTTTTATTTTTTATGAAATCTGATTTCATAAAGACAAAACTCTTTTAAGGATTTTACTATACTCGGGTCAATTCTTTGATAAAAACAAAACCTTATATTTTCCTTTTGAAAACCACAAAGTATTAACTTCTTGGGAATAAAGTCTTTTTAAGGATTATGTCACTCACAGGTTGACTCTTTGATTAAAATAAAAATGAAACTTTTATGTGCACATTTTTTTTAGAAAACAAGGTTATGTTTATTACTTTTTTTATAAAAAAAACCTCAACTTCTCGAGGACAAAACCCTTTTAAGGAATATCATCCACGAGTTGGTTTTTTTTATTAAAAAGACATTTTTTAGCAAAAAAAAAATCACACTTTTAGATGAAAAAAACTAATTCCTCGTAACAGAATTCTTTTAAGGATTATACCATCCTCATGTCTACGATGACCAATTGGCATACGTAATGAAATCCATGTAATTTTCATCAAGACACAAGTCTCAATATAATCCAATAAATTCCATACATGAGCAAAAATTGTCCACGTATTACAAATAATTCAACACAATCCAATTAATACAGGCATGTATAATCTAATATAAAAATCATAACATATTGCAAATCAATCAAAACAACATAAATAACGATATACAACTAAACATGTATTCACGAATAAAAAAGCCAACATATACATTCAAATTATTTAAATAAATAAGTAAATCACACATTGGGGTTCAAAATTGACCTTCGTGAGTTGTTAGAGTCAGTTGGAACTAGACTGAAATAGTTGGAGCGAAGAGATGCAGTGTCGGCATGTAGGAGGGACCAGTGGGATTCCAGGGCATCGTTTTGTGTATTGACATCATGGGGAAACTTGTGGACTTATGGATTAGTTGCTCCTCTTTTCCTTCTTGTTATCTACTTCGGCAGTGTAAACCACCACCACTTGCGCAAAGAGATCAAGGTGGGGAAAGATGGTTATTGTTGTTTTGATGAAGACTAGTTCGATCAGGGATATTAGGGTTATCGTTGTCATGGTTAGTGCTCAACAAAGAAGAAGAATGATACGTCGAGCCTTATGGTGTTGGCTAGGAGTTGCTAGTCAACCTTTTTAAGATAACATTTGGTTATTATCCTTAGAAAAAAAAAAGATAGAGAAGACAAGACAGAATTATATTTAGTAGTGATGTATAAGACAAATTAACTGTCTCTATATCTTGTTTAGTTATGGTAGACAAGACATAATAAAATATAAAAAAGTCTATTTTACCCTTAATATGTATTGTTATCAAACTTACATATTTTAAAAAAATATCGAATATTTTTTTAATTTAATTTATATCCAGTGTTGAAATTAATAATATTATAATAATTATAGTTATAAAAATTGGACTGACTTAATGGATTGATTTAGGGCTTAAATTGGTCTGAGTTTAAGAAAAATAGAGGAATGATTGACTCAACCTGATCCGATCAAAAACCCAGGTCAACTTGGGATAAAAGACAAGTAAAAAACTCCTTGACTTTTATGAAGAAAAAAATTAAAAATTTTAGGTTAGCCGAGTTGACCCTCCCGGCCCATGACATGAACTTTGTCTCAAGTCAACTTCCGAATCGAGCTTTAAAACTATGATAATAATCATTTGTATCCATAAATTGACTCGGGTCAACCCGTGTTGACTCTCCCAACTTGTAACCTGAGTCTTGCTCTGGTTGAACCCCTAGTGGGGTCTTAAAACTACTATAATAACAACTTTTATTCTTATATTGACCCCTGAATCAAGTTTTAAAACTATGATAATAATCATTTTCGTTCTTATGTTAACCCGAGCCAATGATCAACTACACTCTTGACTCGAGCCTTGTCCTGGATTGACTTCTAAATTAGATTTTAAAACTATGATAATAATCATTTTTATTTTTATATTGACTTAGTTCAACGTTACTTGTGACTCAGGTCTCTCGACCAATAACTAAAGATATTTTTTTTTATTTTTTTATTTTTTTATTTTTTTAACTAAATATATTTCTTTCTTCACTGTTTATATCTTTCCTATCCCAGAAGAATAACCAATTACTATCTAGAAAAAATTTACGGCTACTAGGTATCGTTTGCATGGACTAATGACTGTTTGGGTAAATTACAGTTGTCCTTTGCTTTCTTCTCTTATTTGCTCGGTGGTTTCTTTGTAAGGGGTTTTTTTTTTTTTTTTTTTTTGTTAATGCCCGTATTTATATCGTGTGCTTCTCTGTGTGGAAAAGGATAAAAATAATAAACTGAAAAAATAATGAATCTTTATATTATTTCAATCTGATTTTCCAATTTTACTTAATTTTTCTATTTTCTTTTCTTTTCCCTCTTTTGCATAATTTTGTTTTATAATTTTTTCCCTAATCACCTAGTTCCTTTTTTTCTTTCTTTCCTCCTAGTTCATCCCCTTTATTTTTTATATCTTTTTTATCACACAAAATAAAATAAATAAAAACAAAAATTAGTTCAACTTTATTAAAAATGAGTTATGACATAATATGTGAGACCGAGGACACATTCGGCGTCTCTGACTCGAGGACTTCAGTCCAAACAAAACAGTGCCTTCCTCTTGGAATCCACCTGCATGTGGAAAATAAATTAGCGACATTTTGTAACGATCCTTTTTTTTCCCTCACCAAATCCTTTCGCACACTACAATTCACAATGCGAGCATATTCCAGAAATATACATGGTTCGAAAATCCAAATAAAGCTGCACTGTATATATATATCCTAGCTTTTCTGTCTCAACATCGACTAAATTACCCATGGCAACTGTGGACACGTCGAAAAGGCAAATCTCCTATTTAGAGTGAGAAAGAGAAGAAAATGAGGAGAATGCATGTCGATAATTGATACTTATTGTATCAATGTTTTAGTTTGTCGGTGATCTTCCATTCATGGCATCTTGAGCATTTCCATGGGAAGCTGCCCCTGAGAACATTTCCATCATTGACCTGAAAGCTCCTCTTAGTTCATCCGGCATAGTTTCTGTCATATTCACACCTAGGTGGGGTTCATCCGGCATTGTTTCTGTCATATTCACACCTATGTTCCCACCTATTATTATTTCAGGTTCATCAGATCCATTAGCGCTCCCATCTTGTCCTTGCCTGTCCTGAGATTGCGCTCCCATGTGAGCAGTCATGTTCCGTAACATGCTTGAAAAGTCAACAGAAATGCCGTTAATGTCAAATTGCATTGGCATACTATGGCTCCTAGACCCTCCTGTGGATTGATTGCTAGATTCATAATTATCACGATTGGATGAACTAGAATTCTGCACAGAGAAGGATTAGAACATATGAATCCTGGTGATGAGTAAAGCAAACAAAATGAAGAATAAAGTGATGATTATTAGTGTATTCAAGACAAATTTTCAACTTCCAATGAGTGGCACAAGGATATTTGGAACGTAATACAACAATCAAACTGAAGGTGAAAAGGAGGAAGAACACGCTTTTCCTGTATAAAAATTGCATCCGTAAACATAGGTTGTATTTGCTAATGATGGTGAAAAACACTGGGAAGCTTGAAGACAAACGATTTCAATAATGAAAAGACAACTTCCAAATATATGCATTCCCAGGATACACTGAATGTACATGCAGTAAATGGGGAAAAGCAAACAATAAAGATTTCTATAAAATGTTCAAGCTTCATATCGCCTACTTGAATCCTTGAAAACAAAATAATTTATGAATAGTAGCAATACTATTGCAGCAACAGTTGATTTCTTTTGATAACAAGAAGCCAGAACCATTACAGTAGTATTATAATATCAAGTTGAATAACTAAAAGATTGTTTATCATCACATACCAAATTTTAAAAAAAAAAAACAAATATCTATACCACACTGGTCCAGCAATTCAATTTCTCAAATGGTGGAGAAAAATAGAAAAGTAAAATACCTGGCCTTGTTCTGTTCGTTGCTGCTGTTCTATCAATTTCTGCTCAGCTACCTACGTTCATAAGGACAATAAGCAATAACCATAAAAGAACATGAGGACAAGAGAACTAAAGAAGGCACAAACCCGAATATTTTCTTTGACCGTTTCATTACTGGGGTCCAGTTGCAAGGCTGAAGAGGGAAAAAAAAATCAAAATTTGAAGTTAGATTATTTACCATAATAACGAGTCTTTAAATTCCACATGCCAAAGTTCAACATCATTGCTTCCTCGATGTAATCACTAAATTAATCATGATATTGCCAACCATGTTCTAATGCTTTAAAGCACATCTCAATGACACTAATAATGACTTAAACAATCTATTTCATAAATTCTGATATTAACCACACACAAAAAAAAAAATGCTGTGTGTTCGTATATTCTCTTTGCTTTGACTTTCATAGAAGGCAAAAACATTTATTAGCGAGGAGAAATGAACACCACAAAAAAATAACTAATAGATTAAAATTCTTGGCGGAAAAACTATTACCAGCACTAAGGATTGGAAATTTGACTGCTGGATGGCCTCCAGCAAATTAGGTTCATCTCTCAAATGCAATTAGCATGGCGCAAGTAAAACAGATGCTGATAATTTTATATAACTATATCATATGAACTTGGACAAGGGGCAGTGGTTGCAACAAGGAAACTCAGTAGACAATTATTAACCGGTTTTTAGTGCTAAGACAATCATTAAACACCCCAAATTCACATGCAAACAACTCATGTAATAAGTGTGCTGAAATGGAAATGTGGAGACGAGGAATAATACACAGTGAACATAGAGCATTTATCTGTCAGCCAGAGAGTATTTAGAATTGTAACTGACACCAGATTTCTCTACAGAGCATCAGTGCCATCTAACAGCACCAGCTATAATACAGAATCAGGTTAAATATCCCTTTGGAAATTGAGAACTAGGCTGCGTGTACACCCCCACTACCATCCAGCAGCATTTTATGCTTGATTATTAGGGTTTTTGGGAGGTCTACTAACATCAATGGATTGCCAACTTTTCTCTTCTGATGCAAATTGATGATGGACTTGCATTTGCGAAAATATTGAAAGCTAGCTAGAATGCTACACAAACTCATCTAACTACAATCCAGTATTCATATTTCTGAAACAAAACAATTGTACAGCTAAACATAAGACACAACACATCCTTATCAAATTATCAAGCAAGAATGCCTATTCGAGAACATGAAATTATTAGGGCAACACCAAGATGGTAAAAAACTAAACATGTATAAGGATACGAAAAACATAAACATAGAATTCAAGCATAGCTAAAGGATTTTACTAGTAGATTGTGTGACAATTAGCATCTCTTAATATCCAAGAATTAGTGTTACACCCACCTTTCTTAAATCCTTTATCAATAGCATCCCTGTAGTTCCCTTGTGCATAATAGGCTAATCCAAGGCGACTGTAAGCTTTACTGTAACCTGGGTCAATTTCGACAGATTTAAGACAATCTCTGATTGCTTCGGTATATTTGTGGATCTGAGTGTAGGCAGCTGCCCTGATGTGCATGAATTATGTTAATCAATTGAAACCTTGAATGTTTGTGAAACTACATATACAGCTATAAAGGGCCCCAGTCATAGCCCTAAACAAATTGGCACAACGCACACTCTCCTAATCCTCAAACATAGGTGCAAGCAGAAGACAAATTTCCAGGTGAGAGATTCATATATTGTGAGTATGCATAATACAAAGGATCAGTAGTGCACCTGTTACAGTAGTAAACAGCATTGTTTTCACAAAGTGAAATGGCGCAAGAATACAACTCTATTGCATCAGAGTAAAGTTTACACTGCACAGCCCTGTTACCTAAAAAGCAAACAAAGATTACATAAAACAATCAGCCTAAAAGCAACAACAAACTAATATATGCAACAGCTTGAACACAGGACTGATGTGAACAAGACAGCTGAGTGAATCAAGGAAATGATGAAATATGGCAACTGATAGATTGTGAAATATAGAAGCAAATATGATTTTTAAGGCTGTATATTCGGTACCAAAACCGCAAAGTTTGTCTTAGATTGATTTGCACCAAAGTTATTACCAAAAGTATGATTAAAAGAAAAAAGAAAAAGGAGGCATTACTAGATATTTCCCAGAATCAGTACAAAACAAAGTGATGAATCTGCATGCGATTTATAAATTAGAAGAAACCCACATCTTAAAGGGACAAAACTCGTGTACCTTGTGACTTTAATGCCTCAGCTAGACTGTTGCGGCCATAGGTATGGCATCCATTTTTTTCCATTTCCTGATATGACACAGTGCTTCTCATCAGTCAAACTTTGAAGTGGAATACCATATAGTATCGTATTAGCACATACAAAAACAAAAATCAAAGCACGATAAATAAATCTACATTGAAAAGCCGCTTGGAATTAGAGTATAAAACTTACATTTAAAGCATCATGAAACAACCGTGTCGCTCTATCAAGTTGAGCAGGATCATCATTCCCATCAGGAGTTGTTCTAAAGAAGTGCATTTTCTCAAGCGCAGCAAAGAATTGCCCAAAAAGCTCATCTCTAGATAACCCTGTCATGCCAACAACAACATTTAAAATCAATCAAAACGCCTTCCAGTCAAACCCTAGAAGAGCAGAAGCAATAAACAGGAGTATAACACACACACCATCATTATTAGTATTATTATTAGAAGAAGTAGGAGCATCCACAGGAGCCGTGCCGCTGCTAGGATCCGATTTATTCTTTTGCAGCCCATTTGCTTCCAGTGAACGAAATAAATCAATCAACAAACCAGGTTCTAAGCGATCATCATCAATAGTTGGTGAATCAAGCTTGAAAGCATCACTCACACATTCTTTAGCAACTTCCAGACCTTCTAGGTCAACACCGGGAGCAGCTTCCACTGAAAAAACATGGAATTAAATAGCCACAATTCGATTACAAGGCATCGAGAGAGTGTGAAATTAGCATAGGCAGTGAAAAACAGCATAATATGAATTATGAAATGCAATCTATGGTAAAGAAGATTCTAGAGGGAGGGGTAACCGGAGTTGAGGAAATCGATGAAAGCACGAGCGATACGACGGGAGAGAGCAGAATCAGTTTTTAGTTGAGCCATTGAAGGAGATAAAGTGCTCAGTGGTGTGGGCTTGATAAGAAGAAGCGAAAATGAAGATTTAAGCGGTTTTTATTTTTCACGGAAGGGACGAGAGAGAGAGGGAGAGGGTTGGTGAGTTATGAGGGAAGGTATAGAGGAGACTTGCTGGAAGGGGTTTTGAAGACCGTGTGTTTGGCTGCAATGGTAATCGTATCCTAGGCCATGGGATGTGGAACATGTTAGTTGTTACCTACAACTCAGCCTTAACCTAAACCAAGTTTTTCTTTGTTTATTTTCTTTGGAAAGGTTGCTTTTGTTCCTGAGATGTCAGCAATGGTGGAAAACAACAAGATGAAGGTTCAAGAGGACCATGGTAGGAAAGTTGATGAACAAATTCAACACCTCTGAAAGACTACAAATGAGCATGGAAAGAAGCTTAATCACTTCAACTCATACTTAGAAGCCAAAATAATTATTTTTTTTGAAGGCTAACTCTGGAAGTCAATAAGTTAGATGTTGTTTGGGGTGTGATAATGGTTATTTTTTAAAGTATTTTTTATTTAAAAAAATATTAAAATAATATTTTTATTATTTTTTAAAATTTATTTTTGACATCAGAACATTGAAATGGTTCAAAAACACTAAAAAAATTAATTTAAAGAAAAAAATTTAAATTAAAAAAAAAGGTTAAAACTCATTCTTACGGTGCCTAAAAGAGTTAACACCACAATAAAAGGTATTATTCGAAGGGTGAATCCACGAAGAAGAGATGGACTTATGAATCAAGGAGTGGATTGTTCTTGCAACCAAGAAGTAGCACGAGTAAGGCATCATATAGCAATGCCAAAGATTGATCTTCCAAATTTCTAATGAGAGAATCCTAGAAGCTGGATACATAAATACAAGAAATTATTCAAGTTAAACTATGTACCAGTGCAATAGTGGGTTAGGCTAGCATTATTGTACTTGGATGGTAAGGTAGAAATTTTATACAAGGGATTCTTGTACGAAGGAGAAGATTTAGCCAACTAAGAGGAATTCATAAAATATTTGGCAATAAAAAAAGATACGGTGGAAGAATTCAATAAGTTAGCACAAGACAAAGTGTGGGAATTCAATAAGTTAGCATAAGACAAAGTGTGGATGAGTATGTGGAAAGATTTGAAGAACTCGAACCTTTAATAAATGCTTCTTCTCTACGAGAATCATTTTACATTTCAAGTTTTATAAGCGGGTTAAAGGATGATATCATATCAATGTTAAAGATCTTCAAGCCTACAATATTGTTACAAGTATTTGAACAAGTTAAATAACAAGATGAGTCCATTAATACAGTGGCCAAGAGAAGCATATTCTTGTAGGAGAGTAATCTAGTTTACAACTTTGGAATGGCAATATGTAACTCTTATACTAAGCTTTTTATTCATCAAAGAATAGTCAATACTAAACAATCAAAAACATTGTATGAACAAAAAGGAAGATTAGGTTTGTGTTTTAAGTGTGGAGAAAAATCTATGATTGGACACCATTGCAGTGTCAAAATTTGACACGTGATGGAAGGTTTGGATGAAGAGAAAAAGAAGTTCTTATAAATAACAAGAGGTGATAATAATGGAATGATAATTGAAGGTGAGAAAGTAAATGAATATGGCATGTCTCTGAATATCTTAGTTGAGAGTTATGCTAATAACACCATAAGAATTTTGGGATGTAGTATGGGAAGGAGTCTTATAATCTTGATTGATAGTGAAAGTACTCATTATTTTATTGATGAGTTAGTGGTGAATAAGATTAAAGCAGTGATTAGAAAAACTATTATCTTAGCAGTAACTATGGTAAATAAAAGTATAATGAGGTGTTATATCCATAATTCATTATTTACCTGGTTTATATAAAGGTATAAATTCAAAGAAAACTTGAGAGTTTTGAAGCTAGTGAAATGTGACACAGTGCTTAGTGTGGATTGATTAAAGTTTTATTTGCCTATATTGTTTAATTTTGTTAAAATGAAGTTGTCTTTTAAAACAAGAGGAAAAATAATTGAACTTAAGAGTATTATGAAAAAATATATATTATGAATGATATCAGCTGCTAAAATCTATAAGAATTTGAAAGAAACTTTATATGGTTTTATGGGGAAGTTATTTTCAATAAAAGCTACGAGTATGAAGGATAAAAAGGAACTTAAACCAAAATTCAAAGAGCTCTTGGATGAATTCCGGTCTATTTTTAAAAAACTAAAGGACTTATTATCAGTAAGAAGCTTAGATCACAGGATATCATTACTTCCAAGAGTGGAGCCTGTGAATATGAGACTATATAAAAGTTCTTTCACGCATAAAAAAATAAAATCGAAAGGCTGGTTAAAGAGATATTATAGTGTGGAATCATACAACATAATTGCAGCCCTTTTGTTTCTTTAGTATTATTGGTTAAAAAGAAAAACAACACATGGAGATTTTATGTTGACTATAGACATTTAAACAATATAATTATCAAGAACAAGTTTTAATTCCACTTATTGATGACTTAATGGATGAGCTATATAGTTCACAATTCTTTTCTAAGTTGGATCTAAGATCATGTTATCATTAAGTAAGGATATTTGAGGAGGATGTAGAGAAAACAACATTTAAAACTAATCAAGGACATTACAAATTCAAGGTGATGCCTTTTAGATTAAAAAATGCTCATGCCACATTTCAAGCTTTGATGAATAATGTGTTGAAGCCTTTCTTGAAAAAAAATTATGTTAGTATTATTTGATGATATACTAATATATAGTTTTACATTATAACTACATGTTAGTCATCTTAGAATGGTTTTTAAGACTTTGAAGATCAATTAATTATATGCAAAACGGTCCAAATATATATAATATGAACAACAAGTAGAGTATTTGGGCATATCATATCCAATATAGAAGTGTCCATGGATCTTAAAAAGATAGATGCATTAAAAAAATGGCAAATTCCTCTGACAACGAAAAAACTAAAGTGGTTCTTGGGTTTAGCAGGATATTACAAGAAGTTTATTTAAAAACTTGTTATAATCAGTAAGCTATTAACATAATTATTGAAGAAGAATGGTTGTAATTGGACAACTATAGCTCAAGAAGCTTTTGATAAACATAAAATAACCTTATGCATAACTCTTATATTAGCATTACCAAATTTTAATAAGTTATTTATTCTAGAAACAAATGCGCAAATGGTTTGGGGGAGGTATTATGTAAAAGGGTAGATTATTAGCTTTCTTTAGTGAAGCTTTAAATGTCAAACACTTTGGGTTATCCATATATGAAAAGGAGTACATGGTCATATTGATGGCAGTTGATAAGTGAAGACAATATCTAGAGCATGATCAGTTTATAATTAAAATTAATCATAAGAGTTTAGAGCACTTATTAGAGCAGAAAATCCAACTCTAGTTTAAGGGAAGGGATTGACTAAACTAATGAGGCTTAGATATCATATCTTACATAGAAAAGGAAAATAGAATATGATAGTTAATGCCTTGTCAATACAGATAAAAGAAGAGTTGAGAGCAATTACAGTAGTAGTTCTAACTTAACATGAGGAAATCAATGGTAGTTATAAAGAAGATTTATTCATTCGTAATATTATCACTGAAAAGATGATCAATTCATATAACTGACCAAATTATTCATATATATAAGGAGTTATAAGGTTTAAAAATAGGGTGGTGATTGGTGTTAAAGACCAATTAAGGAAGAAGATTATGAAGGTTACTCATAACTTATATATTAGAGGACATGCTAGTATCCAAAACTCTTATAAAAGGTTAAAGAACATGTTCTACTAGCCTACTATAAAAAAAAAATAGAGGAATTTGTTAGCAAATGTGACATCTGTAAACAAGCTAAATTGGTGAGGGTGGATTATCCAGGTCTACTTCAACCTTTTCCAATTATAAAAGGGACATGGAAAGATATCATTATGAATTTCATAGAAGGATTGCCTAAGTTAGAAGGCAAAGACATTATATTGGTGGTGGCTGACAGGTTCATAAAGTATTGACATCTCATTGTACTCTCACATTTATTCACGGCTCAAGATGTGGTTAAGATGTTCATGGACCATTTATATAGGTTTCATAGGTTACCAACTACCATTATGACTAACAAAGATAAATGTTTACTAGTTTTTTTTCTGAAAGGAATTATTCAATAAGTCAAAGGTCAAATTGCTTATAAGCTCTACATACAATCCATAAACAAATAGGCGAGACTAAAAGATTGAATCAATGCTTGGAAACTTATATCAGATGTGTGATAATACATCAACCTCATAAATGGAATTAATGGTTATCCAAATCTTAAATCTAGTTTAAAAAATATAGTAGCTCCAACCAATTCTTCTAGTAATTCATATGTCAAATGAATAAGGAATTAGATTTTTTTGAGTTAAGACTATATAGAATTTTAAGTTCAAAAAATAAAAGAAGTTGTTAAAGTGTAGGAGACATTCTATAACCTTGTTGTGCTTTTTTTCTAAAGTATATGCTCAAATATCATCACAAGGGATAAATAACTAGTAGTGTTATTGTTTCTTGAGTAGTGTTATTGTTTCTTGATACAAATCTGATGCATATTAACTTGTATTCTATTACGTTGTTATTGTGTTTGTAGATTAGCCTCTGAAATATGCCATAAGACATATAAAATCATATACAATATTTTCTTTTAAGCTATAGCTAAATGTTCAAAATTCAAGTGCCATATGCCATAAAGATTTGGATGAATTTCTTTATAGGGAGTGCGGTTAATGGAAACTGTACTATGAATAGGAACAATTATGTGTAAACAAAGTAAACTTAGTTGAATGAAAAGGAAATTAATAAAAAGAAATAAAGAAATCTGATAGTTTTATTGCAAACAAAGAATTAGGCTATGTTTGTTTCTTGGAAACTGGTTTCCGGAAAACCATTTTTTAAACTTTACTGTGTTTGTTTGCCATTAGAAAAGTTGGTCAACGGAAAACACTTTCCAGACAAAGAAAAATTTAGCTTGACTTCCAGGAAAGTGTTATCCTTTTATTTTGGGCGGAAAACACTTTCCGGAAGTTGTGAAAAAATTAAAAATGTCATATTATTTGTTGATTATATCAAATTTGATCCTCAAACTTTTGATTGCTATATATATTTTGTTTTGAATATTTATTTTTCAATTTCATCCCTTAGAATTTAATTTTATATTAATTTTAGTCCTTATTTTTATAATTGTTATTTGCTTTTCCTTTATTATTTTTTAATTGAAATTTTTTATCTATCAAATTTGGTCCTCATTCTTTTGATTGTTAATTATTTTATTTGAAATAATTTATGAAATGTTAATTATTATTATTTTAATTTCTTCATCTTCCAATTTTTTTATTTTTTAGATTAGATCTTTATTATTTTGATTATTATTTATTTTATTTAAGATAATTTATGAAATTATATTTTTTTTTAATTTCATTCTTATTCAACTTTTTAATTTGTAAGATTTGTTTCTCATTATTTTAATAAACTTGAAAAAAATAAAACATTAATAAGTTATTTTCCAACTCATTTTCCATGACGTAACCAAACACTGGAAAGTGTTTTCCAACTTATTTTCCATTACACTACCAAACATCGAAAAATAATTCACTTTCCCGGAATTCACTTTCCAAAAGAAAACTACTTTCCAGCAAACAAATAGGGCCTTACAGTGAATAAAAACAAATAGCCTTACATCACTCAAAAGGAATTACTTCTATATTGGAATCACCAAATAACAAATAGGTTTTCATAATGTGTCCTATTGAAACTACTAATCTTCCATATATAGTTTTACAATTGACAATTACTAAATATTTAGACTCATAATTGCTAATAACTAATAGATAACGACAATAACAGTTATTACTGCCACTTGAATGATAATCCAATAAGATTAACATTAATTATTGGATATCAATTGTCTTTTATTTCCAACATAAATAGCTGAAACTTTAGCTTGCACAAAGTACTTCAATCCACTGGAATTCGATTTAGCAAAATCCTTAGTTTTATCACCCTTTTTCACGTTGTTAGATTCAATTAGTTATTTTTGCTTAGTTCTGCTTTGGATGCTCCTGTTTTGATCACTAGAACTTGCATCAACTTCCCCACTCCCCAAGCAATTTGCCTCAAGTAATGTTGAACATAATCTTGAAGCAATTTAGGATTAAAATGATGAACTTCACCTTCATGTAACCACATTGCCTCCAAATAGGATTTGGATACCCATTGTACCAAGAACTTATTATAACCCCCCTTCTAATATGTACTAATGTGTCAATATAGAATCCATAATTTTAAGAGTGGGTGAAATATGAATAATAGTTGAAGGAGGATCCTCTAGTTCATAAATAGAGGTAGAACCATGGTAAGTTGTAAGATTTTTCACAATGAAAATTGGACTAAATTGAGATTCTGTTGGTAAATCAACCAAAATAGCATTAGCTTTTAATTTCTTAAGAATCTTGAATGGACCACCCCTCCTAGCATGTAACTTTCTATATATTACATGGGAAAACCTTTTAGGTCTTAATCTTATTAACACTAGATCACTTTCTTCAAATTGCATAACCTTCTTGTGACAATTTGCCTGAGCACTATACTTAACAACTTTTTCTGTAATCGTTACCTAACATTATTATATAAAGAAGATATAAATTCTGCAAAATCTAGTCATGTCTCACTAACCTTTCGAGGCAGAGGTAAGGAAGTAACATTTATGGGTACTTTGGGATGCAAACCATACACAAGTTCAAATGTTATACATCATGTTGTTTTGTTGACATTGTTATTGAATGCAAATTCAGTTTGGGGTAGAATTAAATCCCAAATATCACTATGATTATTAGTTAAACAATTGAGCAGATTGTCAAGACTTTTGTTAGTGACTTTGGTTTGATCATCGGTCTATGGTGGAAGGCACTAGAAAAAAGAAGTTTGGTGATAAATTTGACATCTCTATCAAAAATAATAGAAAGTGGAAGGCCATGTAGTCACACAATTTCTTTTAGAACTATAGAAGCAATATGAAAAGCATCAAAAGTCTTTTTACATGGAATACAATAAGCCATTTTGGAAAATCGATCCACCACCACCATGATAGAATCATTACCCCGAACTGTTCTTGGAAGTCCTAATACAAAATCTATGCTCAATTCAAGCCACAACCTCTATGAAATAAGTAAGGAAGTATAAAGACCAATATTGTGTTTGTTCCCCTTATTCAGTTGATAAATTCTACACTAGCTTATAATGTTGTTGACATCTTTTCTTATATTTGGCTAATAGAAACAATCAGCAACCAAAGAAAATGTTTTGCCTTGTCTAAAATGACATGTTATTCCTCCTCTATGTAATTTCTAAATAATAAACTCCCATAATGAACTCCTAGGAATACAAATACACCCACCTTTAATTAAGTAACCATCTATGATGGCATAATCTATTATTGGAAAAGAAGGAATGTTGTGTAAGGAACTCCATGTCTTCTGAAAATCTAGATTTGTACTATAACAGTCTTTTATTGAAGCAAAACCTAACAGGTTTGTTGAGAGAATGATTAATGAATAGGGTCTACGACTAAATACATTTGTCACTTTATTCTCATGGATAATTTTGTGCTTGAAGACAAAACTAAATTATTACAGATAATTGATCCATCGAGCAAGCTTGTTACTTGACTTGTTTTGAGAATTCAAATACTTTAACAAGTCATGATCTATAAACAGAATGAATTCTCGATGGATAAAATAAGGCCTTCAATGCTTCAAGGTCTAAACAAGAGCATAAAATTCTAAATCATATGTTAAATATTGCTTCTTGATATCATTCAACTTTTAACTGTAATATGCAATGAGATGTCCTATTTGGCTTAATACACCTTCAATATTACATAGAATGCATCACAAGAAATTTCAAAAACCTGAGAAAAGTCTAGGAGTTTAAGAATAAGAGTTCCTGCCATCTTCTGTTTAATAATCTGAAAAGCCTTTGCTGTCGTAGGAGACCACTTAAAAAAAAAATTTCAAACACTTTGTGATTGGAGCCATGATGGTGTTAAAAGCTTGAATATATCAATGATAAAAGATGGTTAAACCATGAAAACTTCTGACCTAAAAAACGATTGTGGTTCTAGCCACTCCAAAATTATAAGAACCTTCTTTGAATCAGTTTCCACTCCTTGTTGAGATATAATAAATCCCATAAATTCACCTTGGATTGGAAGAAAATGCACTTGTTAAGATTTACAAAAAATTTCTCTTACCGCAGGACTTGCAAAATCTACTTTAAATGTTCTAGATGTTCTTCCATATTTTAATTGAAAATATTTCATCAAAATACATGACAACACAGTTGCCTGGAAAAGGCTTCAAGGTCTGAATCATTACTCTCATGACGTGTTTGGTGTGTTTGTTAAGCCAAAAGGCATTACCAGCCACTCGTACAATTCATCTTTCATATTCAGATCTTATACAAATTTGATGATAACCACTCCTTAGATATAGTTTAGAGCAAATTTTAACACCTCCTAATTGATCAAGCATGTCATCCAACTCCGGAATTGGAGAACAATACTTGATTATGATCTTATTCACTGCCCTGCTATTAATGTATATCCTCCAACTCCTATCTTTTTTGGCATGAAAAAGGCTGGTACAGCACAAAAACTTAAGTTTTTTTTCATGAACCCTTTATTTTCAAACTCTTGTACTAGTCGTTTTAATTCTTTACGTTCTATAGGGCTCATTCAACAATGTAAAAGATTTGATAATGAAAAACCTGGAACCAAATTAATTGATTGTTAAATATCATGTAGGGGTGGTAATTGGGAACGGAGTTCTTTTGGGAAAATGTCTTCAAACTGTTATAGTAGATGTTGAATAACTGCTGGCAAAACTTCAATTGTTGGTTAACTTTTTTTATCTACAGCCTTATAAATCAGTATGAACACAACTGGATTCTTAAGTAGTGTTATTTGAAACCCTTAAAGTGATAATATTATGGTTTAATTTTTTTGAAACTCTCTAATAAGTGTCGCATCCGATATCGCGACGACCTTTAATAATTATATTTATGAAAGAACAGATTTCTAGCATCTTGTTCTTAGGTGGGAAAGGTCTTATTTAAAGAGTCGTCACCTAGTATTATGGTCAACATAGATTCTATGGTACGGGACCGGTTATGCAAAAGAGAATATAGTATCACCCCTTAAACGTCCTATCTGAGGTTGGCTGCTGGTTTTGTATTAAATTACTAAGACTTTGTTGGATTGTACTCCTAATGATCTGCTTGTAATATTCCTAATTCTAGCGCCAGTAAATATTCAGATACGAATACTTCCAACTCTGGCGTTGGTAAATATTATGTAACATAAAAAAAGCATGGTATTCCCGACTCTAGCGCCAGTGAATAAATCAATAAAACTTGAATTGAAAGCAAAACATATATTTTTTTTGTTATTTTTTTATATAAAAAAAGACAGGAATGTATCACATACCATATTTGCATTTCACAGTAAAAATCCACAAATCAAATATACAGTGAAATCATCAAAAAAAAATACGAGGGACCTATAAATAAATTCAAAAGGATTCATGAATTTTTTTGGAATTTTTGATATCACAAAAAGGCTCGTTTGGCCAAATATCAAAACAAAAGAGAATAAAATAAAAAGAATTGATAGAAGGGTGTGTTTTGCCAAACATACCCTTGACCCAAAACAAATTGGGTCAGCTAGGCCTGAGGCCCGGGCCCAGCCTGGTAGGTGTGATCATTTTCGGTTCGATTCAGTTTTTTCCTTTAAAAAACAACTAAATCGAAGAAAAAAAGAGGAACCTAAACCGAACCGGAACCGGTCCAAACCGACCGGTTTCGGTTTGGTTTGGGTTCGGTTTTTGAGGTCCAAAACCGAAAAAACCTACGTTTTTTTTTTCTATGACCGAAATGTGCCTCGGTCAAACATTAAATTTACTCCCACAAAACCTCATTAACATCATAAAGGGAAAGAAAGAAAAGGAAATGAAGTCATGTTAATTGTTATCTTCTCGAAAAAACACAATCACCAACATCAAATGTTGGACGGAGAAGGAATGAATCTTGGCTCGCTACAAAAGAACAAAATGCAAGGGAAACAACAACAAGCAAAAACGGTCTTCGCATCATCGCAAAGTAAAATTTAACCACTCGGCAAAATCCCATCTTTTTTCTCCATCTCCCCATCGCCATCACCATCATCCCTACATGCTTACCTCCACCTCCACCTCCCCCACCATCACCACCAAAATCCACCACCGCTTTAGTCTCTTCATCAGAATCCTTAACCCCATAACAAATTAATCTCTGAAATTGAACCCAAAGTTTTAATCTTAGTGAGGTTTTAAGTTTCAAGTTGGAGTTTTGGGGGAAAGAGAGGAAATGGCTTGGTTTATTTTTAGACATTATCTGTGTCTCTAAACTTTTAGAGGGAGGGGACGGCTGTTAATGGGAGGGTGTCACTGTGGATGAAAGGGTAGAGGGAAGGGGAGGGGGCGGGGTGGCTGCGTGAAACTGAAAGTGAAAGAAATGAAAAATGTTCTGCTAGGGTTATTCTTTAATGCATAATGGCTAATGGAAGGGAGGAGGCGGGTACGGCTTGGTTTATTAATTTTTTCTCATTTCTAAACCGAACCGGTTCGGTTCGGTTCGGGGTTGGCCGGTTCAGGCACATTAAAACCGGAAACCGAACCGAATCGGACATTTTTCTTAATATTTTAACCGGTTTAACCAGTTTTTTTTACCGGTTCGGTTTTTTCGGTTAATTTTTTTCGGTTTTCTCGGTTAAATCGGTTTTTCGGTTTTTTTGCTCACCCCTACAGCCCGGTCTCAACTATTTCTGGTTTTTTTATGGCTGGATCAAGCTCAACTGTATGGGCTGGGCTAGACTCCAGTTAGGCTGACCTGGTCACTGGCACAAGCCAGTGAGCCGGTGGGCAGCAAGCACTCATGCGTGAATTATTCACACATGCTCGCCGCAGGGTGAAGGTAATGATAACTACCTTCGCACAATGTAAAATGAATCAAAAGCGGGGAAGAGATGAAAAGCTAACTTGTTGCTGGAGATGGAGAAGACAATGGTCACTCTTTCCTTCTCTTTCTGTTTGTTTATTTATGGTCGTTCTTTCTCTGGTTTTCTCTATGTGTTTGTCTAGTTGTTCACCATCTTCGTTTTCTTTTGTTCTCTGTTCCCTCTCTTTACTCTGGTCTCTCGATCCTCTCTTGCTTCCTTCTATGTGTGTTGTTTATCTTGTGGCCTTTCGTTTGTGTTCCTCCCCCCTGTATTTTTTCTCGTTCGTTCCTCTCGTTCTTTATATCTCGCCCCCATGTTCTTTACTTTTTTTCCTCTTCGTCCCCCCGTCATGGCCTTTCTCGAGAATGACATGCCTTCATGCCTTAGTAACGGCATACATCGTGGGGCAGCTGGCAAGCGTCCGTTGATTAGCTACCGTTTCTCCTTCCGGTTGAACCGCTGTGAGTGAAGAAAATGGTGAATAGTTCTCTTTGAAACGACGCCATTTTCACCTGAAATGGATATTTCTAATCTGCCCCCTGAATTGTTGACATTTAACAGTTGGGTCCTTATGTAAATCTTTGTTTTTCTAATTTTACCCCTAGATTAATTGCAATTAAACCCCTGGATTTCGGTGTCATTTACAAAACAGTTCTTAGTTTTCAATTTAATCAATTTGGTCCCTAATTGGCTTTAAACTTTGGTATTTCTTCAATTAAGCCCTTGATTTCATTAATTAAACTAATTTGAAGTTCAATTAAGTCCCCAAACTTATCAATTCTTTAATTAAGCTGCTGATTTCTTTATCTAAACTAATCCAAAGTTTAATTAGGTCCCTAAACTTATCAATTCTTTCAATTTCTACCAAAATTGACTTTCAAATTTATAAGTTCATCTCTGTTAGTCCTCAAACTTCTAATTTATAATTTCAATTTATTTTTCATTCATTCATTTTTTATTTTATTTTATTTATTTATTTATTTAAAAAAAACAAAAATTAGGTTCTGATAATATAAAGAGGCTCTAAAATCAACTTCTTCTTCCACATCAAGGAATAAGTATTTTCATACCCATTATAATTCACCTTAATGCCAAATAGCTATGGTCGACCTAAAAGTAAATGGCATTTTGTCATAGAGAGTACATTACACCAAACTTCATCTTCAAAATGGTTACCTAAAGAAAATTATATCAAACATTGATGTTGGACCATAATAGGATGCTTGTCAGTGATCCAAATAACATTATATAGGGCAGGATGCTTCTTTTTTATATAATTTTAGTTTCTCCACTACTTCAGTAGATATGACATTAAGTTCACTACCATTGTCAATAATCACATTAAATGTCTTGCCCTTGTGTGCAACTCTAGTGTGAAAGATGTTAGCTTGCACCCTTACCTCTCCAGTCTCTTCAATATCTTCTTCCACAGTGTCTTGATCTCAATTTGATAATTATGGTGCTACTTCAAGATTTAGTTCAGAGGCATGCATAATCTTCTTCTTCTCCTTTATAGGGCACACTACTGCAAAATGTTCATGACCTTTGCACTTATAACATTATGATCCTATAAAACTCATACCTACTTTATTATAATCTTTATAAGAGGCTTCACTTTTGATAGTGTTCGTGTTGCTTTTTATATTGTTTTGCATCGGTGATGGTCTCCTCAATCCACACCAATCTCTCACTACTTTGATTCTTTAGAGTGCTTATTGCTTTTCTAACTACAAAGCTAGTTGATAGGCTTTGTCCACTGTGAATAGTTTGGCAGTCAACATGTCATTCCTAATCTCCCCTCGTAAACCTTTTAAATAATAAGCAATGATTTGTTGACTATTAGATCATGGAACTTCTCAATGTATTCATCAACTAACATAATCATCCCTTGAGTCCAACAAAGCATATCTTTATACACCATTTATTCATAATTGACTAGCAAATATTTTATCTCCATGTGAGCCTCCATACCTGCCCAATCTTGTATGGATGGTTGGCATATGCGCCTCAACTATTCTTTCACACTTTCCCACTCTACACGGGCAACCCCTTTTAACTTTAGTTTAACAAATCTGACCCTCATGTTTTCAGACACTGAAAATCATTCAAAGTAGTCCTCAAAAAACACCAACCAGACATGAAAAACATCAAGACCAAACTTCCCATTAAAACCATATACTTCTACTTTTATTAGTGTAGTGAGTTCACCCATAACCCTTTTATTTTGCCTATTTCTACCTCCGCCCAAATGTTCCCCCACTTTCTCATCACTTACACCCATATCTCCCAACTGATTCTATCTCAGTCTACCCCTCCTATTATCTCCAGTAATGTTTCTCTCCTCTATGACATCCAAACGACCACCAATAGATCTCAAGGTACGAGTAACAAGTTCCATTTATTGTTATAACTAGTAAAGCATGGAGGTAGGGTCATTTTGTAGAGGTGTTTGTTGTGTAGGGTTCAATTTAGGTTAAGAAGGACCAGGATCGTGCAATCCCTAGTTTGTGGGATTGTAGAAGTGTCCACTGCGAGTACCAGGCACAAGAAGAACAATGGATTCGAAACCTACTCTAATACCAATTAATGACAATTGTACTATGAATGAGAATAATTACGTGTAAACAAAGTAGACTTGGTTGTACAAAAAAAGAAATTAATGAAAGGTAAAAAGGAAATCTTATAGTTTTATTGCAAACAAAGAGTTACAGGGTATAAAAAAACAAGTTGTCTCACATGACTCAAGAGAATCACTTTGATATTCCAATCACACCAAATAACAAATAGGTTTTCATTACAATGTATCCTACTGAAATTACTAATCTTTTGTATATAGTTTTACAATTAACGGTCACTAAATAATTAGACTCCTAATTGTTAATAGCTAACAAATAAAGACAACATCAATTATTATTTCCACTTGGATGATAATCCATTAAGATTGGATATCAATTGCCCTCTCTTTCCAATGTAAATGGCTGGAACTTTAGCCTGCACACTTCAATCCACTGGAATTTGATTTAGCAGAATCCTTAGCTTTATCACCCATGTTCACGTTGTTAAATTCAATCAATTCCTTCTGCTTAGTTCTGCTTAGTTCTGCTTCGAGTGCTCCTGTCTTGATCATCAGAATTTGCATCAGCGGCTCTTTACACTGAGTTATTCTAAGTAAAACCATCGGGAACACATGGTTAGGGGATTGAAACCAGTGATGTTTTGAAGTTCAAACATGCTTATTCAAATTATTCGGGGCAGATGTTCGGGGGTAAGGAGTTGGAAAATCATCAGCAAGGATGTCATTTGATTTGATTAAGAATTGTTTTGAGCTAGGTAATTAGTGCAGAGAACTGGAATTAATATTATTGAAATGCACATGAATCGCAGCCGGGCTAGCTTTTGTTGCATTGAAATTAACATCTATAGTGTATGTTGAAATGCGAGATTTTTTGTTCAAGTTCAGTAGTACTATCAAATTGCAAAATTTAGAGCATGATGCTTTACAATTATGTTACAAAAATTTAAGCTGAGCTCAACGAAACGATTCCGTTTCCAAGCAATTCTCAACTTTCTCCGTCACTTTTAATCAAATGGCACTCATCGTATGATGGATCTGCAAGTGACTCTGACTATGAGGCTGCGATTCATGTGTTTTTTATTTATTTATTTATTTATTTTAATTTATGTTCTTACAGTACATTGATTAAGACAGTGATTCAAAAACAAAAAAAATAATGTTTTTAAAAACACGATGTCACCGCATAAACAAAACTGCTTTGGAATGACAATTAAGAAGCCATTAGCTCGCTAATTGAATAGTGGCCCAGTTTTCGGGTATCATGCCTAAATAATTGACAGAAAAGGATGGAACAAGATGTCCCGGGCGTTTGAACAGGTCGCTATCGTGTTGAGTTTCAGAGGAGATCAGCCTTCCTGGGTGTTTCCGAGGAAATTTCTTCCAGTGCAGTGGATATTTGCGATGTTATTGCAGCTGGCCAGCTGCAGCAATATGTCCTTGGGTGTTCACTTGGAAAAAATGTGCTGTATATTTTTCTTCTCACGCGTAATTTTCAGTTGACCTTTGTTGAAGACCTTTCGGGTCTTCTGTCATCGCATTACTATGGAAGCTTAACGTGTTTCTCTTGAGATATTCATTCCTTCATCAACTATCCATGCTTTAGTACTTGTTGGTCTGCCATGTGAGGACAATGTGGCGTAACAAATGGTTTGACGATTCGACGGTGGTAAAAGCATTCGTGAGTGAATGAATTTTTTCGGGAAAATGGAAGCCATGGAAACGTAGATAGAAGACAAGAGATAAGCTATAATATAGATCGTGTATAAGCGAAGAAAAGGTTCGTAACCTCATTTATTCAAAACTCGGTGTGCCAGCTGAGTTTTAGGCTTTTCCAAGTTCAACTCAACGGTTGAGTGGTCAGAGGTATAATGAAAGCCTCCCAATCAAATCACTAATGATATCGATTAAGAAGCAGAACAGGAGGGGTGCCACAGCGAGTGAAAAAAATGAAAAAATCGCTTTCGTTTCTGGTTTATAAAATTTTGAATTGTATTCATGGTGACCCGAGTTTTTATCGGTTTATCTTTGTTAAAAATTATTGAATTAAAAAAAGTTTACAAATATAAATTTTTTGAAATATAAACACGTTTCAATGAAGACATACTATATCTGACGCTAGTCAAACCCAGCCATGATTGGGCTTGATAATATGCTAAGCCTTGGGCACACTGGGCTTGGCAGTGTGCCAAGCCCCGGACACACACAAAGAAATGACCATCCTCTCTAGACACGTCCATGGAAATAATCATCCTCTCTAAGCACGTCCACAGGAATGACCAAACCATCTTCCCTGAGAATGAGAATCCTCCATTAAACACGTCCAAGAGGATGACTCTCCTCCCAAGGACCCAGCCTTCTTTAGGCTCACCAAGGGAAGGACCCACCTCCTTTGGGTATAGTCTAGGGAAAGAGCAAGCTTTCATGGGTTCAGCTACATTTAACATCTTGAACTATAATCTCTATACAATACCTTTTAAGTGTGTAAAAGTCATTCAAGGACCCATCATATTTTCATCAAATATTAATACAGATGTAAGAGATATTTATCCCTCATTAAATGTTATTAAGGGTAAAATTACACTTCAGACCCCCTCTTCGCAAAAAAAAAAACTCGTGGGCTATAAATACACCATGAGACCTTTAGAATAGATGTTCACAATCTTCATTCTTTACTGTATATATATTTTCAAAGCATCTCTCCCTAAAATATTACTGTATTTTCTCTTTCTAAAAAGATACTTATTTAAGCATCAGAGTCTCCACCTCTATTAAAGGGGATCTTTTACAGGTACTAGTCACAAGTCATGTTGACCCATTGAGTATAAGCTATCAATCATTTTAGTTAGAAAGAGTGGATGAGATTGTTAGAACCAATTAATTAACAAATTATCTAACTCAAGAATTTTATTTTTAAGTTACTTGAAATTTTTTGAGATATTATGCAGTATAAAATGTGAAATGGAAATTTTATGGATATAATACACTCGCTTAGCCCATGATGGTGATGCAAGGCTTTGAGAGCTTAATTAGGTTCACTGTACTCAGATAGTCAGATGCATACACCATGTGGATCGATGGACATTGCACCAACATATAAAATGTTCACTGTATTCTGTCGTGATGGATATTATAAACTTATTCAATTCCGACGAAGAGGCTATCAGCTGTCGTATATATGTCAGAATATCACTTGCTTTCCAGCAGCTGAAATGCAAGCTTTACCCTCTCCCACCCACATGTATGAATCGCTCTGAAATGTGAAAACTGGCTCTGATGTTTCTGGCTATATTGTTTGTATGATGTTGCGTCGATTGAGAGGGATGATCAGTGCACGGAAGCTACATTTAATCTCATAAAAAAACTCTCTCGACGAATGACAGACCGCGCAATCGAGGAAAGTCTTCACGGATGGGTGGTTTTCAGCGACCTAACAATTAACCCGCGTAGTATATATATATGATAGGTCAATTTCTCCACCTATCTCTATGTTTTGTATGAAATGTATTTTTAAAAAAAATATTATTTTGTTTACAAATATATTAAAATAATCTTTTTAGTTTTTAAACGCTAAAAAAAAAATTTAATGATTTATCGAATATAAACAACAAATATTATTGCATCTTAGCGTTTGTATTACTGGAGAACGTTTCCATGGATTTCTGCGTAAGTTATGCATTCTAAAGGCAACCGCTTAATAAGACATGCATGAACTTCTTTTTTACTCAAGCACGTGTATAATCTTTATTGGTCCCTGTAATTGAAAATAGAAACTAGTATAATACTAAATACAGGAAAGGGTATAAATAAGTTCAATTTTGAAGAATAAATGATAAATAAGTTATATAATATTTTTCAAGAACAATAAGTTTGTTTTTCAAGTTTTTATTCTAAATATATTCATATTCTGTAATATCCACACAATATATTTAAAAGTTTGGTATTTTTGTTTTCTTAAAACTAAGATTATCATTATTCTTTTTTTTTTCATATAATCTTAATTGTTATTCTTTTAAAACTGGAATTCATTGTTTTGTATTTTAAAATTGTTTTGTTATTTCTTAACATTAATAGAATTACATTTTTTTAATTTTTTATAATCATAATTACATTTTTTTTAAGTTTACAATGATAGTAATATAAGAAAAATTGATTACAACAATAAAATATTTTACCAATGAGAAAAAATAAGTATTTAAAAATTGTTATAAGTTTTTTTAGGTGAACTAAAAAAATAAAGAAAAAAATAAAAACCACTTATAGTTAAATTATCTTTTTCACCCCTCCACTAAATATAGGTCACTATATTCAACTTATTTATTTAGGATATGGTCTTTATTTTTTTAATTAATCTTTAATTGTTTTAGATTTTTTTTTATGATTTTTCTTTTCAATCTCATCCTTTAAATTTTAATTTAATTTATTTTTAAAATCATATTTGATCATTATTTTCTTAATTGATTTTTATTCTTTAATTTTATCTCTTATCATTTTATTTATCTTTATTTTTATGTTGAATCTGATCCTTATTATTTCAATTCTTTTTTTATTTCATTCTTTTTTTTTAATTTGGTAATATTTAGCACTCGGATAATGATTTCTCCACCGGAACCAAATTGATCATATATTTTATAATGACAATTTCGACTATTAATCATTAAGGTATTGCGTTGTATCACTTGTTTTTTCCATTTTTTTTTAAATAAAAGCAAAGAATCACCATCACAATTCTTGTTCTAAATCTCTTAACAATCAATCAGGTATCGGTTTTTTACGTTTCTTGAAGATGAAAGAATTAAAAACACATCAATTAATTAGAGATATAAAAAAAATCGGTTTCTTGTTTTCATGAGATTCAAAAACAAGAACGTAGAAGAAGAAGAAGAAGAACACTATAGAATTAATAGTCCTAAATTAGGCAAAACTCACAATAATGTTACGAATTTGGGATGTAACAGCCACATCTGTAACTCAAATGCCTTTCAACTTCCTTTTCGGAGTGCTCCTTGAACGATGTGGTCACAAATTCCATCATCATATGCTTAGGTCAGTTTCAATGCCAGCATAAATGAAGCATTAAAGAAAGAAAGCCGCTTCTTGTGTTTTGTTCTTTTGGAAGGAAGGAAGGGTATATTTTTTTATTTTTTACAATTTATTTTTATTATCGGTGTATAAAAGTATAAAAAAGTTAATTTAAAATTAAAAAAGAAACAAGAAATTTTAAAAACACGATTAATGTAAAGGGTTGTTTCTCCTCCCTTTTTACACACAAAAAAACCGAGACCTACAGCGAGTGTGTAACCTATCATCTGATCACATACGTTACAACCATCTCTGATCTCCCAACATGCGAACCACCACCTCGTGTCCCACAGAAAGAGCCATCCCTCCACAAACTCTTTAAATACAAAATTAAACGTACCAGCCTACCACAAAAAAAAAAAAAAAAAAAAAAAAACCCACAAATAGGGATGCCAAACCCTATCAGTAGAGGTATGAATTCTAGTCAACGCCGCCAAAAAGTCAATGCTTTCAATGGCTGCTATTTCAATTCAATTTATCGTGGCGCAAACCCGCATTTTTATGGTCATGATAGTGCGTGTTCGTGTGGTTATTTTTATATTAATTTTTAATTAAAATAATATTTTTATTTTACTTTTTAAGATTTATTTTTTATATAAAAAGATTAAATCAATAAAAAATTAATTTTAAATTAAAAAAATATTTTTATAATAAATAATATTTTAACCACGTATTTTTTTACTTTCCTCTTGTTTAGGACCCGCTTGAATGATACCTATAATTCAACTGATCAGGTTCTGGATTTGCTTTCTAAAGGTCACTTGTTCGAGTTTCATAAATCTCAGGGTCACTGGAGGTTTACATAGTCGTTAACTTTGGGATCTGTAAGATTAGTCGAGATGCATACAAGTTTATTCGAATACCCACGGTAATAAAAAAAAAATATACAATACACACGATAAAAAATATATAGAGCACGTGATATTCCACGTCGGCAGCTCAGCTTATAGAGATGAACATTTTTCAATATCACCCTTGAGATTTCTCATTAGTTCCATTTTAGTTATCTATCAATTAATAATTAAATACTAACGAAATGCTCTTCTTTTTGCAGTTTATTTATTCTCATTTGATGGTTAACTGCATTATTTTCTTAACTATATAATTAAAAAAATGTAATCTTTAGAAACCAATTTCATCTCCAGCATTACCTAAGGTTTTAGTATTCCCCTTTAATTCATATTTAGTTGAGAGTACAATTGGCACATATTTAACAAATAATTATTACCAATATCATTTAAAACAAAGAATTGAAAAGTTTTTAATGACAGGGTCCAAAGTGAAATATTTGGAAACCTACATGGGTTATAATATTATTTTTATATATTAAAAAAAATACCTAAGGCTAGTTTGGCAGTTTTGCTATTTTTTAATTTTTTTGTTTTGAATTAAATTTTTTTATTTTTAGATTATTTTAATATAATAATATTAAAAAAATAAAAAAAAATTAATACATTTTTATATAAAAGATATTTTGAAACAGAACAGCACTTAGTAGTGGATACTTGGAAAAACAGACAATGTTTGTTAGTTCATATAATAAACACGAGAGAGAGAGAGAGAGAGAGAGAGAGAGAGAGAGAGAGACGTTTAATATTCAACGAAGAGAAGTTTTAAAACCCAAAGAGCTTAAGCAGTAATCACATGGAAGAAGAGCTGCCTGCTCCGTTACGCCCTCATCCTCGCCTTCTTATTACTTCTTCCTCACTAATTAGGGTTTTCTAATTATTTTCCCTTTCCACCTCTCTCATTTCCCTAAAGACCGCGTCACCGTGGTTCCACTTTCTCTTTCTCTATCCTTCCTTTTGATTTTGAATTCAGCTATTTGAAAGGGAGGAGAAGTGAAATTTCTTAATTGAGGTGAATTCTGTGGTTTCTTTTTTTTCTGAGAGAATATACAGGTTGCGAAATGGAGGAGAGTGTGATTTTTCAGTGGAGTGTGTTTAGATCTCTGCTAGCTATTCTCCAATGGTGGGGTTTCAATGTTACTGTTATTATCATGAACAAATGGATCTTCCAGGTCTGTTCTCCCTCTTTTGCTACACATCTTCATGATTAATTAGCTTGATTCTCTTTTTAAATGTAATTAGTCTGAATTTTGTTAACTCGGCTAGCTCAATTTCCCTGTTTTATTAAGTAATCTATCGATTTCGCTTGATGGGTAAGCTGAATTCTGCTGGAATGCTAATTTTTTATAGCTTAAATCTTGATGTCAATGCTCTATTTTTTTTTCTTTTAGGTATGTATCGATATTTGCATCTGATTTTTAAAAAAAAAATTGTATTTCGGGTTTAATCAATCTAATTGTAATTATATATGTTATTAGTGAGGGATTGTATATTAAATTCCTCTATTTTTAGTTTGTTGGTGCGTATTAATATGCATGTATCTACAAACATTCGATATTTTTTTTCTCCTGCTATTTCTGTAATTTAAATAATTGAATTCCCATGTGCACAGTCACTAAGGTAGATAATTAAATCATTAAAATTCCTGTTGTAGATTGATATGCATGTTTGGCTCATACAGTTCACCAACTGATGGAAAAAGGGATAAACCCTGTTGGAACTTTTTGTAAACAGACAAACCACCTTATATGGTGGTGGGTATAATTGAGCTAGCCACTGTTTTATTAGCTTGTCTGTCCTCTTCATATTTTTTTCGAGCCTGTTTGTGATGGTGGGATATGGCTTCACTTTTTCATAATTCGATCAATACTCCAACCTATATGGGACACTGAAAAAACAGATCTACTCTGTATGTATGTATGTTCATTGCAGGGTTTGGAATTTATGCTAATTGATTGAAAAACCTGATTATGTTTTCCAAATCTATGTGCAGGAAATTGTATTCATTTTTTTTCCCAATTTTCTCTGAAAAGAAATTGGATTTTTCGGGCTCTGGTTAACTTATGATTGTATTTGTTTTGGACTGAGGGGATGGCTATCCTCTTTTTGAGCAACTATTTTATGTGACTTCAGTTTGAACAATCAGTTGATGTGACTATTATTAAATCTGATATTGAAGTTATATTCAGTAATGAATTAGCAGAATCCTTCTGTTTTTGTATTTTATATATGGAGCGTAGTAGAAAGTTTCAATGCTCCACATAGACCTGAATATTACGGGAGCTCCTGGTAACTTATCTCTCCTTCACATGTATTGATTCTAAAATCAGATGACCTTTCTGACAATCCTTCTCATGACAAGTCTTCTTTAAATTATTTATCTCCCTCTTATTAAAAGCCTACTTGTCATCCTTTCTGTTCCAGTTGGTTTGACAGTCATTGGCAGAAAAAAATTCCTCAGTGTTTAGCTCAAATGTTTATGTACTAGAACTGGAGTTCGCTTGATGTTTATGGGTGTCATCAGAGGTCTTCTAATTTGAAATTGTTTCTTTTCACAGAAACTGGATTTCAAGTTTCCGCTAACAGTATCTTGCATCCATTTCATATGCTCATCCATTGGAGCATATGTGGTAATCAAGGTTCTGAAGATCAAACCATTGATAGTGGTTGAACCTGAAGATCGCTGGCGAAGGATATTTCCCATGTCGTTTGTGTTTTGCATCAACATAGTGCTGGGGAATGTGAGCTTACGATTCATTCCAGTTTCGTTTATGCAAACAATAAAGTCATTTACTCCTGCAACCACAGGTCAGGCCCAGAAATCATCAATATAAATAAGCTATTTTTTTATGTTTCCTGATCCTCAGTATTTTTTTGTTGTCATGCAATAATTTTGTCTTATCTTCGATGGCCGGACAGTTGTTTTACAGTGGCTAGTTTGGAGAAAATATTTTGACTGGCGAATTTGGGCTTCTTTGGTACCAATTGTTGGAGGAATCCTTCTAACATCAGTTACTGAGCTTAGTTTTAATATGTTCGGATTTTGTGCTGCCTTATTTGGATGTTTGGCCACTTCAACAAAGACTATTCTTGCAGAATCTCTGCTGCACGGATATAAATTTGACAGGTAGAGTCTCTGTTCTTGTCAGCCTTTCCTTTACTTGCTCTTAAAGTTTTCTGTTTCTTGTTTTATTGCATTCGTTTCTTATTTTATCGGAAATCCTCTGATTGGAACTCTTTCATCTGGCTTTAATAGTTATTTGAGAAGCTGCAAGATAAGCATCTACAGTTACTTTATATTGCTGACTACAGGATTTCCCTGTGTAATGTGTGATGCATGTATCATTGAAATTTGAATTTTAAAATCTGTATTATGGTATGTTTCCTGTTGTAGCATACCTGTATTTACAACATAGCATACTAGCAGTGAAATGCTTTGAAACATGGAAACTTCACCGTGATGGTGTCTGACTTGAATGATCTCAAAAGAACATGCTGCTGATTCTATAGGTGAAACCGGTCTTGTATATGTTTACTTGGTGACTATTTTTCATGAGGCTTAGAGATGATGCCAATCTTTAGAAATTGCAGTGTTGCTAGTCTGGCACAACCTGTCCATTTCTTTACGAGAGATTGGATTGCAATATATCAGCCATTTCTTTTCTTTCATGTTTTTGATTGAACTCCCAGTTAAAAACTTTCTGTTTCCTTCACTTCCAATATTTGTAAGGGTTATGGGGATTATACATGCCATGCCTAGTTTTAACTGTGAGCTCCCCTTTATGTTTTTTGCTATGAACACGTGATGGAAATTGTGATGGAAATTGGTACGGGTACAATACTTTTGTTTGGAAGTGATACAAGTTAGGCTTGCATTTTACCTGCAATATATTGCATCCTGTGTTTATTACAGGTTAAATCACACAAGACTTGTATGCAAAACTTGCGATAGCATATATACTTCTGGCATGTATCATATTTGCAGATTTCAGGTGAGGAGCTCACCATGTGATTTTTTTTTCTAATTGAATACTTAAAGATTGTTGGAGGTTGAAATAGGTCTCTCTCCTTAAAATACCAGAAGAATTTGTGTTCATTGGTGGCTTGGCATCTCTCCTCCACATTTTGACCAGTTTAAGACAATTGAAGAGGGCACCCTTTTAGATTGGTTCTGGAGCTTAATGCTCAACCACAAAACATTCCAGGATCTTGTTAATTCTCCTTTTCCTATGGTGTTTTGGTGGTGATAGTCAGTTGTCTTTTGCCTGTCTTTTCTGTTTTAAGCGATTCCTAGCAAATAATGAAGCAAAATTGAAGTTTGTAAAATTGTTTCGGAAAACTGTTTAATGTGTGGGTTTGATTGCATGTGAAATTGTTTGCATGATTTATCTCTGCAAGAATTTTGAAGAGGGCACCCTTTTAGATTGGTTCTGGAGCTTAATGCTCAACCACAAACTGTCTTTCTTATATATTTTTCCTGTACCTTCGTAGCATAAACACCGTGTACTACATGGCACCTCTTGCAACCATGATCTTGGGATTACCAGCAATCTTGGTTGAAGGTAGCGGGGTTATAAATTGGTTTTACACCCACGAAGCTGTCTGGTCTTCCCTCATCATCATTTTAAGCTCTGGGCTGCTGGCCTTTTGTCTCAACTTCTCCATCTTTTATGTGATTCATTCCACAACTGCAGTAACATTTAATGTTGCTGGAAATCTTAAGGTGAGACCAAAATTTTTCATCCCTTAACCTCATATGACCTGTCTCAAGATTTGAACCTGAACACTGTTTAGTACCTTCAAATATTTTTACAACAGAATTGATCTTGCAATCACATTAAAACTCTTCATTTTCTATGTCTTCATCAATATCCAACACCTGGATGTTGCATGCATTACAAGTTTATTGACAGTTTCTTTGGCTTTCACGTGTACTTGAATTTATATCGCATCCTTTTCCACCAAAGACTATTTTGCGTGCTCTTCCATTGAGCTTGCAGTTTTGCTACAGGAAGCAACTATGGTATTGATACGCATACACTGTGCCCCTGTCTTAATTGTGTACAGGTTGCATTTGCTGTTCTAATTTCCTGGATGATATTCCGGAACCCGATATCTGTCATGAATGCTGTTGGATGTGCCATTACACTTGTAGGGTGTACATTCTATGGGTATGTGAGGCACTTGCTTTCCCAACAGCCTCCACCACCAGGAACTCCTCGAACACCCAAGACTCCGAGGAATCGGATGGAATTACTTCCCCTTGTAAATGACAAATTGGATGATAAGGTCTAATTGAGAGGTCATGGTATTGAGGCTCTGCGCAGTTGGCATAGGAGAGGTGAATTGAAGAGAAGAATGAGAACTTCACTTTGTCGTGTGAGCCTCCATTAGATCACTCAAAATTTTTACATATGTTCTTTTCCCCGCACAGAAATAGAAATCATTCAGTTTTTGGCCAGTGGTCTAATATTTATTTATATTTGATAAATCAGCCTTTATGTATCTTTCCCCTGTTAATTGATGACTGCCCAATCTGCATATAGCCTCATCATGCAAGAGCACAACAATGGCAAGCTCTGAAAAGTTTCACATTGTTTTGACCTCCATCTCATGCTGTAATGAAACTGGTTGCCGGGGACGGAATTTGCATCACCTGTAATACTTCTCACCTTACAAATCAGGAAAGCTACAATTGTTTGCCATCAAGTTGCAAGCAATAACAGCTGGTGATTTGTGTGGAGTGCTTGAATTGCTTGTTTTGCCCTTCAAGATAGACGCCTTACTGGCATCGACGAGCTGAAACAATCTCGGGGGCTAAATAAAATAGAGCAACATTAAATGCTATCCACAATAAAATCACTTTCAGTAGTAGAGAGATTCTCATAGCATCACATTGAAAAGGGGGAAGAACTGGTCAGTGCTAAAGGGGTTACGGAGAGATTTGACGCTACTAGTACATTGAATCTAACCTAACTAGTGTTATTAACCTCTGAAATGAACCTAAGCAAGGAGCCAGAAGTCCTTCTGCCTTCTAGTGGTGATGAGGTACCCGCTCATGCCTTGGCTCTGCTTCCTTACACCGACAGTCAAGCATTCTGCATTGCTGATGCACTGCTGAACAAAATCTTCGCTGCTGCTTGTCCCACAGAGGCTGCAAGAAATCTCACCAGCGGATGTTAGAAGTCAAGGATCAAACAGATTCGGAAACCAAAGGGCGGAGAATACATTATTTTGAGATATGAAGGTTAGAGTGTAAGACCCACCAGCTGATAAGTGTAGAGGGCCTTTTCTGACCCAGGACAAGCACAGAAGCCTCTAGCTTCTTCACCTGGCTCATCACCGTGCCCAGCTTGGGTCCTTGAATCACCAGTGCTTCCACTTCCACCTGAAAATTGCCCCAGATCAAACATAAGACTGATTTAAAACGAAGGCATGAATCGTGACATCTCTCTCTTTCCCAAATAAATAAATAAAAAGAAGAGAAAAGAAGGATAAAAAGTGCCAGAAAAATCTCCCACCACATCCATCTGTGCATTTCTGGAAAGTAAAAGTGACAGATGAAAAGACAAACCAAGCTAGTAAAAATTGCCCCCCCTACTCCCTCCAAGAAAGAGAGAGAGAGTGCAATACAAGGCTGAAGAAGGGATATCATGTAGTTAAAAAGTAAATTAAACCAAGTGAAACGGACCGGAATTCCTTCTCACAAGAAGCATTCAAAGGAAAGAGAGGAGTGGAATTTACTAGGCAGGATCTATCGAACACAACTAGAAGGTACTCTCTTACAACATGGGATCTATCACTCATGCAAACAAGTTGAGCCAAGATAGAAACAAAACTACAAAAAAAGAGATCACAATTGTGTGATGCAGCAGAGAACTCAAGATCAATTTCTGACCCAACAAATGGCAAAGAGGGGAGGGGGATTTCTTGAACATAAACAAAGCATACCTCAGGTCGGCTAGCCTTGCAAAGTGACCCAAGAGAACTAGCAAGATAAGGAGAGTAAGCATCAGATGTTCTTTCACCGCTGCCTATGTCACTAGGAGGGATAACGTGAAGCAAAGTGAGCAAATCACCCTTGTTAGCCACATGAGTCAATGCCCACATCATTGCATGCTTGGAATGTGAAGTTTGATCCACCACCACCACCACTCTTTTCCTCATAACCAACCCAGCATTGTCATTACCATACATGTAAGCCCCTTCCATTTGCTTCAAACTTCTCTCACAGTTATAGCCACCTTCAACAGTGCAATACTTGCTGTTGCTCGCACTACTCCTCCAAGATGTTGACCTCCCACTTAGCTGCCGTAGGAAAGAACCTGAACTTGGCATCTTTTTTAGCCTAACCAAAGCGAGATAGTTCTTATAAGGAGAAATCAACTTAGACAAACACAAGCACTGGCACAACAGAAGAAACCAACAGAGGAATAGTGATGCTAGTACAATAGTATAGGCTCTAGCTAGCAAAGGAAAAGGAGAGAGACAGCTGCCATTAGACCGTGAGATTGGTTTCAATACAAGTATATAAACTAGAAAGAAAAAAAAAGATTATGTGACAGAAAAGAAAATGACGGGTGAGATTGGAGCTGAGGCTAGAGAAGGTCTCGTGGGGCTGGTGATGATGATGTAAGATCATGATTTGATTGATTTCTATCTCTTGTGCAGGCAACAAGTTAAGAGTCACGGGACACTGTGAATAAGAGAGAGGCTCCGCTCAGGGTTTTGATGATGAGAGAGGATTGATTCCTTGTACCACCATTTTTTATGTCTCTGTATCAGATTCTTTTGTACAATTTTTTTTTCCAGATCTCATGTTCGTTGTCTTATATGATAGTATGAAACCCACATCTTTTATCTTTTGTTAGGTATTTTTCATCCCACAAGGGGCACATGATATGGGAGGTAGGGGTCCATTTCCATGGAGTGAATAGCTTTGCTTCCTATCTTCTAGTTCCTCCAAGTTGTACAGCCGCTCGGTTAGAAAGAAAGTGTTTCTGTAAAAATTTAAATTATTTTTTTATGTTTAGATTGTTTTATTTTGTTTATATTAAAAATAAATTTTGAAAGAAAAAATGTTTTTAATATATTTTCCTGCAACTACTAATGTTCCAGTTTTCAAAATTCTAATAATGGAGCCTAGGCAAAGGCAACTCAGCTACGCACAGAAAATTTCTGCTGGCAGGTTCGAAGATTGTGAGAGAGCAAGGTGTGTTATTTTGGATTGCCATGTCAATATCATTGATGATTGGATTTCTGATCGATAGTGATAGACACGTGGATTGATTATGCGTAGAATCAACGCCATGATGATGAAAAAAACAAAAACTTTGAGAAGCGCAAATAGATCTTTTTCTGGAGTTTCTAACCTCGGTTTCTAACTAATAGTTTATTTTTAAGTTTGGTTGATGTTATTTTTAAAAATATTTTTTTTTATATTGAAATGTATTAAAATTATATTTTTTTTATTTTTTAAAAATTATTTTTAATATCTGCACATCAAAATAATTCAAAAAACATAAAAAAATTTAAATTTTTAAAAAACACGGTGCCAAATAGTGTTTTAATATAAAACTAGATAGTTTACCGACGCTTAGTCGTATAAAAATAATTTACACAAAATAAAAATATTTTATAAAAATATTCGGGTATTGTCATTCTAGTTGATTTAAAAAGATCAAAATTGTAATTATTTTTTAAATTATTTTTATATTTATATATTAAAATAATTTAAAAATACTAAAAGATATTATTTTAAAATTAAAAAAATTAAATTTTTATAAAAAACCAGGTTAAACTGCTACCCCAATTAAACATTATCAATGTAATTAGTGAACTATTTGTTTACCTGGTTAAGGAGAGATAATGGAAAATCTAATCTTTGTTTCTTAGATTAAAAAATTATTTTAAATTTATTTTTATCTAACAACATTTAATAAATATCACCAAATCTCTCTCAACTCAAATAACTATTTAATTGATAAGATAATATCAATTAAAAAAAATAAGTTCCTCTTCAACTTTGATTTTTTTTTTCTTTTCAATGATATAAAAGGTTAAAACATCTCAATATCACTTATCTTGTCAATAAAAATACTTTTGACACCAAATTTAGCTCTATTGTTCATGAAATTTAAGCCAATCACTTATTTCTCACTACTCTGCTGTTTTTTAATAGCTTTTTTTTTTTCTCTTTCAAACTTAGAGATTCAAATATAAATAAAATAAAAACATAAAAGGTTTAAATCAAAGAGACCATAAATGCAAAATAGAAAAACCCTAGGGATCAAAATTTAAAAACTCACGCCTATGTGTAGTAAAAGAAAAGAAAAACAATGTTTTTTCTCGTATTTTATATCAAATTTGATCTTTTAAATCTTAATTTTCTTTAAATAATAAAATGTTATTTTAGTTTACTAAATCAAACATTAATTTGATATCAAAATATTTTTGACACCACAAAAAACCAATAACAAGTTATTCGAAACAAACCAGGAGCTCCAATTTCCATCAACATAATATATAAAAATGAAATTAAAAGAAATTTAGTGATTAAAATATAAAAATTTAAAGAAAAAAACACCTTACAAACTGCAATGAAATGTCTTGGTATATACTGTTTTTTTAGTTTTTTAATTTAGTTTTAATTTAATGGTAGCTAATGATTGGTTTGGAAAGTTTTTTTTTAGTTTTTTCAACTTTTAATATGTCTGGAAGCCAATTTCAAAACTGTTTGGTAAAATTTTTAAGGGTTTTGTTTTTGAAAATCCTTAAAAAAAAACTATATATATAAAAACCATTTTAAGGACATGCCTGGCGAAAATATTTCTGTATATAACACAACTCCCATCGCATCAAAGCTACCCCTGATAACTGCAGCAGTGCATGAGGATTTTCAAGTGCAGTTGACACGTGGCAATGGTGGCAGCGAACCGGCGGTTTGATGCGAAGAGGAGTTGAGAATGGGAAGGGGCACCATAGTAAATACACACAATCAAATTTAATGGTTGCAACTTTCAGCAAAGAAGTGCTCAGTGATTACCTCTGCCTTTCCTTTCCTTCTTCTCATTCAAAACGTCAGTGTGGGCAGAAAAGGCAGTCATTAAAGAATCCTGACCAGAAGACAGCCTATAATGAGTTCCCTTCTTTTTATAAAAAAAAATAAATAATAAATAATACTGAGAATTAATCATGCAGTAGTGAATAAACAAAAAAACATAAATACCAAAAAGCCAAAAAAGATCGTACTTCCAAATTATTGCTCCCGCCCAACTCGCTGATTCCTGCTTCTTTCTCTGAAATTACAACCACAGCCCTTTCTATCTATCTTTTATCCGAACCCGATTACAGGACAGTTGTCCAATTTTTTTCGACTTTCTATTGTATACAATTAAGTATACCTTTTATATATATATATATATATATTTCACTACGCTGAGCTGTTTTTTTTTTTTTAATATTTACAGGTTGTAAGTGTGTTTTTTTAAAAAAAAAAATCAATACCTCAAGTTATATTTCTAACCATTTAAACACTAAAGGATAAAGCCAAAAAAAAATTACACTGAAGAATTTAAAACAAAAAATTATAATTAAAAAATTAAAAATAAATAAAAATTTTATAAAATGAACAAGAGAAAAAATAAAAAAAGGATTGAAGTGAAATAAAAAAAAAAGCAAAGACTAACTTGTAATTTTTAGAGGAAATGAGAGAAAATAATAGAAAAAAAAAGGTTTATGGGTGATAAAATACTCCACCTCCACCAACAATACTACATCATTAAAAAAAAATGTGGCAGTGCATCTAAGGACATGATGTAAAAACATTTTCTATTATTAAAAGGTGTCATACGCGTCTCTTAAAATGCATAAATACCTCCGCACGTTCTAACATTTTTTTACATTAAAAAATTAATTAATCGGTTTTAAAAGATAAAATTGCTATCGTAACTATGAAATTAACTATAAAAAAAAACACTATGAAAAAACCTTGGGCTTATTGTTAGATATTTTTTTTATACCAAGGATGTCATTAAACTATATTTTTTAAAATGAAAAAAACAAAACACCTCTTTGAAAGTTTTTAAAAAATATAGTATAAAGGATAATTACATTATTTTACTATACTGAAAATATAAAAAACACAATTATATCTACAGTTAAATTTTTAAAAAAGATAAATTTATAATTACACTACTGTATTATGAATAGTAATTGTGTGTTGCGACATTAAATCACCCTTCGGGGTGTGTGTGTGTGTGTGTGTGTGTGTATTAATTGCAAAATTGAATTTAAGATGAGGTCAATATAGAATCCTTTAGAAGAGGTTATTTATGTCCTCGGTCCAACAAACCATGAATAGCCTTTGACAAAATAACGATCGTTTTTAAATGGACTCTTGAACAGTGACCAAATAAACTATAAAAAGCAATCTCATAATATTTAAGGACTAAATTTTAAATCTTTAAAAACTATCATCATAACGTGGACTGCCACTCCCTTGTTATACTGTGTGTGCTGCAGTTGATTGACAAGGTTTTGCAAGCAAGAAAACTTACACGCTCACGGTATCTCCTGCCTCTTCGCTGTAGATTCCAGTTTACGGGAATTTGTACATCTGAAGAATTTCAATCCAAAATATACGGCCCAAACCCGATCCCAGACGGAGATATATTTATCAGACCTGACCCGGAATTAATCCGGCCAAGAAGTTAAGCCTCGAGTTATATGAGATGATCCGAATTAATCTAAATTAACCTGAAAAAAATTTAAAAAAATATTTGAAATTTAAATATTTCATACAAAAAATTAAAAAATAATCTATATAAATATAAGTTATAAATAATAAAGTTTAAAAATCATTAATAACCCACTAAAAATTACAAAAGAGAAAGATATTTGATTAGAAAAAATATATATTTGAAAAAATAAAATGGATCTCAATTGAAATTTGTCAGGTATCCAGGTCACGGGTGAACTAAATTTTACTGGATTTTTACTTTTTGGTCTTTTACTTTATTTAGATCTATTTACCGGGGCCGATTAAGGTTTAATAAAAATGTACGGAGATGAGTCTGCAAAATCGCAAGCGTGGACGGGGATAGAGATGTGATAATACAGACGAATTAGCATTCAGGAACACTTTTTCTTCAGTCTCGTGAATAGAGGCAGAATACGACATTATCATGACATAGCCCTACCGTGGCCGGTGCCTTATTCCTTTCTACTCACTACTTTTAGGGCACGTGGAGTACTTGAAGGAGCCCCATCCCAGGGCCTTTCCGACGGGGATTAGATTAGCAAAGCTTTTTGAGTTTGATGATCTTCTCAACCCCTGGGAAATCGCAAAATAAAATGAGGGTTGTTGCACACACGGCAATTGCTCAAGTTTAATTTCAAAAACAAATCGCATCTGTTTATCCTTCCACTTAGTACTTTTCTTCTATCTTTCTCTACAAATTGCCTTAATTAAATATAAAATCAAAAGGGAATCACCATTAGCTTTACAACAACAACGAATCATGCATCCAAATTAAAGGTCAAGAAGATAACCACAATGACCAGATCAGACGTCGCCTTAAGGTGTCACTGGCACGCCTAATCTTGCGCCGTGCCATCGATACAAGTAAAATCAGCATCCACTCTATTTGTTCCTGTGATTTCGCGAAAGCAACCAATTCTTGTAGCAGCTGCATTGAGTCATGGCTAACACTAGAGTTAGTGAAGAGTCAACTGTCTATTGAGTTAGTTCCTCCACAAAAAGGTTATATAGTTCTATGTGTGGCGTCCATTGATTGGGACGGAATCTTTGAATAGCTGTTAGACTGACCCAGCAATGAAATTTCTTCCGGAGACAGCATTAGTGAACCATTGCTCAAGTAGTTTCGAGAAGCTCGTGCCCTACATTATAATAAATTGTAACTAAATTAACCTTGTGGTGATGACCGGGAAAGATTACTGGTATTAAGAGGGTTTCAGTAATTCTCGCATCACAGGCACATACCTCCGTCCTTTTGTCCTGACAATGCTTGCTGATAATCGAGAAGCTTCTGATCTTGCAATGTGGCACAGCGAAGATTGATATTCATAGAATGCATCACCTTTCATTGTCATATATGCTCGTGAAGGGACTATGGACTCGATTATATCACTAAGGCTTGACTTCATTTCACTGCTTGGAGATAACCAAAGAGAATTGGGTTCAGAGAAAAACGCTGCAGCTAACACAGATATTAAGTTTGGTTCACAAAGCAAGAGAAATTGCATGCAATTGACAGTGCCAAAGCATGGCAAGTTTTGGTTTGGCATATAACGTGGACAGTGCAATTTAATTAATTCTTTTCTTTTATTTTTTCTATTGAGGGACAGGGAATTTAGAAAAGAGAGGATAATGCATGCTTTCATCAAAGGAAAAACTAAATAAAGGAACAGACATTGGAAAAGCAATGCATAAATATGCCCTGCTTGGCTAGACATTTGATAACCTATATGCCATTAGTTTCACATATTATACAGGCAATTAGGTATACATACCTAGCTTTGCTATGTCTCTTTACAAATACCATTTTAATCCAGAAATTTAAAAGAACATGGCAATGGCATGAAACCTTTGCCACGTGCACGCAATATGGAATGATTTTTAAGATTCATTGCATGGCAGTGACTTTACATTAAATGTCAGTTTTGATCTGTAATTCAAATGTGGAAATATTCAAGCCAGTCCGCAAATGATCTAACAGTATGAGCATGAGTAGAGTTGAGTTGAGCTCTATACCTATTTGACGATGTTCCATTTTCTGGTAGGCTCATCTCAGTACTCATCCCAGAATGTGAGCTCTTACTACTCAAATTCCGTCTAACCAAGTTACCAAATTCCATCATACTAGCAGTAGACAGCATCTCCCAGGTGAAATCTACTTTGGACTCCAAACCCATTTTTAACCCGGCATTAGCAAGTTCTTTGGCATAGAAGCAAAATCCTTGCCGAGCTATTGTTGATGACATCTGCAAATGCTCATCAGACCAGCTGAACGCATCCAACACATCAGAGGAATCCTGCAAAAAATGTACCAATATGAACTAACTAGCTGAGGATAATACAAAAGGAAAAAGTTTTAATTGTTAGTTCATACTAACCAAAGTTTGGTGCTTTGAAAGCAATAGTTCAGCTTCTGAAATCAGATTGCTCATACCATAAGCAAGTTCTATTATCCCAGTAGCATCTTTGACTTCTGAGGTGACAAAATGTCTTAGATCTATATGACGATCACGAAGTTTTCTCCAAGACTCTTGTACTAAATCAGTCATCATACAGGATTGAAATTTCTCCGCTGGCTTGGGTTTCTTATTGAAATCCATGCGGCTACATTCATCCAATACTTGATATCCTCTTGTAATAGATTCAGCATGTTCATTTTGAGAATCTCCCACCTCTTCATGAGATGATTCTGCGATTACATCACAAGTGCTTCCCAACATATCAGAATTATGTTGTAATATGGGCACAAATTTGTCAAGATTTTCGGTTTCAACTGGACATAGGTTTTGATTGAGCTCATTGCTCACTGAAACTTCTTCCAAAGTGTCAGCCACTGAAGTGCAATACACCCTGCTAAATGACACCTCTGTTCCACCATTAATTTGAGTTTCTGGAACAAATGTTGATTCAGGCACACATGATACATCAACTGATATGGATGTCTCTTTTACATGCAAATCAACTGCTATATCTGGACATTGACTACAATTTTCATCTAGTTTCTCCAATCCAGAACAAAGTTGCAGGTCAGTTGATGGACTTAAGCAGTTTTGCGTGCTTGGACAGTGAGAGGGAAATGCACCATCAGCTTCAAGGGTGAATTTACTGTTAGTATCCCTGTCTCCAATTAAGGGAACTCTGTCATTGACAATCTCATCTTCAGAATCCGAAGACATTACTACATTGAGCTTCCTTCTACTTTTTCTCTGAGAGAATGAAACCGGGGTTCCTAAGGAATCAAAAACATCATATATTGAATCAAAAGGGATTTCGAAGTGATCACAATCATGATCAGAGCAGTTCTGGTTTAACATTGCTTCTTTCTTGGCCTCTATACTGTATTTGCCATAATTATGAATCTTTGAGTTATTCTGCATTTCTTTATCTTCAAAATCTTCTTCTATGACCTCCATGGAAACAGAATTTTCTTCTTCTATCATAGACAATGAATTTGTGATCTCCTTTTCAACTAGCTCAGATAAGTAAGAAGGGAAATTCCACGGCATCATCTTTGGCAATACTCGATGCCCAGCCTCAGGATCAAACTTGAGCGGGCCAAACAGTCTTGGTGCTTCTCTACCTGGAAGCAGTTTTCTAATTTGTTTGCCCTGAAACCAGAACTGAAGATGCATAATGGTTTTTCTGATATCTCCTTGACAATACTCAACTACTTGCTCTAGAAGATGAGGTTGAATGTTGACCTTCTCAGCAGAACAAACCTACAAGTCAATAAAAACACCAATTTAAGCTGGATACAAGATTAACAGCATAGGAAAGCACATAAACAGGAAGCACATACCATATATGCGTGCTGAAGAAGCTCCTTCTCTGATGGCATCATAAAAGAAACTTCTAGCCTGTCCAAACTGGCAGGAAGAACAGGATTTTCACCTGGCAATCACCACAATCACAAGTTAGTGACGACGAAGAAAAAACTACCAAAACAAATGACATGTCAAGCAGCAGAAAACAATTTTAACAAGCAAACCCTACTATTGCTGGTCAGTATCACAGGCCCTTTCGCTTTTTCAGCTATTTGTTGTATTGCAGAGACAAAGCCACGGTCTTCGGTAAAAGTAATATCCACATCTTCAAAAAGGATCAAGTGTTTAAGTTGTCCTCGACCACAGGCAATTGTACTCTCCTTGGAAGCACACTTATTAGTAGTGGCCTCAGTGGCTCCAAGAGAGTTATCCTTATTCGATATTGGTATCACCTCAATCATCTTGCTGTCGGAATCTGGTGTCAATTTACCATCAGGAAGGGCTGAGGGAAATTTTGCAATTTTGTTGCTCTGTGGTTCCACATAAATTTCCTGTGACCTGGAAGAAATACACTGTATATTGTAGAATAGAGGATTATATTCTCAATGGTTGACTAGTTTAGGTTTTAACTGCTGTATGTTGTAAAAGAAATTAAAGGAAATCTGTGCATTGCTGCTGAATATTGACAAACCATTCAAGGGAATGTGATTCTAATGCCTCTCCAAATCTTTGCTTCACCACAGCTCCATTTCGACACTCTGATGCATTGACCTGAGGATGATGACATGACAAAACATTTAGTTTTCACTTTACAGGCTACAGCGATCATGTTATGCTATCCACTCTAAGGATGAAAAACTATGTGCAGTCATGAAAAAAATTGGAAGGATGCAATGTTTATCATAGCATCTAAGATAGTCCCCGAAAATGATGTGCAGAAAACTGTAATGCGGTTCTAAAAATTAGTGTTTAAGCAGCACCTCCAGAACTTTGAATCCCTCTTCCTTCGCACAAGCATAGATAGCAGCAGACTTCCCACTCTGCAACAAAAGACCATACGTTTAACTACTGGGATGGAACTAAAATTTCCATTAAACTAATACTAAAACACATAACACTATAGACATTCTTATACAATATAACAGTTCATTGTTTAGTATTGAAAAGAAACTCTTCATCAAAAACTCCAATAACAACACCTTAGCATCCTCTAAAGTGGAATGTGACCAAGAATAGGCCATACCCAAATTGTAAAACATAAAAGAGAAAAGAACCCATAATATGAACAGAATTATCAATGATTCCACAGAACAGTGGTAGGGCTGAAATCTTACCATGACCTGAAGCAAACTAAAAACGATTCCAGTAAAGAATCCAAGGAGCTAATGAATAACTGTATAGCATGCTGACAAAAGCATTTGACCGAAGTATCCTAGAAACCTTCCCTTTTTTTTTGGAGAACAAACAAAATGAAACAGAAAACTTTTTATTTCCTCCTTTATGAATTGCAACCAAGAGGAACTTTCATATGGAATTCCACAGCTAATTTCTTTCCACAAGCACCTCAAAAAAACAAGCAGTAGGAATACATAAGGTATTGAGATGGAATTGATTCATACCCCAGTTGGTCCAGTGATCAAAAGAACATTCTTAAGGCTGGCCCCTTCATTATTATTTTCTGAATCAGAGTCACTTTGAGAACAGGTATAATCAGCATCTTGTCTATCACATACATCACCACTGAAGGTATCTGTGCTGGCTTGATGACCTCTTTGTTTCCAAGAACAAAGCCACTCGCTCAAAACTTTCACTGATTCATCATTTCCACATACCTGCAGAATTTTTGGAAGAAGTATTACAGAAAGGGAAAATGAATTCCTGTAACAAAGACTAGCAAGAAGATAGAAGTAAATTAAAAACGTCTGACCTCAGTGGCCTTCTTTGGCTGGTACTTATCCATCCACAGTCTATCCTCAAGTTGATTAGTGCAACTAAGGTATGATGAGTCAGTCCTACAATACCAGCAATATAATGAAAAGGATGTTACGTCTCTAAATGTACTAACTATCTGAAACCAGTCAGATAAAAGCAGCAGCAAAAAACTAGCATCTATGCAACAAGGTCAAAACTACTTTATGATAAGACAACCAACATGTTTGGGGCTAAGCGATGTAAGCAGCAAGTATCGAATATGACAGCTATGAGATTATCATCACTTGACAACAACATTTTCTGCAATTTAAACCCTAAATACTGATGATGAAGGGAAATTATATCTCGTATTTAATAAAGTAGAGAATGTTTGCTTATCATCATTTGAGAATGCTAAATAGGTTCAGGTACTTGGCAGTTGGTATTTTGCATTTAATGATTCTTATGGTTATCACAATTCATGTAATCAGACTTCCATTTCTTGCTTCCATTTATAAAACTATCCATTCATTAAGGACCTTTCCAGTGCTCCTTTCAGCCATAAAAATCTGAATCAGCAAACAAGAACAGGAATGCTTATACATATGATGCAGATGAAAGAACTGATCCCTTGAAGCTACAACTACAAGCATCAGCATGAATGAGTTCAAAAGCCTTACCGAAGACGTTACTCTGCAATTCAAGGACTATGTTTACAACAGTAGTACACACTGAACAAACTGTAGCTACAGTTACAGAAGTCATCAATTCACATGCAAACAACGCATGGCTAAGTGAGTAAAACAAATAGGATAGCCAATGATGATCCGAACCTTTCTTGAAGAAGGTCACTTTGCTGCTTGGCATCTGATTTTCTTGTACAGCCAGAAAAGAAACCAACTTCAACAATCTTACAGTCCTGCAAGTAACACATTTATAATCTAAAAAATGGGAATGTGAGATGCAGAGTTGCATAACAATCTGAATTACAGTGAGAACAATTTCTTCCCAAATGACTAAAAACAAAAGTGAAAATGAGAGGGGGGGGGCAAATAAAGATACAAGATGCTTAACAGGTGTTGCTTTACATATGGTTTCTGTATCCTTATCAAACTGAGAGCTTCCCACCTGCACATCAGATGATGTGGAAGAGAATATTGCTGGTGCCTCGCACACAAATTCTTGTCGACAAAGGCATTGATCCAAAGATGCATTATCTTGAAGAAGTGATGTGCTGGGAGGATGTGACGCACAGGGGAAGTCATTTATGTCTAGCGATCCAATGAAGCCTTCAAAGTTTGATGAGACGGGGCCTTCTAGATTACAACTGCTATTGGTAAATGGTTCCTCACAAACTTTCCAATCACTCCAATCAAGAGGCCTTGCATCATCCTACATAGTAATCTTCAAGTTTCAGTTGATATGAGTTAAAAGTAAAAACAAATGCTAGCTTTGAACACCATTGATGGAACAAGAGTGATTTGAAAACTGATTTTAATGTTCAGTAATTCACGCAAGGTCAGAGCTAGATGTGTTGCTTGCAATGGGAGAGGGGATTTTGAAAAAATAAAAAATTTAAGATTTGATGTTTTATGGACATCCATAGATAGATAAACTATAGCAAACCCTGCAAAACTTTGATACACACACATAAACAATATCCCTAAATCCCAATATGTTTATCATTTTCATCCTTACTTGGGTCCTGCACTTAAAATTCAACATAGCCATATAGCTCTACCCTACAAGGAAGCATGGCCAATGGATGATGCATACCTGATCCCTTTCAAAGACGTGAATAGGACCAATATTGATGTTTTTATCTTTTATCTTGGCCAGGCAATAGTTACTTTCTGATTCAGTTGTCTTGTTACATCTCTTACTCACTTTCCATGATGAGAAAAAGGGGTGTATTTCCTTCCCAGCAAACAATCGTGAATTTTCCTGATAAAACACAATAGAAGTTAATAGTGTTGCACACCGATTGACTTCAGCAGATATCAAAAAGAGTTTAACTTTTAGTTTTAAGCATTTTCAACTTCCAAACCAAAGTCTGATTGTAACTGAACTCCATAAGCGCCATGGAGTCTTACCAGTTAATAGCTGCTAAACCCACATGGAGAAAGTGCATAATATATATATATATAAACACTTTTTTTTTTTTCTAGAATTCATGGTAGCAAGATAACTAACCTCGGCTGTCATCTTGGCCTCTAACCTCAAATTAGGGATTGGTGGTGATGCATCCTTGTTCTCTATCAGATTAACAATACCTTTTCCATTACTGGAGCCATTCTTTTTAGGTGTACCATTCATAAGTGACTTCTCCCTTGACTGTTGAATAAAACAAATAAATAGAGCACATAAATTGATTGCAAAAATCAAAATGATTCCCACACTAAGCCAGTCAAATCACCAAAACTTAACCACTTCATGCTTATACACAGCTAATTTTAATTGTACCTTTTTAGGAGTTATACTTTGTGGAGTTGCCTTTCCTTTCCGTGTGTCCTTCTTCTGAATCCCACAGTATTCTTCCCCTTCACTTTCGCCATCCCCACAGAAAGCAATACATTCTTTACCGCGTTTCTGATCACAGCTGGATTCCGTCTCCGGTGATTTGTGCGGTAACAGCTTCGACTGTTTGACAAAAGAACTCGGTATCAAAAAAATGCAACAAACTGATGGTGTAAAAACTAAGCTAAAATATTGAATAATTCTCACACTAACCAGTCATATTAACAAAGATTTAAGCAATGCATACCGTATCTAAATTATAGCCAGTTTTAATTTGACCTTTTTAGGAGTTCTGGTTTGTGGAGTTGTCTTTCCCTTACGCGTTCTCTTCTTCTTATTTTGACTCCCACGATACTCCTTGGCTTGATAATCGTCATCCTCACCGTTACATTTTTTATCGAGCTTTAGTTCGCTATTTTCTGGTGATTTATGAGGGAACAACGTGGACTGTACAAGTCTCCGGCGAACACTCCTCCGCTCCGGCTGCGGAATCTCTTCAGCTGCGGCCGCCACTGGTCCGTCTCCATCGGCTGATCTGTCCATGCTAAATTACGATGCTTAAGTGAATTGATTTTAGGGTTTTTTAGGATTTGGGGGTTTTGTTGATATAGAGAGAGAGAAATGGAGGGAAAGGGGCTTTGTTGCAGCCTCTAGAGCAGGATTGTATTTGTTTGGAAATGGGCATGTACTGTAAAAAAACGAATCTAACCTCTAATCTAATCTAATGCCAGGGGATTTTTTCTTTTCTTTTCCTTTTCCTTTTCTGTTTTTTCTCTTTTGAACGTTGCCCGCCATCTTTTGCTGGGCTTTGATATAATGCCCGAAACTCTTTTCCCGCGCGCTCGAAACTTCATTGTTACGGAGTGATAAAAATTATTGATGTTTTTTAAAATATTTTTTTATTTAAAAATATATTAAAATAATTTTTTTATATATTTTTAAATTTTGTTTTTTATATATTAAATTTATTAAAAATAATTAATTTAAAATTTTTAAAAAATATTTTTTAAAAAAATTATGTTGAACCATATCCATAACCCCAAATGAATATTTAATGGGAAAATCTTAAACAAAAAATTTAGGAATTTAATTTTAAACAGCACAGTAATAAAAAATATTTTGTAAAGTAACATAATAAAAAAATATATATACATGTATATAATACATTTTATCTGTCATTCCCAGCAACACAACTAGCTAGATCCAAACATGCAAACAATTTCACAACATGATTTTTTAGGAAGGGGGGTTGAAGTTAATGAGTAAGTTTAAAATGGTTGGCACGTGCATCACAAGTGCCAAAGAGTCAGGGAAAACGCGGTGCTCTGGCGAAGTGTGCAACATCCTACAATGGCTAGAACATGCCTTTCACGATGGCAATCAATGTGGCTCAACGTCCACTTCTTGCACGCTTATTTGGTTGATTCAGAACGTCTTTGTTTTTTTCAATTTTGAACTTTCACACTAGATTGGCTTTGAACTAGGCTTTGTTATTTTTTTTTCCCTTTTGTTTATGCTTTTTTTTTCAGGTCCTCGTGAAAACGTTTTTTTATTTAATCCATTTACTATCATTACATTTTATGTTATCACCCTAATTAAATAATACCAACTTATTTAACTCTATCGGATTTATGACCCGAGTTATAGATTTTATTTACTTCTTTGAACTACACCTGTGTTACCTAAGCTTCTTTTTTTTATGTTAAAAAGAATCTTATTCAACATTAGGTGTAATGCAGGGCCACAAATCTAAGTATTTTACTATATAGTCTCAAATTCTTTTTAATATTGGCATAATTTACTTTGCTTTAACTAACTATAGACCTTTATGCCTTCCCTTTGCATATTAGTTTGTTATACTAGATAGGCAACCTACATTATGTCGTCGACTACCTTTTAACGTGCAAAAGAAGTATTATTAATACAATTAGTTAATGCAAATTGTGAAAAAAAGATGAAGTTTTAATCCTTAATGTTTGTGTTTGTTTGAAACGACGATAACGCTGTAAAAAAACAAAATGAAATAAATTATGAAACTCAATTTTCAATCAACCAAGTATATAAGAATAAAATTGATAAAAAAAAAAGAGTCAATAAAAACCAACAAAAGCTCAATGTTAAATGATAAGATTGAAAGAAAAATGAAAAACCTTTTCTAAATATTTTGGGAAACCTTCATGAAGTTAACCAAGACAAATCACCAACTCTAACCTTAAATCAAGTAAATATAGAAAGATCAAATTAAAAAAAATTAATAAAAAAAATAAAAGAACATAAAAAAAGCTAGACCAGACATGCAGGCGTGGTAGCCCAGCACGCCTAGGCTTTAAAATAAAAAATGTTGTGCATGTGGGCCCAGGGAAGGCTCGCATGCCTGGACCGTCTTAATTTTTCCTTTTTCAAGGGGCGTATAACTTCTCATCCACCTTTTTTGTTTTAAAAAGAGAGCAAATGATATGTCATTTGTAGTGGTAGCTCGCTTGCTTGCAAAGGGGGAGTGTTTTATAGCCTAAAAATCAATTTTGACTCATTTTCATATTAAAACACCTAATAGACACCCTTAAAACCCCAAAAAATTAATCTAACAACCTAAAAAAGGTTAAAAACATAGAATTAAACTGGTAAAAAACTCTCTCCCCACTCGATTTATTTTTCCAAGTCATATGAAAGCTAAAAAAAGCCTTAATGGCACTTCTTTCGTCAAGAAAAAACATTTTGACACCAAGTTTGCCTTTTTTTTCCGGTCGGAATCAGACCAACCGATCTCTTTTTATTTTTCATTATTTTCCAACAACAATCTCTTCTCTCTTGGGCAATTTTCATTATACGCAATGGTAATTATCCTGTCAGAAAATTAATTGTTTTATATATTCATGTCTCAAGCTGATATGTCTAGTTTTTCCATTGTAAATCTTACTAAATGCCTTAGACATAGTTGTTTGACTATCACTGTGTAAGGAGATAGATGGCATCGGTTGTAGTTATAACTTAATATCCAATTACATATTTCTCAGCTATTTTGTCTCCTTTCCTGCAATTGTTAGAGCTATGAACTTGGATTCTATTGTAGAATGAGTTATACATGTTTATTTCTTAGAAGCTCAAGAAACAACACCACCACCAAAAATAAATATACATCTAGAGATTGAGTTATTATCACTTGCATTGGTTATCCAACTAGCATTAGTATAACCTTCAAGTACAACTAGGAAATTATTATAAAATAACCCAAAATGAACAGTCATTTTCAAGTACTCTTGTAATTGGTTTCCAATGATCTATACTAGAATTACTTGTATATCTGGATAATTTGCATATTGTTAAAGCAATATCTGATATAGTATAATGCATGACATATATTAAGTTACCAATTGCACTAACATGTTCAATCCGAGCAATTGATTTACCCGTATTTTTTGTCAATTTAAAGGAAACATCAAACAAAGTATATGATTTTTTGATATTCAAATGATTAAATTTATTTAAGACTTTTTCAATATAATAAGATTGACAAAGAGCAAAACCCTCCACTATGTTTTATTACTTTGATACCCAAAATTATATATACCTCATTTAAGTTCTTCATTTTGAACTTCTAGGTTATATATTTCTTTGTATCATTAACAACACTCATATTAGTACTAATAATGAGAATGTCATCCATATAAAAACATATTATCACATCAAAATTATTTGTAAATCTAGAATAAATACATCTATCAGCACTATTGTATTTAAAACTATATTATAGAATCACATAATCAAATTCGGCATGCCATTACTTAGGTGTTTGTTTCAATCCATATAGAGATTTAATCAATTTACAAACTTTATGTTCATTTCCTGGTAGAACAAAGCCCTTTAGTTATTCCATGTATACCTCTTCATCTAATTCACCATTGAAAAAAGTTGTCTTAACATCCATTTGATGTACGCATAAATTATAGATTAATGATAAAGCTAAAAAGTACTATTATAGATGTTATACGAGCCATTAAAGCATATGTATCAAAATAGTGTATTCTTTCTTTTTGTCCAAAGCCTTTAACTACTAACTTTACTTTAAAAGTTTGAATTGATCCATCACCATTATATTTTCTTTTGAAAACCTATTTACATCCAACTACCTTAGAACCTGAAGGCAAATTAACAATAGTCTAAGTATTGTTATATAATAATGAATCAATCTTATCATTCACTATCTCTTTCCAAAAACCAACATCTTGAGATATCATTGTCTCTTTGTATGTTTTAGGGTCATCTTCTACTATTAATAAGATTGGCATCTTATTAAGCATATCAATTTTATTACCTTCAACTAAAAAAACAATAGATTATGAAGATATATAATCTAGGTGTAAATTCTTTTCTTTTCTAGTATGTTGACTTGTCATAAGTTCAATAGAATGATCAATTTGAGTTCTTTTACTAGAACTTGGATCAAAACCTGTATTATTTGTTGACTCTATTTAATTTTAGAATTATTGATTCGTTCACTAATTGAATACAAATCAATTTGAAATTTATTTTTCAATAAAGTCAACATCTCTAGATCTCATAATAACATTAGAACTCAAATCCAATATTTTATATGCTTTTGAATTTTTAGCATAGCCAACAAATTTTTCCTTTAAAGCTCTAGGTCCCAATTCCATTCCTTTAGGATCTGAAACTTTATAAAAGGTAAGGCAACCCTAAATTCTAAAATAATTTAAGTTTGATTTTCTTTTCTTCCATAATTTGCATGGAGAAACTTTTAATTTTCTAGAAGAAATTCTATTATGTATATGACAAGTAATGAGTAAAGCTCTCCCTCCCAACCAAACTAGTAAGCAACTTGGCATTCACTAATATAAAGTTAAGCATATCAACAAGTGCTTTATTCTTTCTTTCTGCCAAGCCTTTTTGTTGGGATGTATATAGAGCACTAGTTTGATGTATGATTCTATTTTCTTCACAATACGAAGAAAATTCCATGGAACTCACCACTTTTGCCACTCCTTAGAATTTTATTTTTCTTTCCCATTTGGTTTTCAACTTCTAATTTATAATTCTTAAACATTTAAAAAGCTTGATCTTTATGTTCTATTAAATAAACATAAGTATACTTTGAATAGTAATCAATAAAAGTTATAAAATATCTATTTCCTCCTCTAGTTAAGATGTCATTCAATTCATATATATCAGAATGCACAAGTTCTAATAAATTTATATTTCTTTCAACTTTAGAAAAAGCTTTTCTAGTCATATTTGCTTCAATGTAGATTTCATGTGTTTTTTTATCTTTAATTTTATAAGAAATTAAATTATGTTTAGCCATATATTTTAATAATCTAAAACTAACATGTGTCAAACGATCATGCCATAAAGATAAAGAAAACTCAATCATATAAACAAAAATATTAACTTTATTATTAATATCGAGTTTGAACATTCCATCACATTAGTAGCCCTTCCCCATAAAAAGTCTATTTTTGGATAGGATAATCTTATTAGACTCTAAAACAGTGTTAAAACCATTCCTACAAGGAAAATTTGCATATACAAGATTTTCCCTTATATCGGCACATGTAAGATATTGACCGACAACAATTTCTTTCTAGAAGTGAAATTTAGTTCAACACTTACTTTCTCATCACTTTTGCAGCATTATAATTTTATATCAGAACTTTTTGTCCATCTTCTGCAACCTTATACTTTTTGAAATAGTTTTTGTTGTTGCATGTATGGATGGTTGCATCTTAATCATACCACCAATCATTAGACATGGTACTTGCAACCATATGAAATCCAGTAATCATTCCAATATGCAAATTTGAAACTATTACAACCAATTTGGTTTCATGTTCAACCATATTTGCATTATTTAAATTCTGGACATTGTTAAGATCTTATTGCTTTTATTTCTTTTGAAACATGCACTCACGTTTGTAGTGCCCTTTACTGCCACTATTGTAACAGGTTTTTTCTTTTTTTGAATTGCTTAGGTTGCCTGGATTTTTAAAGTTCTTTGTTGCCTCAGCAAATTCCTCTTCTTTCCAGCATTTTTCTTTTGAACAATCTAATTTCCTTCAACATAATTCAATTTTATTGTTGATTCAATTGTGAATTTTTATACATGAATTATGATTTCCTTTTTCAATCCGTAAGTGTTTTTGAATTTGTTCAAGAAAAAGTTCTTTTGTGGTATATAATAGCTTTTTTCTATAATCACTCCAACTAAGAGAAAATTTTGCAATTATTCCTCCTGTTTCTAGTGCTTCGAGAACTTCCACTTTCAAGTCTTTAAGTTTAAAAATTAAGACTTGTAACTCATGAACTTGATTCATAATAGAAATATTATCAATTATTGAAAATTTAAATATTTTATGATAAGAAATTTATCCACACCTTGTTTTTCTATATTGTATTTGTATCCTAGTGACTTCCAGATTTCCTTTAGAGACTTTGTGAATGTAAAAACAATTATACAGACAATCTGACAGATTATTGAGGACATGACCTCTGCAAAACAATTCATCTTTATTTCATTTTTTACGCTCTACCTTCAACTAATCATTATCTTCAAGTGTAGATGCAAGAATTTTAGACAAATTAAGATAAAGGATGTAAAAGATCTTTAAAGAAGTCAACATGAACATCATCTTGTCTTTCTAACAAACAAAATTTGTTCTACAAAACGATCCAGCTTCACAAACTCTTGATTCACCATAGTTTTGGACTCCATTACAGATTAACACCTTAAATTTGTTAGGGCAATCAATATAGTAAGAAGGCTTTGAGGAGTGAAGAACAATATCTTTAAGGTATTAATTGCACTTATTGTATTTGTTACAATGTTAAAGTAATAAGCATTTAGGATACAATAAAGCCTTGAAACTTATAAACAACAACTTCTATAAGTTTCTCAATAATTTCTGTTTTATTTCTGATGAACGTAAACAAAGAGTTTGTAGAGAAAAAAATAGGAAGATAAGAAGATTGTTTTTTAATTGATTTATGTCAATATCAAATTGATATTTATAAGGAAAATAATACCATTTCAAACCAATATGTCTGTAGAATTTAAAAGGCAAACCTCTACAGGCTAGTATGTTTGTAAAATTCAAAAATACAACTTTTCAATCAAATTAAAAGAATAAATTGGTAGGAGGTATTATGCATAATTAATTAATTAATTTCAAAAATTAATTAATGAAATTAAACTAATTATAAAAATAAAAATTGCTTATTTTTTATAATGTCAAATGCCAAGTGTCATCATATATATAATATCTAAATTTTGATTTTCCCTCAAAATCTTTCCTCCAACAACTAAATCTATTGATTCGATATCTCTCACTTTATAAAGTAAAACAAAACCTATTTCATTTCTAACGTGGGATAGATTTCTCTTTGTTTTACATAATACTCAAGCTATTATAACACGTGTTTTGAGCTGGTTTTCTCCTAGTTCTTCTTTTTTTTTCCCTCTCTGTTTTTTAGTTTTTTATTCCTTATCTTCACATAAGCTTCACCCTTATTTATAGAAGATGAGTGAGGTGTTTGAGGTCCTTTCCAACCTTGAATCCTGACCTTTGATTTGTCTGGAAATAATCTTAACCATTGGTCATAAGCCAACAACTTGGTACTATTAAAACCAGGCTGTTAAGGTTGGCTAGGTCAAGGGTTTTAGTCACTTATAGCAGTGGCAACAAGGCTGTAAACTGGTGGGGACAAGGCTGAAGAGGTAATACAATGTCAGGGTAAGGGTGGTATGTTTTTTGTCTTGTTTTGTGAAGGGATGAGAGAGGACAAATGCATGAAAAGTGGCATTAAAGGCAGCTTTCTCGGGTTCTTTCTGAAAAAGATGATGAATAGTACCAGACGATGTATTGTTTGGCTTTTATTTTTTTTTCCTTTATATTGACCTAAACAATGTCATTTTAAACCAAAACGCACCATTTCTTTTAAATGAAATGGCGTCGTTTTGGCAACTTTAGATTTAATTAGGTCATTAAGCCCTTTTTTTTTGTAATTTCAGCTCTCAATCTTTGAATTTGTTTAATTAAGTTTTTAATTGAATTTTTATTTTAAGAATTAATTCAATTTTATCCTTGAAAAGTTTTAAAAAGACCCTCTAATTTTAACTCGTTTTTCAACTTGGTCATTAATCTTGAATGTTTTCAATTCCATCCTCAATTGACATTCAAACTTCTAATTTCTTCAATTTCAATCCTATTTTAGCCAAATTTGGTCCCACGGATACGCATGCCTTTTGCAAAGAGGTCTATAGGCTTGAATTTCTTCAATTTGACCCTTAATTGACCTATAAACTTTGATGTTCTTGAGATTTTACCCCTGATTTCATCCAATTGAGTTTGGAAAAATTAAATTTGATCCTTCAAAATTTCATTTTCAATTAAGCCTAAATCAAGCTTTCAAATTTAATTTTCACCAACTAAGTCCTTAATAAAATTAATTTGACCTATTAAAAGTTTAATTAAGTCCTTTCACTTAATTAATTATTTTAATTTTGACCCAAATTAATACTTAAACTTAATTAAACTTTTAATTAGGCATGTAATTAAATCAAATTAGCCTATTAAAAATCTAATGAAATACTCAGACTTAATTTTTTGCAAATTTATTCGATATTCATTTAAATTAACCTTGAATTTGCATTGTCTTTCAAACTTAGATCCTTTAGGGGTACAATTGGGTTTCTAATTTTATTCAAGGTTTTAGTTTGGTTCCTCCTTGCGTTAAATCCCTTTCTAGCTTGTTTTTTTTTCCAAGTTGTTTGTCCTTTTTCATTTTGAATTGTTTTTATTTTTTATATATTTTTTTGAAAGAGAAAAGGATAATTTTAGAGGAAACCTAAAATTAAATTATGACAGATACAATGCGTGTTACGGAGGGAATGCGTGTTACAGAGGGAGAGGTTAGTGTCAATGTGATAGTGGTCTAAGCGGTATGAGATGTGGAACAACCAATAATTAAAGACAATACCTTAGTGGCATGGATGGTTGCTATCTACAAATTTAAAGTATCCCTTGCCAATTAGAAAGGGTTGACCTAAGCTTTTCAAAAATATAGTTGTTATTTATAAGTTTTAAAGAGAAATAATGATGAGTATGATGAAGGTTGCAGCTATCGATTTCCTTAAGGTTGACAAAAGGTGTAAGTCTTTGAAGAGGGATTTTCCATGAGATGTTATGTGAAGGAAATGTTTTTGAAGTAGCCATGTATGCATTCATGTGACAAGTTTGAAATAGTAGTTGTGAGATGAGGTAAAGAAAAGAGACAAATAATAAAGATTGCTACTGCAAATCAGTTCTGTTTTGATGCAAAGATTAATGATTCAAATGTTTTAGAAATCAGGCTTTGATATTATAATAGAATAAGAGAGAAAACTAACAAAGAAAAGGAGAGAAGAGATGTTAATAGCTTCAAAGAAATCCTTACAGCCTTTGATGTATGTACTAGCATATTGACCTACACTCCGCAGCAGGTCAATAATAATTTTTTTTTCAAATGTAAAACAAAATTTAAAAAGTATAGAAAATATTTTAAGTGTCTTAGGTTTGGCGGTCAAACTTAATAGTCTTGGGTCTGGCTGCGAAGCCAGCCCAAATAACGGTCAATGTCAGGCCCAAGACCCTTAGGTTTGGCAGCCCAGCCAGACCCAATATCCTTGGGTCCGGTGGCCTACACGCGCCAACTACTTTTGGAATAAAAAATAGAACAAACAACACCCCCGATGATGCTCTGAACATCTACAGTATGGTCCACAGTACAAGCACTTAATGTCTACAATGTGGTCCACAGTGCAAACACTTTATATACACAGTACCATCACAGTGATTTTCTCACGCGTTTTAAAGTATAGTATAATATGTGTGTGTATTTATCATTTATTATGTATATGTTATGTATAAATAGAAAAGGATAGCTAAGGGACTCTATATAATGGACCATTATTATAGACACGACATGTAAACCTGGAGAAAATGCTCTAAATGCCCTTTGTTTTTATCTTCAAAGTTCAAATGCCAGCATTACTCTAGATGTAGTGCAGCACTGGCCATCCAATCAGAATAACAGCACACTTGCAGCACGTGTATCATCTTCCAATATTTGTTCTCCATTCATTGTGTGCAGTCATAAAATAAGCTATTAACCACAGACGTCAACTGAATAGCCATAAAAGAGAGAAATTGCAAGAGAAAATACAAGACCAGAAAAAGTTTTTCATTGCAGAGATATAGTGGTATAAAGCATCTATGACAATTCCATATGTATACACGATCTGTATATGGTATATTATAAGTACCTAAACAGTTAATGTAGTATCAGTAAAGATGAATGCCAGTGAATTCAACAAGCTGACGGTGTCAATCTAATCCAACTAACTAGCCATGATCAAGTCAGAGTAAAGATTAGATCCAAACCACAAAAGATAGAAGTATGGTTCTCGAACAATCTGCGGAATGATCATAATTTTCGTCTAAGTGTATACGTGTCATGAGAAAAGGGCATTTGTACCTGCAATTCATCCAGGGCAAAACTCACTGAACACAGGCAACCTCTTCTTTGTAGCTGGACCATAAAGAACACTGTGAATATAGGCATCCACTTCTGCCCTTGATATGCATTTATCAGTTTGATGAGGCAAGGCAATCTCAATGCCATCATCCCGTGGTGACCAGTAGTCCGAGCTGATGGTAGCAGTGAAAACCATTCTAGAGTCAGATTTAATGTTGGCAGCTGAGCTTTTATTGCAATGTTCTGGCCTGGTAGAGATGTAGGTTCTGAGAAAGTGATCAGGTGTGGAGAATGGGGTGGTACTATTCTTGCTGAATTTTTCAGATGAGATGGTGACGGGGCTGATGCTGGTATATCCAGGTATTTTAGAGAAGGCTGTTTGGTTTGCAGCAACCGCAGCTTTTGTCATGGCAGGATGAAGAATGCGGCACTTTGGGACATATGGGCTTGATCTGGGACTGGTAACATATGAATTGCAAGTATGTACCTAAGAAATACCAAACAAACAAGCACAAAAGTCGATTGAGCAATTGATTTCTGCCAAAATCCGTTTGAAGGTACTCTATAACTGAAATGCAAGGCATCTGGTTACCGCTGCTTTGTTCTTGATGGGGAAATGAGTTGGATGGAGCTCTTCTTTTCCATGTGCAAACTGCATGTAACAAATACTCTCATTAGTTGACAAAAAAATTAAAAGAGTGTAATCCTTGCATCACTGCAACTGACAATTGCAACACTCTCGGCATAATAGATTTAGGACAGAAAGCACCAATAATCTAGATCTTGTGGTAGTGTTGTATAGAATCCAGCATGACAAAGAGAGCGTGGCCAAAAAATAGTCATTAAAGGTCATCGTATGCTGTGACCTGCCAACCATGGGCTTGGTTAGCAGGCAAACCATATAAAAAAAGCTTTTTGGTTATAGCCAGGCCCTTCCGGTTTAAAGGAATGATTTTAGGACTCGCTAGTTTGATATCCTTGGTAATTGAAAGCGGGCTAAGCAGCAGCTAGCAATTCAAGACCTACACCTTAAGTAAACTGATTTTGGAAACCCACGCATAACAAATTCGACGCTTAAAGTCAACATGGAAGAAAATGATTCACAGAAATGGTATCATTTTGCGAGTCAGAAGGCATGCATTTGTTTCCTCCATATAACAGAAAGAAGAGGAATCTCTTTTGTTGAAGACATACATATACTGGTACATTTACATAGAAGATGAATGAAAAACACAAAGGTCGCATATTTTTAGATGATTTGGTTAAAAATTACTTCAGTTGACAACAGCTGATCTCTTTATCTTTAGGGCAATTTAATTTAATAGGCTATCCAAATCCATCATTCTACCAGACAATTAACAAGTTCGTGGTACAAAAAGATAACAATGACCAAAACTGCTATATAAAATTCCTACTCTGTCTGGACAAGGATGTCAAAAGAATAGAGTTTGACATCAGAAAATACAAGAAATGAGCATAATTAAAGAGTGTTTGAGAAACTATCAAGAGAGAGCACAAGTGACCATCCTGGCTTAAACCACATTTTTATAGGCATAAAGGTCAATATAGCTGATTCATTTAACACCAAATTGAATATTTCCCTCTGTCAATTTCAGTTATATAATCTCTACAAAACCAGCCAACCAGGGTTGCCTAATTGTATAGCTAAGGCAACCATAAATGAAGAGCACTATGTTAAACAATTCACGAGTGTCTGCATGCACCCCACTCAGTTGAAAATCATTGCGGATCATCAGGGTCTTGAAACAATGGAAGCTCAAGAAAAACCCACCTTCTCTACTGTGTAAATAAGAAAATCTTTTTATTTAGGGAGTGGATCATGAAACAACAACTTAGCAGGGAGTAACCAGAGAAACAATAGTCAGAATGAAATTATTTCCAAGCTCAAATTGGTATTTAAAGAAACCAGTAGCAACCTACAATGTGATATTGCTTCAAGCATTCCATTAAAGTGCGTGGGCATCATGAAGCAACCTTCCACTAAAAAACATTCCAATAAAGTTGCATAGAATCAGCAGGGCCTTTCCACAACTCTCTCAGGTTCCAACCAAAAATACTTGAACCCTCTAGTTTCTATTGTTCAAGTGCCATTTTCTCATGACAAATTTCAGCAATTGTTGGCAAGAAAACAAATTCGTTCCCATAACAAAAGACAGGACAGCTATATTTTCAAGTACAGGTTTCCATAAACCAGAATCCTATAAGCAAGGTGAGTTTTGCATTCCCAAATCAACCTTCAATTTTACAAAAGAAACAGGAAACAAACACCTTAAGTTTCTTGAACTAGCTGTTTGCCAACTCGGAATTTCGGAATATATGAGATGATGAATCACGAGCAAAATGAAACGAGGGGGCGATCACTAAACAATAAGATTTTCCGAGGTTCAAAAACAATATGTTATGGAGAGTAGCTCTACTTTATGCGACAGATTTTAGCTTCCAATTATTTTTCTGTTTCTAAGGACCGACTAGCTGGGGAGCAATATGTTGAAAAGAAAATGCTATTAAAAATAAAAATCATCAACGATCCTTTTTTATTTTTATTTTTAAAATGGAGTTATATGCATGAAGAATCGGAAACTGAGAACAAGAAATTGAAGATGATAAAAGAGAGTGCGTGAGAGAGAAACCTGACAGTTGGCAGCATAGCGGCAGTGTCCAAGATCCTCCCAAACTCTGCAAAGCTCCTTCTTATGCACGCTCTTTCCCGAAGAAGAGGAAGAATTCGATGATGATCCACTTCCGACGACTGACGACACCAGAACTCCATCCATCACCAGAACTTCATCTTCCGCCATCATCGGTGCCTTCACATTCTCAAGCGGGGACAGCGGCGATCTGGAACTCCCGCTTCGGTTGCGCTGGTAATTGGAAGAGAATCTGTCGCCACCAGGCGATATAATTGGAGATCCGACGCCACCGCGCAAGTATGTCACGAGCATGGAGTCTTTGTTTACCGACTTGTTTAGCGATTCCATCTGCAATCGGAGACTGTTACATTAGAGTTTTTTTTTTCCTTCTCTCTCTTTTCTGTTTGTAGCTTATGAATTTATTTGAATTTGAAAATATGGATTCTCTTAGAACAAATAGAAACAGACGAACGCCTAACAAAATTAAGAGATTCACACAATCCAGGAAGAAGAAAATAAATAAATAAATTGAAACGAAGGAGTCTAGGATGGATGGATGCCTCTCGTACCTGAAAATCTCGGAAAGCAACCCGGACGGTGATTTCAATTCCTTTAGTGAAGCGTTCCGACTTCTCTTGAAAGGATGCTGCTCGCCACTCTTGCTTCGGAGATCATGATTACTTCACTTGTGTATATATACCGTTTGTTATTGCTGTGACTTTTGGTTTCTACAGACAACTTATAAAAATTATTTTTTATTTATTTTACGTTTAAAAATCCGTCTCACGGTAACTTAAAATTCCGCTAGACCGGGCACAGTCCAGGAGTGAGAAGTTATAAGATCAACAATAGTCCTTCAAGTTTGCAAAATGTCAAAATAAATCCACAGTCTACTACTTTCTCTTTCTTTTCTGTTTTTTTTTTTTTTTCTTGACCAAGGAAGTGGTGATGAGATGCATCAGAATTCTATATGTTAATCATGTAAATTTACGAGGTGAAGAAAATAATCACATTTTACATGTGTTTTCATGTATCGTAGTTTTTTTTCTCTAATGGATATATGAACTAATAAATCAAAAAACTAATTAAATATCAACACGGGAATGTAAATTTCATAGTATAGTGATTGTCATTTTTTAAAAAATATTTTTATTTATTTTATATTTGCAGTTAAATGTTGTTGTTAATAAAAAAAAATTTTGTTTTTAGAAATACTTAGTAAGATACAACTAATTTATATAAAATATAAGAGAGAAAAATTCAATACAAATAAAACTAATATCATCAAAGTACAATGCAACTGGAAAAATATAAAAAAAAAAATTAATCACTATGTACAAAGGAAAACTAATTCAATTTGTTTAAGAAATAAAACGGACATAGATAAATATTCAAATAGAAATTAAAAAAAAATATTCAAGCATTGATGAGCTAGACCCACGCGCTAGATGTTGATAAGCTAGACCTACATGCTTGGTCTTAATAAAAAAAACCCAATGTCATGTCTTTTTTTAATCAAGAGTTGATGATGCGTTATCTATTTAAAAAAAAACAGAGAGACAAGTCGTCCACAAATTAATATGTTTTCCAATCACCTAAAGTGATCGGTAAATTTTGGATCCCAAAAATTCAACTCTTAGCTTCTTCTTCTTCTTCTTTTTTTACTTAAAAACATCTTAAAAGCACAATATAAATCTTAAAAAATTACTTACCAACCCCAAAACATCTCAGAATCACTTTCAAGAATGAAAATCAACTTAATAGAGAAAAATAAACAAACATCAATCTACTTTTTCAAAAATATTTAATGGTTGAAATATGTCCGATTGATAACTCTTTGTCTTTCTCACAATTTTCGGGTCAAGATCTCAATCCTCTCTCGAATGAAAATATTAAAATATAAACAAAATAAAATTTTAAATGAAAATAACTCTTCGCATGAATTTTAGATTGGTAACTTGACCTTTTTGTTTTTTATATTATGATCATCTTTCTTTGAATTTTTTATTCACAAATTTAAACGGAAACTTTTTAAATTGACCACAAAAGAATCTGATAGGAAAAAAAAGAAGAAGAGGATTAAGATGAAAATGAAAACAAGAAAAAACGAGTCATTGTTTATTGTTTATATGAAGAATAACATCCCAATTTTTGTAGTTGTATCAGTGATATTAAACATAACAAAATTCTTATAAGCCAAACGTGGGATGTTTTCTTGCTCTTTACTATAGGAGAAAGAAAGACTTGATAGAAAAATAGCTAAGAAATATCATGTAATCGCAAGATAAAATAACGAAGACAATACAGTAAAATGAAACAAATTGTTGAGAGTTAAAGAAATCTCATTTGTGATTGCAATTGTGGTTGTTATTTTAAAAAATTTATTGAAAATATATTAAAATGATATTTTTTTAAAATAATTTTTGATATTAGTACATTAAAATTATCTAAAAATACCCAAAAAATATTAATTTGAAGTAAAAAAATAAAAAAATTTAAATTTTTTTCAAAAACGCTTTGAAATGTAAAAACAGATGTCAAGAGATGAAGTACTCTACTGAAAACATAAAAATTAAAATATTTTTGAAAAGATTAAGGTTGCAGTTGAAACTATGTTTTTTTTTAATCTTAATTTTTTCTTGTTTAAAATTAAAATTAATTTTATTTTTATGTTTTTAGATCATTTTAATATGGTAATATCAAAAATAATTTTTAAAAAATAAAATTAAAATTATTTTAATATATTTTTAAGTTAAAAATACTTTAAACCATAATCACTACTATATTCCAAAATAACCTATAAAAAAAAATTGATGTATTAAAAAGGGTTAAAAAACATCACCATCGGGATTTTTAATTTTAAAAAAATTATTCATGCCAAGTTTTCAAATACAAGAACATTGGATACACTGCTTTCGATCTTCTCAAGAATTTGTTCAAGGCAACTAAGGTTCCTTGCCTACTCTTTTAGATCGCAAACACCGGATTCTAACAAAGGAGCTGGATTCATGTCAATTGAGTCAAAAGTCGAAAGAAAGAAGTCTTCCAAACCCTACTGAAAATCTATATATTTTCTCGTGGTAAAATATGATTGTGCTTCGTGAGCTTGCTATTGCTGTAAGAGAAGAAGGAAAACAAAAAATACTGTAGCTTGTTTTTGTAATTTAAAAATATTTTTATACAAAAATTAATATTTTTATTTTAAATTATATATATTTTTATTTTTATATTATTTTGATATGTTAATATCAAAAATAAATTTTAAAAAATAAAAAATATATTATTTTAATATATTTTAAAATAAAAAATATTTTAAAAAATAGCAGTTATCACAATATCAAATAAGTTCTTAATCTGATTTTTCACGTTGAGTTGCCGCTTGATGTTACGTTCTAAATGGTGTTTTTTAAAAATTTAATTTTTTTATTTAATTTTTTTTAATGTTTTTAAATTTTATTAATGTATTAATATTAAAAATAATTTTTAAAAAATAAACACATATTATTTTAATATATTTTTAAATAAATATTATCTCCCAACAGCATATTAAATGCGGGAAGGTTCACGTGCCTTGACCCCCCTTTTCTTCTTAAAAAACCAAGTAGAATTTTTCACTACACGCGCAAATGGTTCGCGTGCAACCCATGAAATGATAGTACCATGTCCAAACCAGGAACAAAATAAAATACCAAAAATTCCTTACATGCCTGAAAAGAAAACCGAACTATAGATTAGATTTTTACGTGGGGTTTACTTGGATTCTCCTAAATCTTAAAAGCAAACTTCGGAATTACCAAATCACCCTCATTCAACTACGGTTCCAAAAGAGCTTAAAAAAATTAAAGGAAAAAAAACCAGTGAAAAGAAAACTATTGCAATGAATAAGGGTTTTTTTTACTCGGGTATTCTCGTATTCTTTTAAAAGATAAGATTAATTTTATTTGGGGTTCGTGATTGTTCCTTTCAATAAATGCATTTATTAAAAATCGAACTTGTATTCTCATCCTTATAAGAATATAACAGTGTCTTAACCGTTAAACCAATACTCCATTGATGCAATGAATGAGGTTTTGAAATAATGTTTTATAAGATGTTGAAGAATATTATTTTTGTAAGAAAAATAGTATTTTGTTTAGCATTTATCTTGAAGCATGTGTAACGCTATTGCAATGAATTTTTTTTAGCAAGGTTTTAATAATTTTTATAAGAGGTATAGAAATAATATTTTTGTAAAAGAAATTATATTATGGCATTTTATTTAATATTTTTTTGGAGTATATAAAACAAGTATTGAAAAGTTATATTAATTTTTTTTTTTATCTTTTCATTTATCACACATGACTTGGGAGATGTACCAAGTAAGAACTCTAGAAGGACAAATTCGTCCGGTGAAAGCTTGGTGTGGTACACTAGGATCGTGAATCTGACTTCGGTCGGCTCCTCTATGCAGCCCATTTGTCTTCCTCCCTTTCCTCACTCTACAGTCTCTACTATTTCGAAAAAACTCTCCTTTTTCACACTCTCTCTCTCTCTCCCTGTCTCTCGCTGTCTTTCTGTTCTTGCTGGAGGGCATTAGAGAAAGTAGGGTAAAAACTCAAACCCGAAAACCCTGCATCAAATCACTAGCTTGTCCCGGTACGGAGCCAAAATCCAGTGTCTGGCATAAAATCCTAACTTCAACTCTCCATGTACATCATTCATACATTCTTTTGGGGCTTAAGACTTTAGAGAGTAGCAAACCAAACCCCAACACCTCAAAACCATATCGCATTCCCTTCCGGCACCAATCCAAAGCGAAAAGATTTCTTCTTTTTGTGATTTGACACTCCCCACCTGAACCCCTTTTTTCCATAAACCATACCATTTTTTCTCCTTGAAAGGGAAAGCTCTGCTATACCCCATTTCATCGTATTTATTTCGACTTCCACCCCGTAATCCTCTTCTTTTAGCGAACCTCTAGAAAAACAGAGCAAACACCTACAGCCCCAAGATGCCAAACCCAAGATTCATAACCTTTATCTTGATTTTCATCAATGTAGTGGCTTTGGTGACCCCCAAATCCACAATCGAACCCTGCTCTAACTCTGACTCCTGCAATGCTCTTCTTGCCTATACACTTTACACAGACCTCAAAGTCTCAGAAGTGGCTTCCCTCTTCCAAATTGATCCAGTAGCTCTCCTCACAGCCAACGCCATCGACATCTCTTACCCAGATGTCGAAAACCACATCCTCCCTTCGCAACTCTTCCTCAAAATCCCCATCACTTGCTCTTGTGTTGATGGAATCCGCAAATCCGTCTCGACCCACTACAAAACAAGACCCTCAGATACATTATCTACCATTGCAGACTCAATTTATGCAGGTTTGGTTTCTGCGGACCAGATAAAGGAGGCGAATTCAATTGATGATCCATCAGTGCTTGATGTGGGGCAGAGCCTTGTTGTTCCTTTGCCTTGTACTTGCTTTAATGGGACGGATAATTCGTTGCCTGCTATTTATTTGTCTTATGTTGTCAAGGAGGTGGACACTCTGGCTGCCATTGCTGCACGGTATGCAACTACACTAACTGATTTGATGAATGTTAATGCCATGGGGAGTGTTGCAATCATGGCTGGCGATATACTTGCTGTACCATTGCCAGGTAATATATGTTGGGGTGTAGTTTAAAGAGTTGTGTGTTGCTGTCACTTTCCTTCGTGGGTTTTATCGGGAAGTGATTATTTTGTTTTTTTTTATAATTAATTTAGCTACTCTTTAGTGATCTTGTTAGTTGCTAACATTTAGCTGTTAGGAGGCTGGCTTTAGTGAGCTTGCTTGATATTTACTGTCACTCAGTTGAATTTCATTCAATTCTTCTGAAATTTAGTTATATCAACATGTATTGAATTCGTTTGGTTACTGTGGTAAAGAAAATGGGCAAAGCTGTAATGGCTAAATTTGCCGCTGCATTTGTTTTGAATAATAGTGTCTTTTATAAGTGATCATATTGTTCATATCAATGACATGGATAAGAAGCATTTCTTTATTTCTTGCCTTGCAGCTTGTGCTTCCAAGTTTCCAAGATATGCTTTTGATTTTGGTTTGATTGTGCCAAATGGTAGCTATGCTATCTCTGCAAGTCACTGTGTCCAATGCAGTTGTGGACCTGGAAACCTCAAGTAATCTGTTTCATTGACTTTAATGTTGATATTCTTGAACTGCAACTTGCCTTTTCACCTTATTAATTTGCTTTTGGTGTAGTTTGTACTGCATGCCTGCTTCCTTGGCAGTTTCTTGTTCGAGCATGCAATGTAGGAATAGCAATCTCATGCTTGGGAATGTTACATGGCAGCAGAGCAGTGCTGGATGTAAAGTAACTTCTTGTAGCTATGGTGGATATGTCAATGGAACTATTATAGCCACGTATGCTACACTTCTTACTTTTTCCAATTCTTTAGTAGTTTCCTGAGCATGTTCCTTGTGTAGTGTCGTTGCCTCCTGATGGCTGAACCCTTTCTATTCTCTTTTTATCTTCATGCAGGCTGTCAACATCTCTTCAACCTCGATGTCCAGGTAAAAGTTTGATAAATGATGTTTAATTTATGGGGAAATTGATCACCCTTGGGGGCTTGGGTGGAATATGGAAAGTTCAATATTTTTGGTAAAATGTTATTATCTCATAAGTGACTGGTTCTGTGTTAAATAACCAGTTGCTCTATTCCTTTAATCAAAATCAGATTGCTTAGTCTTTGATGATGATTGATTGTGACCATGCCATGTTAGTGAGTCAAAAAGTAGATCTTCATACAGGTATCATTAGTATTTAGCATGAAAAAACATCTCAGTAAATCTAGATGAATTCTCTTAGCACGGTATCTTTTGTCACTACCAACCTTCTGCGCTGATCCATCAACAAGGTGAACACAACTTCGAAACTTGAAATGCAGAAAGGTTGAAATTAAACAAATCTGATATTATCTTGTGTGGTGTTGCCAATTGAATCAATCTGTAAAGCTTTATTCTACTATTCCTTTTGCACAATGGTTAAACTGGTTTGGCTTTATGTTAAAAAAATGTTGTAGGCCTGCAACAATTTCCTCCCCTGGTAGCACCACCTACCACAGTGATCAAGGATTCAACTTTTTCTCCGGCACCTGCACCTCAGTCAGATGGTTCTAGTACATCGACACCGACACCGAAGACAGGAATTGTGCCAACTACTAGATCACTTCCTGGATTACCTCCAGCAAGTGGCCCAAGTGGAAGTATTTCTGCTTCTTTCTCGGCCAATCCATCATCCACTCTCGTAATTGCAGCTGTGCTATTCTTGTTTGCCATGGCCTCCATTCCATTGTAGTTTTACCATGAAACTGCTTGTCCAGGTGGCATAGTTTTGGTTCGTGTGGTTTGTTTCTTTTTTAATAGGTCCTTTTTCTGTTGTATGTAACATTATTAGTTTTACCTCTACCACTTGAAACTGAGATACGGGAAACCATGGGCTGTTTACGTGCCTGGTTGGTATTTTGATCTGCTAGCTTGCTGCATTATGTACTGCAAGGCTTGCCATGGGCAGTTGCCCTTTTGTTATTCATTCTTCGCTTAAATTATCCAGAGCTCAATGATATTTGTTCACAATTGTGTTCTATGCTGTTTATAAAAAACCCTTAAAAATTACCTTCTTTGCAGTAAAAATTTAGTGGTGTAGAGTGGCATGATTAACAAGTTTAGAATTTTTGCCCCCCAGAAAATCAGGTTATCCGTTCATGTTTCACAATAAATTTATCTGCAACATAAATGTTTTTATTTGATTGATAGTATGAAATAAGAAGAACAAAATACCTGGAAAAAAATAGAAATCAAAACAAAATATGATGCATCTGTGAAGTATTACTCTGATATAAGGTAAGAAAGAGTAGTGGTGGGGAAGAAAACAAGGTTCAGCTGAAAACCATAGGCCTCCTGTGGCCCTGGCCTTTCGACTTGCCATGATCTCGTGGAAGAAGGCCATTAAAAAGAATTTCATTTGCATCTCTATTTTTTTCCTTCCAAAATTGCACCTTTTCAAACAAATTTTGGAAAGGTAGCACGTAGATAAGGTTTGAGAAAAAATAATGCAGTCAAGGGGTTGCATTTAAAAAAATAGCATATTTAATGGGTTGTTTTAATTATATAGTAATGGCGCAGTTTAATAGGTCATATGTATCTTAAGTTTTAAATATAATAATATGTTTTAATTATAATAATTAGATAGTGATTTAATTCAGGCAAGGATAGTTGGAAAATAGTTAAAAATACTCATAAATACTTAAAAAAAACCAAAAATATCTTTTTGGTTCATGGAGAAAATGAACTTGTAGTTTATGGTTATTTAAATGCTAGTTTCTAATCAGATATTGACGATAAAAAATCTTACTCCGGATATATTTTACTTTAAATGGTGTTGTTGTGAGTTGAAAGAGTTTCAAACAAAAAATCATGACGGATTCTATAGCTGAAGTTGAATACACCTCGGTGATAAAAAAATATTGTTTGGATCAAGAAGTTAATCATTGAACTAGGTGTGGGTTCTAATATTGTTGATCCAATAGCCTTATATTGTGATAACAATTTAAAAATACACGAGTAAGGGAATCAAAGTCTCATCAACGATCCAAGTATGTAATTAAATGATTTTATTTGATTAGATAAATTTTTGAAAGAAAAATATAAAAATAAAGTGAATACCCATTGAATAGAATCTTGCGGATCCTCTCATTAAGGCATTGTCTCAACATAAGTATGATCACCACATGAACATATATTATATTGGCTTTAATGCAAGTGACAGATTTTTAGTGTATATAGCATGTAACCAATCAATTGGTTACGTGTGACACAAACTTTGTTCATGCAAAATATATTTATAATTAATAAAGGTTTTTTCTTATCTTTAATATTTGTTTATCTTTAATTAATAAAGCTATTGTTTTATTAATGAATTTAAAGTGAAGATAAAGTTCTTAGGATAAAAATATTTTGTAAAGAAAATTATAAAAAATTTATAATTATGAGATTTTTATTGAATTAAAGTGATGTTCTTCAATGTTCATGATCAATGCTTTATCAAGACTGAATATTAATTTAAGTTGCGAAGATTGATATTTTTTAAAATTATTTCTTTTATAAAAAGAAGTAATTATTCTTATAAGCTAATGTATGAGAGAAACATAGAAGTATTATGAAGGTGCTTGTCAGATAACATATAAAATGAACTAATCTGCACAAGAATTCTATAAAATGGGCAGACATTGAGTGCAATATGAACTATATGAAGATATTTGAGTGATCAAGAGAGGATTTATCACTTTAGGCGGGTTAAGAAAAAATATTTCACCTGTTCTCAAATAGTATTAATTGTGAAATCAATTAATTGTGAAATCATTGTGTAAGGTGGAATGAAGTTTGAAAAAAATTTCAAATATTATTTAAAAAATCAATGACTGTAAGTTTTGAGAATAAACATAATTTAATAGGGTATACATACTTCATGCTATAATGTCAAAATTAAAACATTTTATATGAAAGGATAATAATTATACCGAGAAACTACTTACTAAAAGATTAAGTTAAATCTGTATGAATTTTCTAATATCTAGGAGATCATGACATGTTAAAATGCTACATTTGATCTTTAAAAAAACTGAATGTAATTAATACATGGATTATGATTCTAGACCTATAAATATGTACTTGATTAAATAAATTTCTAAAATTATCATGAAATAATATATGTGATATTACTTAGGGGGCAAAATAATATTTTTTCATTTATATGGTTAATATGATTTTCTTATAAATAGAATAATATGTCTTATATTTTTTTATTAAATAAAAAAACTATGTAAGTTATAAAGTATATGCATAGAAAAAAATCAAACATAAAAATAAAGAGCTATAACTCAAATGTATAATGATCTATCTATTTCAAAAAAAGGTTTTAGAAGATTTTTTATTATTGGTTAGTATAGATTATCATTGAAACAAACATTTAAAATAATTTGTGATTTGCACCAACTTAGCTTTATAAAGACTAATCAAACTCCGTTAAAAATATTTGATATTCAGATAAGATAATTATGTATAAATTCTAAATTTTTTTCTAATTTGATTAAGACTCCCAATTTTTTTCATACTATTTCTGCTGTGTTTACGTGCTTTCTCGAGAAACCCAACATGTTTCCTCAATACTTACAATTGCTTTTACTATATAAGTGCTTGAGAAGGAGCTCTAATATTCAATAATAGTGTTGATAAGCATCGCCAGTTCATTTAATTCTAGCTATATCAGAAATTTCAAGTCTTTTCATAATGGTTTCGGAGCTGGTACATCAAATGAGGAATTTTTCCGATCTAAATGCCAATTTCCATGAAACTTTTTAATTTTTAAATCAATTTTTTAAAATAATATTTAAATGACTATATAATTATGTGATTTTTTTTAAATATTACACTTTTATGATGATATTATCAATTGCTTAAATAAATATATATTAGCTTTATATGTAGAATATTTATAATAATTTGATCATCTAATAAAAATAAAATATGTGCCTTCTATTTTAATATTTTATGTAATTTTTTCAAATTTATTATTCTTAAACTTTTTTTATACTAGCATAAAAGAATGATCGATTCATAATTCTTTATTTTTTAATTGTAACTTTTTTTTTAACAATTATAATAACTTTTATTTTGAAAAATACTTTGCACACAAAATATATCCTTGTCAAAATAAAAAGGATTTCAGAAATAAAAAAATTAAGTTTTTGATTAAAAATATATATTTTCTTCTTATTAATTCAAATCATTATAGTTTTTAAGAATTGTGTTTTTCATTACTTAAACTTTTTATTAAATAAACTATTTTGCTATAAAAAAACCATCTTGTTATTAAAAAAATTACATGAATTAAAAAATAAAAAAAGGAAAAAATAAATAAATCCTTTTCCAAATTTTATTTGTTAATTCTTTTAAATATTTATTTTTATTATTATATAATTAAATAAAATTTTGATTTCAAAAAGTTCCTGTGGAACCAAAAGTTTTGTAAAGGGACATATTGAAGTAAATTAATATTAGTAGACATAAACCATCTAGGTGGTAGCCCAGTGGTAAGAGCTTGGGACTAAGGGGTTTGCTCCCTTTTAGGTCTCAGGTTCGAACCCTGTGGTTGCTCATATGATGGCCACTGGAGGCTTACATGGTCGTTAATTTCAGAACCCGTGGGATTAGTCGAGGTGCGCGCAAGCTGGCCCGGACACCCACGATAATCTAAAAAAAAAAAAATATTAGTAGACGTCAAGTCGTTTGATAATTAGACGATTAGGGGCAAAAGTAGAGGTGCCGGCGTGCCTTTTTTTATCCACGAAAAATGAGAGATGAAATATATGACCAACGAACTGAAATTAATTACTAGAAATGGCATTTATTTAGACGAGGGATCTATTCGTTAAAGAAACAAAAACCTAACAAACTGGGTTCAACGTCATAGAAGAGGAGAAGCCTGAAAAAAAAAAAAATCTCCAGAACGCTGAAATCAAGAGAAGAAAATCTCTCTGATGACTTCAGTTCCTTCAAAACTCTACTCTGGTCTCTCTCCATTAGTTAGTTATCTGTATATACCATTGTTAACTAATTAATTAATTAATTAAACAACTGATTAATTACGTTGTTAATTGCAGATGATGTTAGCCTTGTAGTGGTGTTATTAGACACCAATCCGTTCTTTTGGACAACATCTTCTTCCCTCTCATTCTCCCAATTCCTTTCTCACGTAATCTCTCTCTGAAACCCTAACTCTCCCTGATAAATAAAATTTTTAAAAGGGATTGATTCGATATAAATATATTTTTTTGCAGGTGCTGGCGTTTGTGAACTCGATTTTGCTGCTAAATCAACTGAACCAAGTGGTGGTGATTGCTTCTGGGTATAATACTTGTGATTACATTTATGATTCTTCTTCGGATGCGAGTCAGCTGGGCTCGGAGGATGGGAGAATGCCGTCTCTTTATTCCAATTTGTTGCAGAAGTTGGAGGAGTTTATGATCAAAGACGAGAAACTGGGGAAAGAGCAGTCTCAAAGAGCGATCAAGTCTTCGTTGCTCTCAGGCTCCTTGTCCATGGCCCTTTGCTGTATCCTACCTACATGCTTAACAATGCTGCATTTCTTAAGTTGATTTGTTATCGATTCATCTCGGTGGATTTGTGTGGTTTATTTAACTCGGTTAATAGATATACAGAGGGTTTTTCGTTCAGGACCACTCCATCCTCAACCTCGAGTGAGTATTTTTTACATATTTGTTTTCTAAGGCAGTTAGTCGTGTTTGTCTGCGGAAATTCGACCATTACATTTGAGAAATTCTCATTGTACCATCAACCAAGCCCTTGAATATCGATCACTATGCAAATTAATGATATATGTTATATACATTTTGTTTTTATTGTAATCTCAAATTAATTAGCATCTGGAGCTCGGAAATCATTCTGTGTGGTCAATCCAGTTGAGGGTCGTGTGCATTGCTTTTGATCTTCTCTTGCTTTATCGTGCCACTGGGCAACTACTACATCCTTTTTATCATTTTGTTTAACTGCGTTACTGACATCCAAGGGCAGATTTTGTGTTTGCAGGGATCCCCGGATGGGCCTGAACAGTATGTTGTTAATATTCTTTTCATTTGTCCGCTATCCTTTTCCTCAAGCTTTTACACTCACTGTTTCTGGTCTTTCCAGATATGTTGCAGTAATGAACGCAATATTCTCTTCACAACGCTCTATGGTACTCTAATGCTTCTAGTTTTTTTAGTTGTATTACATTCTGCTCATACAATCTTATATTGGCCCATTTCTGAGATGCTCTCTTCTTTTCATCTTGATCAGCTACCTTTTCCTCATCATAAATCACAAACTTTGCATCATCCAGAATGACTTGTTATATCCCCCCTTTTCCCCACAATTCATTGTTCACCTTCTCTGGAACTGATATCAGGCTTTTTTATGAGCCCTCACAATATTGAGCATAATTTCATTGAAATTGTTTTTATATATACTGCTTTTTGTTCATCTTCAATGTGAGCATAGTTACCCACTCAATAAAGGCTCCAAACTTCATATTAACCTGACACAGGATAAAAGTTGTGTTCACGCACACTGCTAAGGACTTCATACGCTTGCCAAGTTATTTTCATTTCTGCTGCCTTTTTTTTCTCAGAATACCTTGATTCCAATATGTTAAAGATAATCACTCGGATAGATATTGTTTGGTGCTTACATGTTTCATTCCAAAGAAAAACAAAAATGAGCATCACAACAGTATTTGTAACCTACCTTCATGTACATTGCAGTTGACTTCTTTAAGACTTGTAAGCATTCTCTGATCACACTTTGCTGCAGGTGCCTATAGATTCCTGTTATGTTGGTGCTCACAATTCAGCCTTCTTGCAGCAGGTATTGTATCCTCATTGATGGGTTTGCCTAGCAAATTCTGAGCACATTATCTGATTTTCTAATTGCCTGTGATTCATGTCAAACAGGCCTCCTACATAACCGGAGGTGTATATGTTAAGCCCCAACATCTGGATGGGCTATTCCAATATTTGACGGTATGCTTTAATTTGTTGGTATATTATGAAAAGAAGCTACATGGTTGTTTCTAGATAAATTGAAACATCGTTTGGTTCTCATATCTTATCTTGTTTGCACCTTCATGCATAAGCAAGTTTATTCCATCCATTGATTGAACATGAAACTCTGTTAATTAAATTTGGTTGACAGTTTTTCACTTTCCTTTTGTTCCAGCATCTATCTTGATGTTAATTTGTATTTTTATTTCATGCAGACTGTTTTTGCAACTGATTTGCACTCTCGTAGCTTCATACAACTTCCAAGACCTGCTGGTGTTGACTTCCGTGCATCGTGAGTTTTTGAACAATTGTAGATTGTCAATTCCTATGGAATCTTTTCATGAGCCCTTGTTACTTAGATTGCGTTGTCAAAAGCTTGAATAACTAGACAACGTCATACACTAGTGTCAAAGATATAATCATTTTCAAGAGGTATACCTGAGTTTTATGAGATTCTGGGGTATCAACTCATGTTATAAAATGGTTTGCTATCCTTTTATGAGATTGAAATTGCTAGCTACAATCCTGAATAGAAAGACAACTTTATCATTTGCATGTGCCTTGTATGTTTGCATCATACTTCTGTAGTCAATAAGCCATATAAAGAAAATCTCTTTGCATGTGTACATTTACCGGAGGAAGAATTTCTTCTCTTCTTCTTGCTTTATGATTTATATTGCAGTTTATCTTATCAAATTGTGCATTTTCCAGGTGTTTTTGCCATAAAACCACAATTGATATGGGCTACATATGTTCTGTATGTTTGTCAATATTCTGCAATCATCACAAGAAGTGTTCGACTTGTGGGTGAGTAGATGCTTGGTTTTTCCTAGTTATATTACAAAATTTGACACACTGGCTGCCATTACTATTTGTGGTGTTTGATTTCACGATAAAAGAGTAATATTAATGGGTAGTTTTAGAGGCAAGTTCTGATCCAGCTCTTTTCAAAATTTAGAAAGTATTGTCCTCATTTTTGTTTGGCTTTTTAACTGTCTGCTAGTTATTAAAATGGTCAAAGAGTTTTGTCCTGTTGCGGAAGTTTTCAAATTTTGCTTCAGGTAGCAATTAACTTTTACTTTGAATGTTATGAATGCAATAGAGAGAGGGATGTCTTCCAAGTAGATGCAAACCTATTTCTTAGTTTACTCCTTATAACATCCCTCTCTCTATTGCATTCATTTGGAGCTGGGATGATGATGCCTTCTAAACGAATGAAGTTGAAAGAGATTTTAAATGAAGTTTGAATGTAAATGCCTTTCTAACCAGTGGACGTGGTAAAAATAAATCACTAGTGGTCAAGATTTCACTCAGAAATGAAGATTATCTTCGATTGCATTGACTGTTTTTTTTTAGATTATCATCCACTGCATGAACTGTTGTTGAACTGAGCCAGAGCATGGGCTGCTCCTTAGTGCGTTTTTTCTTTTCTTCATCTTTAGAATCGGATACACTGAAGTTTTAACAGAGGGGATATCCTTTTTGCCAATCACATGCCTTTTCAGTTCTTGCTTTATTGCGACTCTTCTCTTCATTTTTGGTTGTCGCTTTGGGTATAATACAGGTCAGTTTTTGGCCAAGCCCAATCAGATACTTCCTCAACATCAGATCTTAAGAGAAAGGCTCCAGAAACATAATCTCTCTTTTAGAAGCATTTGCATTGGTGAGTCTTCCTTGGCTGTTACTATGAAATTACACTACAAGTTTGTCTTCTCACTGGCAATTGATTGTATATGTTTCGATTCTTGTGGTGCCAGAACTTGAAGATCCTTTGTGAAGATGGTCTTATCTTTCATTACACAGTTTTTTCTTCTTTAGCATGTGGGATTGAAAGTATATTAGGAATCCTAAAGACTGGCATTTGCCATGCACGACTAAATTGATTATCAAGTTGAATTGAGATTTGGATTGTTCTTTCATGACTGATCGCATGATATGATACCTCACTTCCAGCGATGATATGCTGCACAAAATCAATATTGGAATGGACACTAGAATGCCCAAAGTCCTCTGCTAGCCATGAATGGAGAGGTTATTCCTGTGATATATTTTTGGGAGTAATGAGAGTAATGAGAGCAAATTTAGCTGGCAGCAGTTCTTTTACTGGTGAAAACTATTTCATCCTGTTGCCTGTACGTATTGTTTTATGAGTTTTGTATTTGTTCTTACACCAAAAACTGAGGTGGTTAACATTCTGTAGTCTTTGAGCTTCCGAATCACAAATAGCTCAAGTTTTGGTCGTTATTGCCAAAAGATTTGAGCGATTTGGATCTAGATGTGCTATCATACAACTTAGGGCATGGTAGGAATTGCAGGCGATTTTGAATTTAATAATGTATTAAAAATATATATATATATATTTTTTAAAAATTAATTTTTAATATCAAAATGAAATTGAATTAAAAATACTAAAAAAAATTATTATTTTTTAAAATTTTGGACAAATGGCATTTTAACCTCACTGTCAAAGACCGCCCCCTTGGTTTTTTATAGGGCATGCGGGGTAAGATAAGGTGCGGCCATTCTCTCCATCGGACTATCACCATGTTATCATCAATCAAGAAAGAAAAGGAATGATATCAAGCTAACCACATGAAAACCGCAACAGGAGGATTCCCATTTGTCTGTGCACACAGTTAGAACTTGTATTATTATATTATAATAATTAAGCATGCAATCATTTTAACTGAAAGAGTTGCAAACAGAAAGCCAAAGTTATTTACAAACATTTACAATAATGAAAGCAAGGAGGATGCGAGGTGAAGAATCAAAACAACTTGTTTTTCAATTTGCACACAGCTGAGACACTTGAAGCTCCCAAGAAATCCACATCAATTATGATACAATTTGTTCATTCAGATTGGAATGGCCATCTTTAGAGGGCCTTCAAAACAACTTTGCTGGTTGCGTGAATGCCCCCTGCTGCAAGCCTCAATACAGCTCGGCTACGATACAATCTGCGTCCAGAAAATGTGTCATAAAGCAAAACAAAATTTGACAAAAAGCTGCTCAAATCCCAAACTAATTCTAAACTAAGGTAATTTATGTGGCCATCCACCAAGCTTTTGGTAACAACTTGCAGTTGTGCAGATGATCTTAGCACTCTAATGTCTTCCTTGCTCAGTTAACACAACATTCATTTAGGTGAAGAAGGCATTTCAGCCTATTAAGGGTCTCAGGGACATAATCAAGGTTCATTTGCTTGGATTCCCAAACTAATTTTTCTCAACCAATCAACTAAGAATATATTTTACTTTGAAATGGTAGCAGTAAAAAAAGATTGAAAATCCATTCTTTAGAAATAAAAATAAAGTTGAGACATGCTTCTATCAGACAGCATAGCACAAATTTCTCCCCAGCCTGGAATTTTTGTTCCTAGAAGGCTAGAATTGCAAACTAAGATATTAGAAGATGATTGAATACTCACCCTGCCAAAGCCAGCCCCCACGTCCCCAGGGTATAAAACATGGTCCCAGCATGCCAGATACCAAACACTTTTTCCAATTTGCTCACACCACCCAGAGCTTTTGCCAAAACTGCAAGTTGCAGACCATATGAAATTGAGTGACACTTCATTTTTACGAAACCCATATTACTTCATCACAAATTACATAGAAAGGGGAACATATCCAGGAAGATTTGAAAATGCTAGGCATCAGATTCAGAATATGGTTTGCTATTTCAAACACATTTGAATATCACCATAACTGTATCATAGGATAAAGAGCATAACACTGAACAGCATAGATCCATCCGAGCATGACTTAGTATACTTCATCTAAGCATAAATTTAGAAAATAGATGGTCCTATTGAAATCCTTACAAGGTTAGCTAATTGATAGGCAAGGAGAAAAAATGATTTGTTGAGAAATAAATTTATAGGTCAAGTCTCCTCTTCACAGGGTTAGTGGTTATCTCATCAACAAATCAAGAAGAGAAGTAGATAATATTTGCTACTCCCTCTGATTTAACAAGAGGATAGTTGCGAAATAAATTAAATGCACATAATCAGGTTTTCAGCTTAAGAATGAGAAGCACAAAAACATTAAAGTTCTATTGCAACTTACTTTTCTGCAGCTCCTCTGGTGTCAAATTCTGCAAGTACAACATAGGAAATCATGTTACATATACTATATCAAGAACCAACCCATCTTAATAAACAGAGCAAAACATCACCTGTGCCTTTGGGTTTGCTACAATGCATTTAGCCATGAAGTTAGCAACCCCATCCACCACACGTTCCTCAGTCACCACCACATAATTCTCATCATCAATACCACTCCGCTCTTCAACATTGCTAGGAACCATGTCTTCTGTTACCCAAACCCACCAACTAGGTTCTTTGCCATCAACATTGATTAGAACCTCAACTAATTGCATATCATCCCCTAATAAAAAAATAAAAAGAAACCCAAATGAAGATCAAAGAAACTAGAGTACTACAAAGCTAAAAAAATCGAGAATCGTGTAAGAACTTAACAAACCTGTAGCCTCCTTAAAAGGGAATTGAATACCGGTTTCATTAACTGATGCCTGCTGGAGGGATTTAATTTTAGTCAAGAAATTCTCAGAATCCACAGTAGCTACTAGACGGCTGTACAGCTGCAATTTTTGAAAAACAACAAACGCCCATAAAAGTTCAACATAGATTCCGTGATAAAGCTTTGAAATTTAACAATATTTTTTTTATTTGATAATGCTTATAATTGATGCCCACTAATCAGATAAACAGTGCCATATATTCGCACAAAGGGAGAATTTAAAGATTCATGCTTATAATTAATAAAAGTAATTACATACATGAGGAGGGCAATCGTTTAATAAGCAAGGAGATTCAGATAAACTTTGAAGGAGTTTCAAGTTGTGCTCAAGCAAATCCTTCAAACGCTTATTCTCCGATCTTAAAGACTCCAATTCTTCATCTACTGAATTACTTTTGGTGTCGTGAGCTGATTCATGTTGGTGAATTTCGTGGAGGTGGTGATGTTGGGTGAATTCCATGGCTTTCCAAGCCACGTCAGCCACCTCGATGACCGTCTTCGCTACCTCAACAGCTCCGTGGCCTCCCATGGAAATTTTTGTTGGACAAGGATTTTTTCGGTGCTCAACGTTGTATGATTTGTTGCGTGTCCCCAGAATCAAGTATAGTTGCGAGTTGCGACGGAGCTCGAGAGGGATAAGGACTAAGGAGGTTATTTTAACATAAATATATTTACCCCAGCCGCTGCGGGTAATGTTTTTATTTTCACATCATATTTGCCCTTCCCTTCTATTTTTAAACAATTATTATTACACAAAAATAAAATATACCAGCTTTTCGCTAGTTAGACAACGCCCTGTTCTATAGCGCTGTTAAATAAAGTTTTGTTAAAATTTATTTATTTGTAAATTTATTTATTTAAAATTTTAAATTATTTGATGTATGGATCTTAAAATTAAATTTTAAAAAATAAAAAAAATATTATTTTAATATATTTTTAAATAAAATATACTTTAAAAAACAATGTTAGTATACTTTCAAACATTTAAAATTGAATTACTTTTTTACCCTTCTATTAATTTCATTTGGCAACATTTATTTTTTATTCATACAAATACCTTATCCTTTTTATCGTCTTAGGTTTTTGGTGGTTGATTGCACGTGTGTCTTTCTTTTTTGGTTTGTGCATTGCTTCTTCATGTTTATTATGCAAGCTGTTTTTTTTAAAAAAATTTTATAACCCACAGTGTTCGGATCAGTTTACATGCATTACAACTAATTTCTGGACTCACTAAACATTCTACAAGCCTAATAAACAGGTAAGATACCGCGAAAGTGACGGATGTACACTTAGAGAGTCGAATCTAAATGCTAACGAAGGAAACAATTCCCTGCCATGATCACTAATTCACTGCCTCAGCTTCTTATTCAGTTCCTTTTCCGTTGATGATTTTATGCTTTTTTTTTTTCTATGTGCTTTGCCTGTGTTGTTTTAGCGGTGATATTTGATCTCTTCTGATGATCTTGGTGTTTTCTGTTTCATGTTTTGCTTGTTGTATTTTAGCTTCGATACGATTTCATCTTTTTCTCTCCACAAACACAAAGTCTCCATACCAAAAACCGGTAATCTTTTCAAGAAGCTTGATTCTGCAGAAAACAGAGGGAGAGAAATTGGGACCAATTCCCTTGCTCAGAAGCTGATCCCAAGCCATCACCATGTTCGGATTTCTGCTTTATCTACTCTCCTTGAAGGTCCATCCAGTTTCGATCCCATAATCCATAACATGATGTGGATTTTCCCTGTAACAGAAGTTGATCATCCCTCGGCCATCGCTGAGCTCGGAACCATGTTTGCCGAAGCTTGTCATTTTGCAACTATAAGAAAGCAATTGGAGGGTAATGAAATCCATGTTTTCTGGGTGAGTTGAGGACGATCTTTCTCAATATTACATGCTCGACAGGCATGGAGAGGGTGAATCGACATGTTGCTCTCTGAAAGTGTGTTCCAATGTGATAATTGTTACTTATGTAATCCATCCATCTTAACTTAAATATTTATGTTTAGATAATATTATTTATATTATTTTTTAAATATATTTTAACTTGAAATATGTAGAGATACATTATCTTATATTTAATTTTTTTTATTAAATATATTTTAATTTTTTATTTAATTTTTTTTATTAAATTAAATAACTTGAAATAACTACTTGGTTATTAATATACTGATATTATATCAAAAAAATCATCTTAATTTAATATTTTAAAATTTTAAATAAAATTTTAAAATATAATTTATATTATTTTTTAACGGTTCTTGATTTTAAAGTTATAATATTAAACATGTAAGGGTTTATTCATTATTATTATTTTTTTAACTCACTCAAGTCGGTATGTACACTTTTATAAACATTGCAAAATTACAAGGGAAAGTATAATCACATAAAAATCTCGATTTTCATGTAATTATAAAACGATATATCTAGCATGTAAATTTAGTAAAACACAGTCTTCTTTTGCATCATCATCAAATAAATATTTTTTTGAGAAATATCTTGAAATGATTATTGAGATCCTTAACTTTATATATTATTATAGCAAGAAGACGATGAGTTGGAGTTTTATTAAAATAGAAATCAAAAGATCAATTTTTTCTAATGAAAAAAATAGTTGATTCTATAGCAGTTTATTTATTTATTTATTGGAAGGCTGCAATCTTCTTTATTTTCTTGGAATTTGAAATTTTATTTTTTTTATTCCATGTTTAGAATTATGTTTTTGTTCAATTTTTTTTAAAACCTTATAAAAGATGCAATTTTTATATCAATCTAATGTATTTAAATATAATTTTAAAATTAAAATTAAAATAATTAAGAAAACGATCAAACCTAATTCATTGGACTCATTCCAGCATTGCCTTTAATTTAACATAAAACTACTTTGAATTTATAAAATAAATAAATAAAGAAACAATATATTATATTATATTATTAACAAAAACTAAAGATTATGCTTTTACTGTGCAACACCTCACAAACTATTATTTATTGTAACACTATTTTTTTTTTGTCTGTAGTCTTTAAATCTATGTTTTTTTTTTAATTCTATAATACTTGATTTTTTAAAAATTGAGCTTCATGGTTTGTTGTGGTTTGCTTTCTGTACGGTTATTCTAGTCTTATGACCCGTGTTATGAGTTTAACAAGTTAACTCGATTGACTCAAGTTTTTTCTAATTGATATTTTTTTTTAATTTTATCCTTCAACATTAGATTGATTAAAAATTAGACTTCATGATTTATTTCAGTTTACTTTCTATTAGGTCATCTCAGTCTTATGACTTGGATCACGAGTTTTGTGGGTTAACATGCATTGACTTAGGTCGTTTTTGTTGTATTCTTATTTTAGACTGATTTTTTTTTCAGTTTTATTCTTCAATATTAAGTTGATTGAGAATTGTGCTTCATTAACTTGTTTCAATTTACTTTATATGTGGTTATCACAGTCTCATGATCTGAGTCATGAGTTTGACAAGTTAACCTAAGTTGACTCATATCATTTTTTTAGTTTGATTTATATGAGGTTATCTAGGTATCATGACCCAAATCATGAGATTAATAGGTTAACCCGAGCTGACTCGAGTTGATTTTTTAATTGATTTGTTTTTTCAATTTCATCATTTAAAATTAGATTAATTGAGAATTGAGTTTCATGATTTGTTTTGATTTGCTTTATATGAGTTATCATGGTCTCGTAGCTCAAGTTGTGAATTTTACAAGTTAACCTAAGTTGACCAGGGTTAATTTAATATGATATTGTCTAAATATTTAAACAAAAATAATGTCGTCTTGAGTTTTTTTAAGTCAAACTACGTTTTTATTTGTCGTTCGAGTTATTTTTAGACTTGTCAAGTCGATCGAGTTAACCTTCACATGATTTTATTTTATTAGAAAAAATATGAGCAACACTTGGATATTTGTTTTGCATAAAAAATATTAATCCGATCCATAGTGTAATGCAGGGTGATGATCTAGAAAAAAACTAATAGAAGAAGGGTTTTTATAGTTTCTTTTCATGTAGAAGTTTATTGGGTTGCGCTATTATGTGTTGTACTACAATTGAGTTAGCTCCTTTTTATTTTTAATCCTTGAAAAATTATTCAATTATAGTTACTAAACTTTTTTTTTAATTTTATTCTTTCATAATAATTTAGTGTGGTTTTAAGTCTCATAATTTATTTTGGTTTATGTGCTATGATATATTTGCAATGGAAAAAAAATCCCAATATTAAATTAAAGCTTGATATTACAAAATAAAATTTAATTTTATCAATTAAAAAAATTAAAACAACGTGGACCAAATTTAACACTAAATTACAACCTTTTTTAATTATTATTCATAGGGCATGAAAAACTATAGTTTAGCCCTTGAAAATCTTACTTTTTCATTTTTAATTCATTTGTCTTGTGACTTTCACGTTTTAGTTTTAAACTTCATTTGTTTTAGGTTTTAATCCCTAAAATTTGAGAAGGAAAAGGAGAGAAAATGTTATGTCGACCATATTCAGGTTAATCTTGGTGTCAATGAATTTATCTTTAAAGGATGAGATTAATTGAAGCAGTGATTCTCTTTGAACATGCTGTAAAAAATAGATCGGGACATGTAAAGTTGTTTTTAATTAAGATAGGTTTTGGGTTTTTAAAGTTATTATAGGTTTTTTGAGTTTCAAATGAGTTTATTGAGATTCTTATAATTTTCAGGATATTTTTCAGGTGAAAAACAAGTTGAAAATTGAGTTTTTAAAGTCACAAAACTTGGACATGAACTTTCTATCATCATAGGCGCTTGGAAAGTCAACTAGAAGAAAACACGTTGTTTGCTAAAATAGACGATACGTCATCTATCAAAATAGATAACACATTATTTGTTATGAAAAAAAACTAGGGGTATGTCATCAACACAATAAAAAGAAAAAAAAAGAAGCAAGGTACTTGACCTGACTTTCTAGGCCCATATTCATATAGACCCTTTTTTCATGAACTAGGTGTGTCTAGCCTTTTTCATAGACAATTGTTTTTTTAATTTCTTATAAGACTTCGATAAAAAAAACTCTTAAAATCAATTTATAAAAAAAATATTTAAGAAATTATCCAATTATGTCATTGTATTTAAAAAATATTAGAGTTTTTTATGATGATGTTATCAATTATTTAATAAATAATTGTATATTAATCTAATATGTATAATTTTTAAAATAATTTATTCATTAACATAAAATAAAAATAAAATATATGATAAACTAAAAATAAACCCCATAAAATCCAACCTTTATTAAACTTAACCAAGAAAATAACTTATCTCCTTTGAACTTAGCCAAGAGAAGAACCCAACTTACCTTGGACTAAACCAAGGGAAAGACCCTTCTTCCGCCGAGCTTAGCTAAGGGGCAAACTCAATCTTTCTTGGGTTCAGTCAAGTGAGGGACCACCACTTTTGGTCAAGCTATATTTTAGATTTTATTCTCTCAACACATATTAATTATATAAAAATCCTCCAAGGACCAATAATATTTTTATCGATATTAATATTATATAAGAGATAGTATGTAAAAGTTATTTAATAACCAATCGTATTTCTATCCATATTAATACATACGTCAAAGATTATTTTCCATCAATATTAATATATATGTTAAGGATATTTCTCATCTTTAATACTATCAGGGCAATATTACACTTTAACCACTTCTTTCCATAAAAAGATTTACATGCTATAAATAAACCATGAATCTTTTAAATAAATGGTTCAAAATCTCTATTTTTTATTGCATATTTATTTCTAGAGTATTTTTCTGTAATATTATTATATTTTCTCTTAAAAAATCATTGACTTAATCGTCGGAGAATCCTCAAATTCACCAAAAAATGATATTTTGTAGGTATCAGACACCCGTTTCCGGCTATCTTAGCTGGAAATAATAGATCAGATGACAAGAACTAAGAAATTAACTGACTATTTCCTCCAGGTCTTGAAGTTAACGACCATGTAAACCTCTAGTGACCCTGAGATTTGTGAGACTCGAATTAGTAACTTTCAAAAAGCAAACCCAGAGTCTGACCAGTTAAATTACACTTAGCTTCTTGTATTTTTTTGAACTTCATGAATATTTTTTTGTTATTGTAATTTTTTTTTTCAAATTTATTAGTCTTATAGATGCATAAAAATTTCACGCGACAGAGCTTCGAACAATAACGCTGTTATATTCTATTTCTTGGAATCATGATCCGCGAAAAGAAAACGAAACTGAGAACTCTTGAATTTGATATTTGACAGTAACGCCATGAAAGCAAAATATTACCGAAGGAAAGGAAAGCACGCCTCCAAATTCAAATGCAAATCATGGGGTAAAAAGTAAAATGATCATTGATGGAAAGACGGAAACACTGACACGTGCAGTTGAGAGGTGTATTATTGTACACACGGACGGCCCAGATCTATGAATCAATTAATCACATAAAACATGATGTCCCTTTCCTCTCCGCATTTTTTCCACTTCCCGTGTGTGTCTGTGTGAGTTGAGGTTTAGACTTGTGTGTAAAAAAGAGCGTCACTTTTCCAAAGCACAGCTCGCGAAGTTAAATTATTAAAGGAAAAGAGAAGAAGAAGAAAAAGAAAATCGTTTTTTTTTTATATTTTCTCTCTCTGTAGCGCCGAGAATGGCAGAGGAGATGCAAGAGCAAGGCACCGAGACGGTGAAAAAAGAAATGCTCGACATCGAGTCACAAGTCAAGGAAGCTATGGTCTCTCGCGTTAGGCACTTCAAAGAACAAGCCGAGTGAGTACCCTCTCTCTCTCTCGCTCACTTGCGAAGTTAAATGCAATTATAGGGCTAGGGTTTTTATTGCAGTTGGTGTAATGTAATTGTGTTTGGGATTTGATTGAGAAAGGAAGTGAATTATATTGTTTTGGTGAGTGAAGGATTGAGGAGAACTGTTGTTGTGACTGAATTTTAAATTGCAGCTCTTTGACGTTTGAGGGAGTGCGAAGACTGCTAGAGAAGGACTTGGGATTGGAAAAATTTGCATTGGATGTGCATAAGAGATTTGTCAAGCAGTGTTTGTTTGAGGTGTGTGTGTGTATATATATATATTTAATCTTCAGACTGTCTTTGGTAATTGGTAATTTTGCTTATGTTCATCCCAATATATGCCACTTATTTGAATTTTTTTTTTTTTACTTTTATTAAAATGTAATTATTACCATTAGTTTCTTTTGTTCCCGAGCTATTCTATGTCGGTTTACTATTAAAGAAAAGTTAGTTATGCTGTGTTGTTTGTCTGCATTGCTCAGGCGGCCCAGTAAGTTAACAACCGTGTATAAAGATAAAAACCTTTTCTGGAAATCGGGGAATCCAAAAATTTTGGTGAAGTGTTTGATGTATCGGTAATTTTATAATTGTTCATGATATTGGTAGTTTTGAATTAGAGCACTGTGTGCGCGTTTTTCAATTATATTGTACTTATTTTGGATGTTTTACTGTCTAATTTGCTTATGAATGATTCTAGCAGAATGTTTAACTGTTAATCCATGTCTATCTTAGGAATTAACTTTTAACTCTTTCACGTGCTGATACTGATCTCAACCATGTTGTGGACTGTTTTATTAACACTTCCAATCTTAAGATGTAAGGGATGTAGAGGGTGCGTTGGAATCATGACGTGGACTTTAGCTGTTCATTGTTTTTGGGAATTTGAATTAGAGATGTGTGTGAATTTGACAAACTATTTTCTAGAGCTGGGATTCCAAGAAACGGTTTTTGTTATTGTTGCTGCCACTGCTGGTATCATTCCCATACATGCTTTCTGATTTGCAGTACTAGTTTTGATTGTTGATAAAAGGTTTTTGAACTCTGAAATGTTCACTCATTTTTGCTGTTTGTTTCTGACTTGATACTTGTGTCTGTCCATGTTAGTGCTTAGATGGCGCTGTTGCTGACAATGCCTCTAAGGGCTCTCGGGAAACAGGGGAAAAACATGTTGGTTCTCCAAAAGAAGGCACAGAATCACCTGAAATACTAGAGTCAAAAAACAATATAAAGGAAACTTCCTCTGAAGAAGAGGAAAAAATGGAAGAATGTCCTGTAACGGGCCTTTTGACAGGACAAAAAACAACAAAATCAAAGACCAAGGATACTCAAGCAAATGCGATTAAAGTTCCAAGTGACCATGCCTCCAAGGACTTTGAGGGAACGGGGGGGAAACATGTTGGTTCTCCAAAAGAAGGCACAGAGTCACCTGAAAGACTAGAGTCAAAAAACAATATAAAAGAACCTTCCTCTGAAGAAGAGGAAAAAATGGAAGACTCTCCTGTAATGGGCCTTATGACAGGAAAAAAGACAACAAAATCAAAAACCAAGGATACTCAAGCAAACGAGATTAAAGAAGTTCCAAGTGAAGGCAGCATAAAGAAAGCCATGATGAAACGGGCTTCTTATATCAAAGCTAATTCTGAGTATGTTTTTGTTTCTTTTGTAATGGCTGTCAATTCCTATGGCCAGTCTGGTTCTTTTACTAACCTTTATGTTTGTGTGTTGTTTCTGTGCCTATGATTTTTGGTTGAATCAATCCTTGCCCATTATTTTTCTGTGGTATGATGTGATTTATGGAAGTTTATGTCACCTTTATCCTCTCAGGGAAATTACAATGGCTGGACTTCGTCGACTATTAGAGGATGATCTTAAACTCGATAAATTTTCACTAGATCCCTACAAGAAGTTCATTAGCAAGCAGTTAGATGAGGTGCATATTCTTGTTTATGTGTTACCTCTTAGCTTGCAGTCATATCTCATACCAGCTAATTTTGCCATGATTATTTTTTATCAGGTATTAAAATCTTCTCGAGTTTCTGAACCTAAGAAGAAAAATCTTAAGAATAATTCTCATGGTAAAGCATCTAAAAGGGTAAGCAGTGAAGAGAGTGCAGATTCTTCAGATAAAGAGAGCGATGAGGAGGAAGAAGTAAAACCAAAGAAAAAGAAAACCGGTGCAGAACGAAAGATGCAGAACGCAGAAGGGTCCAAGAAACGGGGAAGACCTGAAAAGGAAACGAAGGTATCTGCCAAGAAGCGGATCAAGCCCTCGGAAACAGTGTCGGAGGACAATAATGACATGGAAGACAGCGGAAATGTTTCGGAAGACAACAATTCTCCACCATCTGCAGAAAAACCACTCAAGGTCTCACCCCCCACACCCACTAACCTCCTGCAAGAAAAAAAACAAAGAAAAGGACATTTGTTTAAATCGTAAAATATGGTTTAAGTAAAATATGTTTTGAACTTCTTGTAGAAAAAGGAAGCTTCTACTCCAGCATATGGGAAACGTGTGGAGCATCTGAAATCAGTCATTAAATCCTGTGGGATGAGGTATTTCTTTTACTTGCCATTTAGACCTAAATCAGAGCGTTGTCAGGCTTGACATTCTAACATTTGCTATTTCTTTTGTAGTGTGCCTCCTGTGATTTATAAGAAGGTGAAGCAAGTGGCTGAGAACAAGCGAGAGGCTCAGCTAATAAAGGAACTTGAAGACATACTTTCTAGAGAAGGACTGTCATCAAATCCACCTGAAAAAGGTGATTTTATTATTGAAACTCTAGCTATATGAACTATGAATAACAAAAATGCTACTCTATGAACCTAATATTGTTTACATAAAAAAAATTATTTCCAAGTTCTTGTTTTATTGATCACAAGACAGAACTTAACATAAATGCAAGTTATACCTGCTAACATGAATTAATCTAATATAGTTAACTTTTTAATTATTGTATCCTCAGAGATCAAAGAAGTTAGAAAGAGAAAGGAAAGGGCAAAAGAACTTGAGGGCATTGACTTGAGCAACATTGTGACAACTTCACGTAGAAGGTCTGCAACCAGTTTTGTAGCTCCAAAGCCAAAAGTACTAGTTGAAAGTGAAAGTGATGACACTGATGATACAGAGGAGGATGATGAAGATGGTGAGGACAACAATGAAGATGATGGAGATGACAATGGGGGTGTTGACAGCCCAAGTGAAGAGGCTGATGAGGGTAAGTGACCATATAGACAAGATTGGGTCCTTTGTTAGTGGGTGACACTTGGAGGGAAATGTGGACCTGTGACTAGTGGCCCTTTTGCAATTTTCCGTGGAAAGTGTTGCCTTGGATGTGGTCCTAGCACCATGAATTGCAGCACATGTGTTTTGCTAAGAATTATATCAGCATGTTACTTTGATTCTGATATCTAGTCCGGTCGTGTTTTGGATCTATTTGACTAGTTCTGACAGGCTGAATTTAGGTCTCCCGTGAGAGAATTTTGTTACTCAATTTCATAGATGCGGGGGTCAGCCTTCATTTGGCACAGCATACCCTGTAATAATAGACCTCTAAAGTGACTGGACTAGAATCTCTTTGAAACCAGAACAATGTCAGCTAAACTGAGGTGCCTCAATACCTTCTCAAATCAAAGCCTACTACAATGTGTGTAAGGTAGTTGGAATAGATCACTGGTTGAAATAGCTGGGAGAATTATATTGGTTGCATGCCATGAGCTTCAATATCATTTCATTTTTATAATTCTCTCTTTTGCTTATGCAGAGCAAGATGATGGCAGCGACTGAATCCGGTGCAAGCTGACTTGACATGGATGACCGAAGCTTAAACAATTAGAGTAAATGGGTGTATTAGAAGCCTCAGCCATTAGATTATGTGGGTGTGTTATGTGTACTATACTCAAATTTAATTCGTCTTGACTTTTTCTGGGTGTAGGAGTAGTTAGCTTTGATGGGAAATTTGCTTGCGGTTTTGCCTATTAGGATATGTTTATCGCAGCAGCTTTAGTGACTTGGGGAGGGTTCATCTCTGGAAAACTTAGCCTGAATTATAAGCTCAGATTCTTGTATATCGATGTAGGCTTATTTCTGCTACCAAAGATTTCCGATCGAAAACATCACAGAATTTGACGGCCCCAGGCTTTGGCTCCGAGTTGAGCTAAGTTTGTTTTTAATCAACATTCCATGAATCAAATCATGCGTGAGTCCGTGCATTTCTGGTTCCATCCAGCACTATGCTAGAAACATTCCAAGGGATCATTGTTCGGGCGATGTGATCTTTACAGCAATTGTTTTGGGATGATTGGAATTAATTATATTATCCAGGCTGTTCATCTTAGGGCAACTCCGAGGGCTCTCGACCAGGCTAGTCTCTCTTCCAAAGATTTTGAGATCGGCAACAATTTGATTGTTCATGACAAAAGGATGAAAAACTCAAAACTCTACCCACGAGAAATGGCTCAAAAACTCAATTCATTTAAATAATCGAGTCCCATAGATGTTTCTTGGCCACTAACAATGATTGCTCCAATTTGAGGAATACATGAATCTTTAACCATCTTAACGGCAAAAATCCAAGGACGGCATGGTATTTTTATGCCTGTTGTTCATAACTTCATATTTATCACCATCTTTTCTCTGGGAAAGTTGGCTACAAATAACCGCGCTGATTCAATTAACAAGTAAATCTTGAAGCCTGTTATCCAGGGCATCAGGAATCAGCCTGCCCTATCTCTGGACGAATGCGCCTCACTTCATTTGCAAGATCAATTACATGCTTGTCTTTACATCCTAGGTGAAAAAGGGATTGAAATGATTTTTCCTTCGCAGTAATAACTAACAAATAAAAAAGAACCAGAATACTGGAACTAACTAGTAGAAGTTAAAATGTTACCAATTTGAAGAAGAGCCGATTCAAGGTGGAAGAGGTAGTCTCTGTTGGGTCCTGAGGGGCCTTCAGCATAAAAAATCTGTCTGCAAAAGGACAGAATTTGAGAATTACTTGCAACTGAGCTTTAGATCCAAGGAGAGAACTCAAGCACCACAGCCCAGTTCAGCAACTACCAGCAGAGTAGAATTGACTAACCAGAATCAACTTTTTAGGCCACAGTAATTTAATATATGTAAGATTTTTAATAATTTCTCCGGGCTTTTGACTATTCAAATACATGATATTGGATCATAGCATTTTCTCTGAGATTTTGATCATGAGTCGGATGTGCTTGTATACACAGGAAGGATTCAAGATTTTGTGAAATGACATGAGGATTTGATCAAAGCAAAAATGAAGCACCTTTTAGAATGAAATGCAAAGATTGAAGATGCTTACTTGGCTATCTCTTCGAGAGGTGCAGGCCCCAAATAGTTTTGATTATGCCTCTTGTCTGGAGATCCTATATATCTGAAATAAGAAATTGTTAAATAGAACTGGTTAAATCCCAATGTGATGAGTGTGAAAAAGATAACAGTTGGTGATGGTTTTTGCCACTTACACCATTACTCCTGAAACTGCTGGAGTTGTAGCAGCAGGATCCTGAAAATAGATTTCAGAACATGCCTTTACAGCTGTAGGGCTGATGAAAAAAGAATAAAACTGGCACCTAGAGTTAGAACTTACAGTGAAAAAATCAAGATATGCCTTCCCATCATACTGTTTCTCTCTTACTTCTAAATACTGTATGCCACAATGAGAAAAAGAAAAACACTCTGTTAAGATATATTAAGCAGGAGCCTAAGAAAAAGGGTTGAGATAAATAAGCTCTGAAACAACAGCTTGAAGTGAAAAAAACTATACAGATGAGACACATTAAAGCACTTTCCAGCATCGTTGGAGGGTGAGAACTGTGCAATTTGCAATTGATGGATTCAATTATTCAGGTATCAATTCCAAAATACAGATGCACCATCCATGATCCCTCTCCACCCCAATCTGAATACAAGCAAAAAGAAAAAGAAAAAAAAAAGAAGTCCCCATAACAATGCCACCACTGTGATATCACGGTGTATCAGTTTAGTTGATCCCAAGCTAGTGCACGATGTGAAAGAAAAAAAGACTCTGTTCAATAGCTGAAATGTCCAAGAGTACAAGTGTACAGGGACAATAGAATAAAAGGTCTCCTACGAACAAAAGAATCAGAACAGCAATTCAAGAAATTGAGTAGAAAAACCATACCGTCAGAGCTACTTCTTGATCTTCTTTCTTGGAAATCTTATATGCAACTCCCCACTATGACCTCGCAGGAAAAAAAACAAAAAGAACCCTCATATCATTTGATGATTTTTTTTAATCCACAACAAAAAAAGAAACATAATTGACAACAAAATGTTAAATGGCAATGGGCAAACTCAACTCTCACTGGTTTTTTAATAAGAGAATCAGCAATTTCGTTTATCTTATTGCGTAGCTAGCCTTTGAAAGCAAATAGAATTGCAAAACCACTAAGAAAATGTTGAAAAAACTCACACAGACTTCCCCATCAGCAGGTTCTAAAGTCACAGTCCTTCCTGGATACTCTGGTGTGCCTCTATGGTCAGTGCTGCCTATTACCAGAACAAAAATCACCCACCAATACATTTCACTAACAAATATTCCCTACAATATATTTGTATTTACGAGTAAGAGAAATAAACCTTGGTAAAATACACGGCGATATCCTTTGATGAAACCAACGACACGATCATCGTAGTTAAAGCCTGCTTTCCATATTAGAGACCCATATCCAAATACCCACATCGCCATTTTTTCCCTTTTCGTTCTGCCTCTCTCTAACTTCCTCACTCTAGAACACACAGCAAGGAGGGAGATCGAGAGAGAAATTCGCGAAGCAAAATGATCCAATTGTTGAGCAACTAGAGCAAATGGGATGAGGGCTGTTTGGTGGATATCGGATCCAATAAAATCTTGCGTCTGAGGATAAATTGGATCCATTTTACTGGATGGGCTTAATTGGCCCAAAATATTTTAAAAAACAAACAACACTTCTATACTTCTCACCATCTTTTTAACCTGTCTTGAACGTGCTTCTTGTTTGATGACCAGAGGAGCTTTTGTGGGAGGGGAGGGATCTTGTCTGAAAGTCATTTCCTTGTACTTTGTTCTTGGACGACTAGGTTCTAATGCTCTTATTCTTAACAGCCAATAAAAACTTGGCTACAAAGCTTTCAAGAGGTATTTGCTCTCACCTGGCCACATGGTTGATACTCATCCCATAATAAAAAGAACGTATACGGTATAAGATTCAGATTCTCGAGTGATAACGTGAGAGGTCATAATCTCTCTCTTGCCATATATGTTTATCTTCAAAGCAATCTTTACCATGTTCATACATTTTATCCAAATCCAAGTCACTGAGAACTCGATTCTTTTCTATTATCATATTGTTAGCTTAGCGTATGCAATTCAAGCAAGCTGGCTAGATATAGATTCTTGATGTTTCCTTTCCAGATATCTTGAAAGACTGCACCGAGAGTATATCCGAAAGTTGTTTATTAAAATATTTTTATTTAAAAATACATCAAAATAATCTATAACCACGTTAACGTCTCAACATACATGGACTAAAGAGTGATACATATTAATTTCGGATAGAGTTTCTTCCACTGGCAAAGGGGAGAGGGGAGAGATAGAGTGTGTGTGAGTGGTATCTTTTATAGTGGTCCTAGGGAACGTAAATCTTTTGAAGAATCTTCAAGATTTGGGTGGAATCTTCGACATTCCATCGTCATGTCCTTGGATGCTATTTGCAAAATTGATTGATGATGATAGCTTAGTACTACTATCTTTGATAGGCAATTCTTGGGTTCCAGTTTTCTCATTTGTCATTTGCAATTTCGATGAGTTTATCCTCTCCTTGCTTTTGCCCCACACCACTGTGTAAAGCCCCCAAACTATCAGAACGGCTCCAATTATACTGCAATGCAATAGATGCCAACAAACAAATAAATATACACATTAATACAAATAATGTTGAAATCCTTGAAGTCATAGAAACATAGAGTATCACATTCACAAAAGAAAAAGATGATTATTAACTTAAATTACGTAAAAATACTGCACCCAAATTTTTTATTTAAAAAAAGACAATTACATGTATACCTTCCAAGGTGGATTTGCTCCGCTAGAACAAGGGATCCAAGAGCTGCAGTGGTGATCATGCAAAGAGGGCTAAAAGAAGTTACAAAGACAGGGCCTCGTTCCCTTATTACCACACCTTGCACATAATATGCAATTCCAGAACAAACCACTCCCTATTTACATGATTGAAGGTGTAACGAAAAAAAATAAAAAAATTGTTAAAAAACTATCCAACACTCACCTGAAACAATGAATTAAGAAAAACATATGTACTCACAGAGTAAGCAGCAGCAAGAAGCCGAGAGTCAAAGCCTATTTTCCAGGCACCCATGTCACGTTCCATAACAAGGGACACTGCTGCACCTTCCACTACGCCCATCACGCATATCAATGCTGTGAGAGAAAGCTCTGCTGGGTATTTCTTCAAAGTAAATGACTGAACCAAAATCGACACATTTCAACAAATCTTAGTATTAATTTATGTACTCAAAGCCTTCTACCCTCCTGTAAGAAACTATATATGAGCAGTAAAGAGAAGTTAATACTCACTTGCAATATGAAGAAACCTGCCCAGGCACAGCAACTACCTAGGAGCATTAGTGTTCCGGTAAGCCGATGCTGATTACCGGATTCATTGCTTGTTCCATGGTGAGCTGCTCCATGTGATCTTATAAAATCGATGACCGGACCTTTGTACAAGGTCATAACCAATGCTCCTGTGACCGTGATAACAGTTCCGATGGCCTTGGCTGCGCTATGTAGCTTCTTAAAGTTTACTGTCTCCAACCTATTTATAATATAGCATAGCATATTTAAACAAAACAAATTTGTTTAGCTTAGCTCTTCCATTAATTTGCTCCTTGTGAATTTTATTCAATTATGCTTGAGCATGCATTATAATCTTTCCCATCGTGCATGCTAGCACGTACTATCCTTTTGTGATTTATAATTCAAACATGGATCATGCTAATTAAATTGATTAGAATGCTTTTTAGAGTCACGTAATTAACTTGTTTTTAAAGCATGTGAAATCAAAAGGAGTAGTACTACTCAAATCATGCTATTTTATTTTTGATTAACGTGGGTGTTTGGCCCAGCTTGCGCGCACCTCGACTAATCTCACGGGCCATGAAGTTAACGACCATATAAGCCTATATTGACCATCATATTAGCAATCATAAGGTTCGAATCTGAGACCACAGGAGGAGCAAATTTCTTGATCCCAAACTCTTACCATTGAGCCATCTACTAGATGGTTAAATTATGATATTTATATGCTTATGTATCATGAATACATGTGGTAATTTTTGTTTCACACAACAAATTTTGCAACATAAATACACTTTTAATATTCATGATTGCCCTCGGGGTTATAGCTAGCACCGATTATTTTTGCAGTATAAAAATGTTCTTCTTTAGATAAAAATTTTAAAAATATAATTTTAAAAATAAAATAATATTTTAATATATTTTTAAATAAAAAAATACGTTAAAACACAGCTGATAACACTATATACACACGTACATGAGGAGGTAGCGATTTAAAACTTCAATTCACCTGAAACAAAGCGCCATCAGAAAGGTTATAGCTGGGAGGGCATTTGTTGTAGCAGATGAAAATGTAGCTGAGGTGTACTTCATCCCCAAATAATACAAATTCTGATCAAGCACTGGCCTGGTAATTAATTTCCAGTAAAATAATATATAGTTAAACATACATATGATATAGGTTACATTAATTATGAAGTATAAACACAAGGATCCAGGGAGCTTTTAGGCGCATTACTCAAGAAAACCAAGCACCATTATCCTTAGGAAAATCGAGAGTGTCAACTTTGGCCTTATTTTCCTGCCAAAAAGAGAAGGAAATATGTAAATAACAATCAGAGTTGAGCAAAATTAAAGTGAGAAAATTGGAAATGTGATTCGGGTGTGAATTGGCTTGTGGGAGAAAGAGACCTTTCAAGAACAAAGGCAAAAGGTGCAATAACAAGCGTAGCAACTACGTGACGGTACACTGCTAGTATGTAATGACTCATGCCATGGTTCAGAGAAACCATGGTGATGATGTACATTCCAGCATATCCAAATTGAAGGGAGACCATAGCCATGTAATGTTTAACTTTCTTGAGCCCTAGGCACAGCTTCTCACATGGGGTTTGGTCTCCCATCTGATCTCTATGTATCTTCCTAACTCGATCCCTCTATATCCCTTAATCACTCAATACTTCTCTATACAAAGACTGAAACAAGAAATGGCCTTCTTTATAGTCAAGAAAAGCTAAAGCAACGCGATGCCAATATTCGTCCTCTACGCTTAGGGCACTTACTCTCACTCAATTTTTAAGAAGATTCCTTTATCCATTAAATAAGAACACTTGTATTCCACTATAAGATTTCACAATTTTACCGATGGACAACTTCTGTCGGTATGTGATTAAGATTTCATCGGTAATTTATTTACCGACGTCCTCACCGACAGAATACGTCCGTTAGCTTTCCTTTCGTCAGTAATACCAGAGTCTGTCGCTATATCTATCGGAAAAATAAAAAAATATTTTCCGACGGTTTTACAGATGGAAATTGCGTGCAAAAAAAAAGTTTCCCGCTTGAAATATACCGACAGATTTATCCCGTCGGTGATAGTGTGACATACCGACGGATTCATACCGTCGGTAAATGTGTTGGTGAGTGTTTGGAATACCGACCGAAGATATCCGTCTGTACATTCGTCTGTCATTGTGGCAGGTACTGTCAAATACCGACGGATTCTGTCCGTCGGTAAAGTTGTCGGTGAGTGTATAATACCGACCGAATATATCCATCTGTAAATTCGTCGGTGATTGTGGTAGCTCTTTGTCAAATGCCGATGGATATATTCCGTCGGTAAAACCCTCCGTGATTATTTTTAAATATGTTTTTAAAAAATTATTTAGAATACATAATATAAAATTATATAAATTAATGGTAATAAAAACCAATTATGCAAATAAATTTTTTATTAAACATAAAAAACAAAAAAAATAAATTTAAATAATATTCATTACAAACTAAATGTGTTTTAAAAAAAATATTAAATTAATTATAAAATTAAATAATATTCATTACAAATTAACATAATAGTGGAGCTGGAGGAGGAAGAGGAGGTTGGTTGTTATACGACAAAAAAGGAGAGGCGCATATGTATCACCACTCTGTGATGCCATGTTCATGACCATTTCGCAAAGTTGTTCATGATCCGCTTTTTGTTGTGCATGCTCCGCTTTGAGTTGTGTATACTCCGCTGATAGGTGGTCGTATTTTTCGGTGAGTTGAGTCGTGTGTTGTTGCAAGGCCACAAACTCCTTAGATTGGGTGCTCGATACTGATTGGGAGCTCCCAACGGTTGAAACACTACGGGCCGCCCGCAAGTTCTCGATCGTAGTGTTGGAGAGCTCGTAAACCCGATTTTTATCGGGTCCACTAGACGATCCAACCTCCATCCACAAATCTGGATTGAATTCCAGATGGGTCAAAGGATCGTCCCCATATCTCTCCCTCAACCGGCTATTATAGGTCTCTTGAAAATAAAAAAAGTAATCATCATATTCAATTCAATAAAAATAATAACTTACAAAATAAAATGGTTGAACAAACATACCACGAAGTGTTGAGCACGGTTGTCAACGAACTGTTGCGCTCCCTTTTGGCGGTCTTGACTCCGCACGTGCGTCTCCACAAACAGTTCCATCGCGCTCGGCTCACGTCCAAGAGACGTAGCCTATAATGAAAAAAGATTAATTAACAACAAATTAATTTAACGATATATTTTATTTAAATTAATTTTACCATCTGTTTCGCATGTGCAGCAAACGAAACGGAGCCGCCGGTGTGCATTGTCACCGATCCATGAATTGGCCGATTTCAGTTGCCAACACCGGACTATGAGCGTCGTGTGAACCGCTCAGACATCACGTGCTCAAGATAGAGCGGCCATATATCTTCCGGGATGTATATCGGTTTGAAATCCCTCCAAACCGCTACGTCGTTTCAGCTTTGGAGACCCCTATTTCTCGCATTTTTTTTTCCTTTTTTTGTGATTCATACCAAAAATCACGCAACCTACTTCTATAGCGAGAAATTAGACGTTGAAACATAAATATTTTTCTAAAAAAAATCTTGTATTGTTTTCGATGTTACCTAGTTACCGCGTGATTTTCCCACACCCTCCTCACAACATTGTCATACGCCCTATCCCAGGTGAATTTGTGCTGTGTATAAATAATTAGATAAATAAAAATAATAATTTATTTACAATTATATTAAAAAATTATTAGAAATAAGCTGGAAATTAGAAATTAACACCAACCTCATATCTGCTAAACCATGTATCGATTTGAGTTATCCATTCAGGATGTCTGGATACCTAACTCCATTGAAATAATGGAATCTCCATCGATGATTTAAATGCTGATGATATTACTCGGGCGGCCTCAATGTTTGTGAACCTGAAAATAAAATAAATTAATGAAATATTGATTAGTTGTTCATAAATTATGTTATAATTTAAAAGAAAAAACTAAAACCTTAACAAACTTACATTGAAAGGTCGTCCTTCCACTGTGCATCGTACTTGCGGGTGAATTGATTCCGCTATGAAGGCACGCCACCTCTGCACTATGAACCTGCGCTGGAAGAGGCAGCATCGGACAACCAATCCACTCTTGATCGATCCTTTCTAAAAGAAGGGATGTATGTGTAATAAACTTGTTGACATTGCTTTGCGAAAACAAATACATTGTTTACGTTGCAGAATCTAGCTTTTGAGTTGATTTCGACCAGACTATAGTGCGGATCAACTCTGATTCCTCTGTCAGTCGTGTCATACCAATAGCATTTAAATACAAACACTCTATTCTAATCTACCATAGTAGTCAACTTCTAACTCACTACTAGTCGATCCCTTAACACAAATACCGCTGTTGTATGTCTTTCTTCCATGCCCGTATTCTTCAGTATGGAAAACATATCCATTGACAAAATACCCGTTGTAGCACTTAACTTTTCTTTCAGGGCCCAGGCTTAGTGAAGACAATGACTTTGCAACACTTCTTCTCATTTGATAAACTTTGTATATAATGTACATCAATGAACAGTAAATGAGAATCACGTAATGACATGCATACAATAATTTTGCAAGTGAGAATGAGTTTGTGATAGTGCTTACATGTGTTCTGAACCATGTGGCAAATTGTTCATCTTGTAATTGAAAGATTTGGGATTCGGTCAGTTGTGAGTTATTAGACAACAAATATTGTCGATGTTCCCTGCAAGTGGTAATGAGTGTATTATATTACAATATATAATTAACAGTATATTATTGACAAAGTTTAATTAGTATTACACATATATACATTTACTAAATAAAAGGTCTCAGCTCATCACAGTTAAATAGAATATAATTGTGTGCTTGTTTGAACTTTATTTCTGACAAATATCTTCCTCTTATGGTATTTTTATGTGTGGGTCGTCCAGGATTGAAGAATATTGACAAGTTCCCACTGGAAGAAACTTCACCGCCATCATCATGCCATGGAACGCAATTGATTCTCGTTCTCAGATGAGGTTTGAAATAGTACAAGATAAATGTTGAGATCTCGTCAACAATATAGGCCTCATATATCGAAGCCTCAACATGCACCTTGTTCTTAACTTTTGTCTTGAGATTGAACAAGTACCTGCATTGAATTAATCAAATATTTTCAATTAAGAAAAACAAATAAAATACTTTTATATATGAATTACATTGCAACTGTAATATCTAACCGTTCGAATGGGTACATCCATCTATACTGGACCGGTCCTCCAACTTTTTCCTCGAATGATAGATGTATGGGGAGATGCTCCATTGAGTCAAAAAATGATGAAGGGAATATCATCTCAAGTTTGCATAGTGTCTCGATGATATTCGTTTCAAGCCTTTCAATATGATCAACATTCAACTTGATGGAACATATATCTCTAAAGAAATGACTGATCTCTGTGAGTGCATCCCATATCCCCTTTGGCAACAAATCATGAAAAGCTAATGAGATAAGTGTTTGCATAAACACGTGGCAGTCATGACTCTTCATTTCATACAATCTGCATTCCTCTATATTAACCAGCCTTGATATGTTCGAGGCATGTCCATTCGAAAAACGTAGACTCTTAAGCCATTTGTAGACTAGCAGTTGTGCGTTTTTCTCTAACACGAAGCTTGCTCTTGGTTTTGCGACCCGTGACTCATCACAAACCAACTCCATATTTTGACGGTTACAAAACAAAGCTACATCCAATATAGCTTTGATGTTTTCCTTTGTCTTCCCCTTCACATCCATGATGGTGTTGAAAATGTTCTCAAACACGTTCTTTTCAATGTGCATGACGTCAAGGTTATGGCAGAGAAGATTGGTCTTCCAATAAGGAAGCTCCCAAAAGATACTTCGCTTTACCCAATTATGGGTCAAACCATAACCAGGGAACTTCTGCTTACCTGATTGGAGACCAAAGACAATGTCACCGTACTCTGATACAACATCATACAATTCTTCACCAGAAAGACGCGGGGGTGCAACATCCTTTTCAACTCGCCAACAAAGAAATCTTTTCTGTTCTTTATGTACTGTGATTATGTGGCAAAAACGACGGTGATAGTAAAAAAAGAAGCTTTACCTCCGTTTGTTAGCGTGAATGCCTTGTTGTTTTCCATGTAGTATGGACATGCTAGTTTCCCATGCGTGTTCCAACCAGAAAGCATTCTATAAGTTGGAAAATCATTGATAGTCCACATTAAAGCCGCCGTTTATAAGGAAATTTTGTTTCCTCGATATATCATAAGTCAAAGCTTCAGAGGACCACAACTGCATCAACTCATCAATCAACGATCGAAGACAAACATCTATATTCCGGACCGGGCTGCTTGGACCTAGTATGACCATAGATAAAAACATGAACTCTGGCCTTATACACATCCCCAGTGGCAAGTTATAAACCTTCAGTATGACCAACCAATAAGAATAAGGAGCAGCAAATGACCCGAATGGGTTGAATCCGTCTTTACACAACCCAAGACGCACGTTCCTTGATTCAGCTGAAAAGTGAAGATACACACTGTTAAAGTGTTTCCATGCTTCGCCGTCAGAAGGATGCACCATCACTCCATCAACCGCATTATGTAATTAGTGCCATGTCATGTGCTCAGCAGTCCTTAGTGACATGAATAACCTCTGCAGTCGAGATGTGATTGAGAAGTATCTAAGTTTTTTATATGCCACTAGAGTCTTTCCCCTGCCAGTTTTGGGTTTGTAATAGGAATGCCTGCATGTCATGCACTCGGTCATCTCAGCATTTTCAAGGTAGTATAACATGCGAGAAGTTAGGGCACATGCCAATTTTCCGGTATCCTAAACCGAGGGGTTTCATCATGGACTTCGCACATAAAAGTTTTCTTTCACCCTATTCCCTTCAGGTAAAATGCTTCTCGCTCATTCAATAATCTTGTCATACCCAGCCTCACTCAACCCATGATCTGACTTGATGGTAAACGCCTGTGCTACGGCCGATAATTTACTATGGTCGTGCAGCCATCCCATAATGGTTTGTCAGAATCTTTCAACAAATCAAAAAACATAGCTGCATCTGTATTAGGTTCTTTTTCTATAATTGAACATTGACTGACATTACCTTGATTCATTCTCATTGCATCCATAACCATATTCTTGTAAGGATTAGTGTTGTCATTTACCGCTTCATGCACGTTGCTAGCACTAGAAGTTGACCCAACCACCCTTTCTTCCATTCTCCTCTTACTAACAAATACTTGTCCGTGTGCATACCAACACTGGTAATTCTCCATAAACCCTTTGTGTAGAAGATGCATCGTTATAACATCTGGATGCAGATACTTTTTATTTTGACACTTCCTACATGGACACATAATACCGCCTCCAGTAAAATTTCCGGGAATAGATGTTGTGAAATTAATAAAACCCTGAATCCCGTTACAATAATCCATCCTCCGCAATCCTTGGGGTGAATCTCGATACATCCATGAACGATCATCCATGACTTCTATCGAATCTCTATAAAAGTATGATGACAACATGTATTAATTAACTATGTTAGGTAAATAAATTTGCAAAAATATTGGTTTACCTCAAGATTATCCAACAAACCAACTACAACTTCTTATAAATATTAAATATTCATTATCAATTATCAACGTACATACAAATTAATACATATGTATCAATTTACAGAAATTACAACTCCGTAATACCATTGATGATAAAAATTAAAACGGGCCCATTAAACTAGCTATTAATTATTTAAAACAACACATGTAATTCGGTAATTCAATAAAGTTTCAACAATTTACAAACAAATACAATCTTACAAAATCTAAAACAAACCATAACAAGTATAAAATTATACATTCATATACTACAAGTTTGTTTGAGAAATAACAATAAAACATGTACATCTATTAACAAAATACATATACTAAAAAAACAATAAAAACCATGATATTTAAATGTTAAAATTTAAAAAGATAGAATTACTTACAAAAACTGATAAAAATCTGTCGGTAAATCAGAACACGGATGCTGTGACAAGAAGACTTCAAGATATATGACTTGTTTTGCTGAGAAGAGGGAGATTTTTTTTTGAGGGGGGCGCTGGTTGTTTGCAGTTAGGGAGAGTTGAGATGAGGAAGAAGAAGGAGAAATAGGGGAGGATAGGGTCGAGGGGATATATTAACTTTTGTCGAGGGCTTCACCGACGGATTATTCCGCCTGTGATTCTGTTGGCTCCTCTGTCGGCAAACAGGGCACGTCACCATACGGTGTTGCCATTTTGAATCCCTCCGTGATTCCATTGGCATTTTCATCGGCGAATCGGTCACGTCACCGTACGGAGCTGATGTTTTGAGTCCCTCGGTGATTCCGTCGGTAAAAATACCCGCAATAACCTCCATGTCAGCGAACCATCCTCTTTTTTTAAATTCTCAACATTCCATTCGTAAGTTCGTCGCTATCTACCGACGGAGTAAATTCTGTCGGTAATGGCGACCCCGAATTACTGATAGAAGTATTCTGTCGGCAATTCCGTTGGTATTAAGCGAATTTCTGGTAGTGTTCCTCGTAACTAGAATCCTTGCTTTGGGGTGTGATATAGAATCCGAACAAAACATTAACCCCCCCCCCCACACACACACACACACACACACACACACACACACACACACACACACACACACACACACACACACACACAAATTTGTTAATTTATAAGCAGTGGGGACTCTAGACATTGACCATCAAATCTAGGTTTAGTGCTCTAGCATGAAGCCTGCAGCGAGTACTGTGGTATACATTGAAGAGGGAACACCATTTCTAAAAGATGTCTGATTGTATTGTGACCCTAATCATAGCACTAATTAAAAGCTAGTGGAAATTAATAACGCCGCTAGAAAATTGTATAAAATGCATGATTATTGTATTTTTATACACGCATCTCGTGTTTTTTTTATATATGAAAAATCTTGGTTTATTGTTTTAGTTCCTGAATAATATGATATATATATATATATATATATATATATATATATATATATATTTCATGAGTTATATATATATATATATATATATATGTTAATTCCATAAATTATTCTTATTTCGTTCCTGTTTTTGGACCCACGATCGAGTTTTAGCCCCGGACGTAATTAATAACATCAATCAACGATGTTTTTAGCCGCTGATGCAGTGCGCACTGAATTTGCCTCTTGAGTTTTTAACTATTTTATTAAATTCGGTCTCTCTTGGTTCCATCTAATCTGTACTGAGTTTTATATATTAAATTAGATAGGTTTTCGGTTAAAATCATCTGAATTTAAATGAGACTTGACTTGATTTTTTTGAAAAACAATACATTTTTTAAATAATACTGTTTTAATTTTTTTTATTAAAAAATTCTTAAAAAGATTTTATTTTAAATTAACATGTATCAATTTAAATTAATCTTCCAAACCCAACCCAGATCGGTTTTGTAACAGTGACAAAAACACGAATATCCCACTTGATTAAAATATGCAATAATTTTTTATTTAAAATCTTGCTAAGATAATTCCTGCTCTTAAAAAAAAAAAGGCTACAAAACTCCTGTTTCTAGCTCCTTAATTCCTCTGGGAAAATTCATAAGAAAAAGAAATTAATTAATTAATGTTGGTGCTATCGTGTTTGGATTCCAACGAAAAAACTGGTCGGTGGAATCCCACCGAAGAAAAAATGGCAAACACGTGAGAATGTGAGCTTATCTTAAAAACCATCTTCTTCGTGGCAAAATGAAAAGATGTGGCTATGGATTATTTATTTCCCACCGCAAACATGGATCAAGTTTTTTACCCCTTTTTTTTTTTTTTTAATGGGATAGTTTCTTTTCTTATCTCTCATGCTAATTATCTCTTATTGATGGATATAAAGTCATTTGTATTATGAATGCATTTTTACTAATTTATGGGTAAACTAAATATTTAAATTAATTCTGTTTGTTTTTGCGTTTTGAAATTATTTTAAAAAAAATTTAAAATTTTATTTTATTTTTTTCTTTGAATTAATATTTTTGATATTTTTAAATTGTTTTAATATATTGATGTTAAAAATAATTAAAAAAAATAAAAAAACTATTATTTTAATTTATATATTTTCATACGCAGAACATGTTAAAAAGTAATTACTATCATATTTCTACACAACCCCTAACTAGCTAGGTTTTGCGGCGTAAACCCAAATGATTTGGAACCAGTCACAATAAAATCTATGAAAATATAGTAGAATGGATGATTTGTGATAGTTTATTAACTTCTCTCATCCCTCTTTTGTAAATTGGAGATTAATTAGGTTCGAATTAAATTTTCTTAGAAATGAAGAAGAGGAGAGATTTAGAATAAAATAAAAGAAGAAGAGATATCCGAATAAACAAATAATTTAATTTCTTATTTAAAGAAGTTTATAAGTGATTCAAACAAAGAGAGAAGATACCAATGAAATAATCATGTAAAATCAGTTGGCACGGGCCGTTCTAGCTTAGCCAATATCCTCGGTTCGAGGCTTAGGAATGCAGCTGTGTTAAATACTCGGTAGGGAGAGCTTTCTCACCCTTGTGGTCTTACCCGGCTTTAATATATGGATTAGTCGGAGCTCCATGTGGTCTTACAAAAAAAAAAAAAAAGAAAAGAAAAGATGGATAGCGAGAGAGAAGAAAATAATCAGTTAAAATTGCTATTACTTTTTTGCCAACCTTCTATATATTTCTTTCTTTTGTTTGGTTGGCAAAAAAGTAATAGCAATTTTAACTGATTATTTTCTTCTCTCTCGCTATCCATCTTTTCTTTTGTTTTTTTTTTCAAGCATGGTTTTGTAACAAGTTTATGGGTTCCCTTGCTATTATTTTTTTCTCTCATTTTCATTCTAATTGTATAATATAAACAATAACAATTGGAAAATTGATTTACTCCGACATAATATTCTATCGGTGCAAAAGTTATATATTTTAATAGGTAGAAAAATTACCGGCGGATTTCTTAATGGAAATGTGTCGTCCATGAGTGTCTCATTAGGGATTTTTGAATCGTTGATAATTTAGTTGGTGATTTAAATGTTGACGGAATAGGCGCCGACCATTTTCTATCGACCTATCTATCGGTAAATATTATCGACTACTCATCGATGGACTAACCGTTAGTAATATATCGTGTATCATCGACATAGTCACCGACAAACATGTTTCGTCAGTGAATCCATTGGTCTATATCAAAACGGTTCATAACTCTCTATAACTCTTCGAGGAAAATGGGTTTATGAAATCACCAACATATTTTTTTTTATGTCTGTTGGTATTTTAGTAATTTGTTTTTTTTGAAATACTATTAATAATTTGATATTAAATAGCATTAAACAACTAAATGAAATTGAAAAACACATTTTATATTATTAACTTAACTGTAAAAATCAATTACAAATGTCTATATACATTAAAAAGTAGTTGGAGCTGCAAGTGGAGTTTAAGGGGAAGGAAAATCCCATGAAGGTCTATAAAAGGGAGGATAATGATTGGACATGAATGCCATCATCTCCTCCTATTGCCTTCTACTTTGTTCTTCATACTTTCTTTCCATTTAAGCCCTTACAGCACCAATTTGTTCTTCAACAAACTCCTCAACGACTGGTGATGGCCGCCTTGAGTTGGATTGTGGGTGCTTATTATTGAGACATTACAACCCGATCTCATATCTCGGGTCGTAGTCATAGAGATAATATAAACTCGATTTCTATCGGGTCCATTGGTTACTCCAACCTCCAATCATAACTCCATATCGTATTCTAAATGGGTTGAAAAGTCCTTTTCATGTTTAACATGCATGCTGAAGTTATATTATTCCTACGAAAAAAAGTATAAAACATCGACAAAAAACATTAGTCCAAGAAATATATAAAAGATTTCAAAGTTTACTTACAACAAACGTCTCAGCTCGATTGTCCATGAACTGCTGCACCTTTTTTATATGTATCCTTCCTCCATATATGTGTTTCTAGATATAACTCCATTAGAGTCGGCTCACACCTAAGCTGTGTAACCTGAAAAATAAATAATTAGTTAAACATTGTCACAAATAATCATAATCATGGTCTTACTAAGAGCTTTGCATGCTTAATAAAAGGAAGCGACCTGCCAATATGTTTGCTAATGGAACAATAAGTCTCCTTGTTTATATTCGAGGATCCACTTCATGAATGCATCTAAAATTTCTCCACACCTCAAAGTCATTTCGCTCGACTCTTCTCTTAGCATAGGTGTGTGTGTCATACCAGAAATCACGTAACCAGGTTTAAAAGTTCATTAAACTAAAAAAGTAAGAATAAAAAGATTATTAATTTATAAAAAATATAAACTTTACATGTTAAAACTTACCTAGTTGTGCTGTGATTTTCCCAGACTTGCGTAACCTGGTAATGGAGCAACTCAATATGGATCAACTAACTTATCAAGTTGAAATACATCTTCTCCCCTAGCTACTTCATCATTTTCAACAACTTGGATACACCTTCTAGTTTTGGTTTTCACAATGAATAACCAATCAATTATGTTATGATCCTTTCTAAGGGAAAGAGTGTATATGTAACATACTTGTTGGTATTGTTTAGCAAATACAAAAACATTATTGATGTTGCTAGATCTATCTTTTTTTATTATTTTTGACCAAATAATGGTAATAATTTACTCTAATATCTCTATCAGTATCATATCAATAACATTTGAATAAAAAAATTCTATTTTATGCCATGTGATATTGTAATTCAATAATCTCTTCTAATTTGCTATAATGATCAACTTGAAACTCATTGAAAGTTTATCCATTAACACAAATCCCATCATCATAGATATTTCTATCATCTCCATATTCTTCAGTATGGAAGACATACCCATTAAAGAAATACATGTTATAGCACTGAATTGTTTTTTCAAGACTTAAAGATAATAATTTCAAACCTTTAACATTACCTTTTATGTTGTGTATCTGGTTAAAGATAACAATTTTAAATAGTAATTAAGTGAACTCCGTTTTTAGTTTATTATTAAACGAGAAGGCATGCCCGCGTCTTTGCTGCGGGCTTATAAAACAAATATACTTGATAGTGTTTTCTGTTAATAAAAAACAAATTACAAAGCTAAATTCTCTACTAACTTAAGATTAAAAAAAATCAACAAAAATAATTTTAGAAGGAAAAAAACCCATGAGGAAAAACGTTGTAGCAATTGACAATGTTTTGTGAGGAAAACTACAGTGTTTTCTCCAATACAATCGACAAAGACAATTTTAGAAAGAATCATAAAAAAACTATTTAGAGAAATACTGTAGCAATCTACAGTGTTTTGTGAGGAAAATAACAACGCTTTCCCCATATGATTTAGTTTTATTGTAATTATAATTTTTAACCAACTCAATATTAAAAAAAATATCGATAAAGATAATTTTGGAAAAAATTATAAAAACAATCATGTGGGAAAACACTGCAGCAATTCACTGTGTTTTAAAGAAAAAAAATTAAAAAGCTAAATTCTCAATCAGCTCAATATTAAAAAAATAAAATCGACAGAGATAATTTTTTTAAAATAAAATGAAAAAAAACAAGGATAAAAAAACTTTGCTGGAAACACTGTAGCAATTCATAGTGTTTTGTGATGAAAGCTACAGTGCTTCCCTACATGATTTAGCCTTATTTGTAATGACTTATAATTGTAATTATCAATCAGCTCAATATTAAAAAAAATAAAATTGACAAAGATAATTTTGAAAAAATCATAAGAAAAAAAACTATGTAGAGAGACACTATAGCAATCCGCAGTATTTTGTGAGGAAAGCTATAGTGCTTTCACCATATGATTAAGCTTTATTAAAAAGTTAAATTTTAACCAGCTCAATATTAAAAAATAACATTGAAAAGAATAATTTTGGGAAAAAATATTATAAAAAAAGAAACTGGAAAAAAACCTTGTGAGGAAAAACTGTATCAATCCATAGTTTTTTGTGAGGAAAGTTACAGCGTTTTCCTCACATGATTTAGCCTTACTTGTATTTACTTGTAATTGTAATTCTTAACCAGCTTAATATTAAAAAAATAAAATTGACAAAGATAATTTTATAAAAAAACTATGTGGGAAAAAACACCGTAGCAATTCACAGTAATTTGCGAGGAAAGCTACAGTGCTTCCCTCATATATTGTAACTGTAATTTTTAATCAGCTCAATGTTAAAAAATAAAATCGAAAAAGATAACTTTGGAGAAAATCATAAAAAAACAAAAACAAAAAAAAACCATATGGAGAAACACTCTAGCAATCAACAATGTTTTAAAGAAATAAATTACAAAACTAAATTCTCAATCAGCTTAATATTAAAAAAATAAAATCGACAAATATAATTTTGAAAAATAAAAAAATAAAATAGAAAAATCATGTGGAAAAACACCATAGCAATCCATAGCATTTTAAAGAAAAAAATTATAAAGCGAAATTTTTAACCAATCTCAAAATTAAAAAAGTAAAAGTGATAAAGATAATTTTAGAATTTTTTTTTATATAAAAAAATAAAAAGTGCAAAAAAATAAAGTTAAAAAAAAAATACATAATAAATTACTATTATAATTCACAGTGTATTGAATATGGATGAACAGTAAATATTCCATATTCTTTAGCTTATTACCTAATGATTCAATTATCCATGGATTTAAAATAATTTTTTAACAATTTAAAAGAATGATAATGATACCCGAAAACTAGTACTGCCGGAAGGGATTAGTAAGAAAACGATGTCATCACTTTTTGCCTCATAAATTATTGGATTCAAAATAAAAAAGGAAGATGTTTATTGCTTGTCGTATACTATCATAGAAACGTAATTATCTTCGAATATTTACATTAAAATTCTTTTTTTTTTTTCCTCATCGGAAAGGCTATATTATATTCATATTCTTGCACCTACCACGAAGGAAAATGCTGGCATCCATGTTTTCCACTTGTATCCAATCAGCGTTGATATTATGATGCTGTTTTCTGTCAGGTCATTGGGGTCCACAAGCAGCATTATAGTCTACGGAACCCGATTTATTTTTCTGTTTTCTTTTTCCGAACTCGGTGACGTCCGGCAGGAGCATATTATATTGACGGATGTATTTGTTTCGGCATTTTCTAGGGAATAGGATTGCCGGGCTTATAGTATCTACTCGGCAGTTGACGCATGCTCGGTTGTGAATAAGATTAAGATTTTTTTAACATAAAAAAATGTGTAAATATTCTCAATATATTTTCCAGCATAAAAAAAGTTTAAATTGTAATAAGATAATTTAATGTATATATTTAATAAAATAAATCGATAATTATATGTACTACTTATACTAAAAATTAAAAAATATTAATAAGGTATAACTAAATTACTTCTATATTCATATGAATAATGAATTAACTGTTTTTTTTTATATTTTTTTTTTCAATCGAAACTTTTCTATATCCCAATTAGAATAAATTAAATTTGAAACTATGGTAGAAATATAAATTTTAAAGATAAGAAACTAAAAAGTAAAATACATAGGAAATATATGTCTAACTCAATATCAACAACAATTTTTATTTGGATTTAAAATATTTTCTTTGTTTTTCAGTCTTTGAGTTAGAGAGAAGAGATAAAAACTTGTTTAAAAATGGAGAGGAGAGAGAGTGTTTTGTTGACATTGATTCTGATCATGAAAAAAATTAATTTTGTTGTCAAAGAATTCCATTCAATCAGAAGAGTTTCATTGTAATGTTATTTGACCTTCACCTTGCTTGAAATAGCATAACTAGGTTTGGAAAATTTTATTATTTCGGGTTCATTTTTACTTTTTCAACCCCTTTTAGGTTATTTGATGCCATAAATAGATTTATTTAGATCTTTAAAATGTTTTTTTTATGTGTTTTCAAGTAAAAATTAATTGATAAACAAATTTTTGGGTCTAAAAATTATCTTTCTTGATTTTTAGGTCACCTATGTGGTGGTCGGATTCCAGGAAGACAACGATAGGTCATCTGTAAAAAAACAAAAAGCAGCTGATAGGTCGTTCAACCTTAAAAAAAAGAGGCCAGGCACGCGGGTTTGGCTTGAGAGGCCCATATACCTGGGTTTTGTTTCTTCAAAGTCTAGGCGCACTAGGCTACCTGGGACATGCCTGAGCCCCTGCCTTTTTGTTTTGTTTTTGTTATTATTTTTATTTTTTGCTTTTTTAACTTTTTATAAATTTATATTTAAATGCATTATAGAAATTATTATTCAATTCAGTCATCTTTCACAAATAATATTATAGGTTTTTATCGAAATTATAACTTTATTTTTTTTTAATTTTTATGTGTCTAATATGGAAAAAAAACTCATGAATGTTTAATTAACATAATTTTTTTTTAAGATTCCTAATACATCTTTGATATAATTTTATCACATTTATCAATTTTTTTTTCCTTCAACCACATACAAAATATTGTGACTTTATTTGAATATTTTAATTTAAGTTTTCTTTTAAGACCATAATGGATTTTTGTTTAGGAAACGATGCTTACAACTTATTAGGTTGATCCTTAGTTTTGTGATTGTTTGTTTTTTTTTATTTTTATATTATTAAATAAAAAATAGTTCTGAAAAACATAAAATCAGGTCGTCGGTTTTCAAGTTTTACTCGTTGGACCGAGTTTGATGACAATTTCAAAAAGTTTCTCGTGTTCTAAACATTGTTTTTTACTTTAAAATATTTAAAAAATTGTTAACGCAAATCAAAGATTAAGTTCGAAAGCCGAGAGATAAATGAATATTTAGATATCTAATCTTGTTTAACGGGCGCCCTTTAAAACTTCTATTTCATTATATAGAAATAAAGTTGTTTTTTTATTAGAAGAGTAATAATTTAAATTCAATTAAAAAAATAATTTGTTAGTATAATGTTTCCTTTTCTTATTAATATAGATTTTTTGTTCTAAGTTATTTATCTAATAGAAATCAAAAGAAATTAGAAAAATATCAGAAAAATTTGGACAATTAGGAATATAGATAAAAATGGAATCTCTCTAATTAAAATCCTTCTCTCTAATTAAAATCCTTTTATTTTATGAATGCGCACAATTGTTTTTTTAGTATCTTTTACTAAAATATTTTTTTCTTACACGACATCTTACTATAATCATAGACAGGGGTAGAATCTAGGGGAGGCAAGCAGGGCTCGGGCCCCTGCAAAGAAAAATTGTGATGACTAATTCTGTAGGTTTTTTTGGCTCTTAGTAATAGTGTAAGAAAATGTGATATTTAAATAGGTGAGCCTTCTAATAATAAATCTATTTGTTATTCACTCACTTTAAAATTATCTACGTGTGGAAAGAAAAAATATAAAGTTATAAATAACTTTTTTAACTTAATAGATTTTACCCTTTTCTCTTGCAGCCCTAATATAAAAAGTAAAATACAAAAATATAAATATAAATAGTAAACAGAAAGATTTAAGCAGAGCGATATCAATTAATTCTTTTTTCATCAAACAAATCAAGATAATTGAGCATCACTAACCTCAAATTTAAAATTTATTTTTGTCTCGTTTTAAGATGTTTGTTAAGAATTTGATGAGATTTTTTCATAATTCTATTATTTTTGCTTCTTTTTGTTTTTTTTCTTGGATCTGCTAGTTTTACCAAATTTGTTTTTGAATTCTTGTTATAGTGATTTTTTTCTAATTAATTAGATATATTTTATTGGTTTGTCTTGATTATATTTTTTTTATGTTTTGTTTTTAGCAGAATCACCAAAATTACCAATTTTTTTCTCACGATGAAAATAAAATTAACTTCATCGCTTTGACTCAATTTGGTATTGCTCAAAACCTTTTACCTTGTGCAAAGATTATTATATGTTTGTATTTTTTTTATAACTCATGTATAATAAATTAAAAAAATATTATATCTTATTATATTAATTTTGGTCTCCTCTAATAAATAATCCTAACTCCGCCCCTGATCATAAAAACAAGTTTTAATTAAGAAAATAACATCTTAATAATCTTGATGCAATTGTATCCAAGAATATAAGAATAATATATTGCTTGAGTGTTGCTTCGAGAAACTTTTTGGCTGTGCTATAAAACTTTGTTTGACAAGTGAATCTAAAGATCCGAAACCCGACTTTTTGCTTAGTTTGAATTTCAAACTAAACTGAGTAGGAGTTGATGTGACTTGGTTGACTTAACGGGTGTAAACGCAACCTAGTTGATCTGATTAAAACCCGATTTAACTTTATTTTTTTTTTCAAGATGGCTTTATTTTTTAAAAAAATATTAAGACAATGAAGTTTTGGGTGAACTCAAGTTAAACCACCAAATCTACAACTCGAGTTATGAATATATTTGAATTTAATAACTTTGTTTTTTGAAATCTATTTCTTATTTAATTATACAATAATAAAAATAAATATGAGTAGGAAAGCCATAGAATAAAATTTAAGAAAACAACCATAATGAATGGCTGTACAAAAAAGAGTGAGTGCTAATAGTATAAAAATAATGCTACAATCTTATTTGAATATAAAGTAAAAACTGAACGATGTTTAATAAATAACACCCCAAATATATTTTAATTAATTTATTTTAATGAATTGCAATTAAAATTAAAGAAAAAATATAAAAAATAAAGGCAAAAAACAACCATATGCTAAGGCCTAGGTGAGCTAGCACTCCTAACGTATTTAAAAGAAGGTCGAGCCCAACTCTCCTGGTCATCATTTTTTTTTTTAAAAGTACATGATGCATCCATTCACTAGTTATATCATGGCCATCTTAGGTGGCTGGAAAGTCAGATCCTAACTTCTTGGATCAAATAAACTTGTTTTTAATTATTTTTCACCCTAAAACCAATAATAAATTCCTCTCAAACTTCAATAAATTCATATCTAACTTCAAAACAACATTTAATTGATTAAAAAAATCATCCTGAATAAAAAATCTGTATTCTATTTTTTTTTTAGCAAGATTAGGGGTCAAAAACATCTAAATAGAAATTATCTCATCAAATGGAATCCATTTACATTAATATTGATTGTTTTTTTTTTTGCTAAAATATGGATAATAAACAATTTTATCTCTCCTCCTATATCTTGCTACAACTCTCTCCCTCTCATGAAATCCAGAGACTGAAACACAAAATAAATAAAAAATAGAATTGAAACGTCAAAATCTCAATAAAATGGATAAAAATAAAAAAATTTAGGAACCAAAATTTTAAAATCCACACTTCATAAATAATAAAAAAGAAAAGAAAAGTAGCTTTTTTGTTTCAGTGTCAAAGTTGGTCTCCACAATTTCAATTTATTTTAAGTAATAAAATTGAATTTTACTTTACTAAAAAGCATTAACTTAATGTTAAGATTTTTTTACATTGTGAGAACTCCATAATAAAATCAAATTATTAGAAATAAATTATTTGGTTTAATTCCTAATCAATATAATATAAAAAAATAAAAAAAACTTAATGACTGGAATAGAAAATGCTAAAAAACCAAAAAGGAAAGTGCTACGTGAATCCATATTATTTAGTGTCTAGTCAAATGTGTTCACACCACGCATTATCTTGTTTGAAAGTGTGGTTGAGGTTGTTTAATTTTCACTCGGAAATGTATCAAAATAATTTTTTTTAAAAAAATTATTTTTGACATCAGCGTATGAAAAAGATCTAAAAACACAAGAAAATATTAATTTGAAGTAAAGAAAAAAATAAAAAATTTTAATTTTTTTTAAAAATGTTTTTAAAATGAAAAAACATCTGTGCATGCTAGGAAACGGTTGGGTCATTACCATTTCAATTTGATATTAAAGAAACTCCAGCACTGAAACGTGAATTGACTTTGTTAATGTTAAGACATGCATTTAATGTTAAGACATGCATTTATTACATTGATAAGTCGAATGAAAGAAAATAAAATGGTTTCAAACAAGGCAATTTTGATAGCAGATATTGACAAGCCCATCGATACAAAGAATCTATTAGCGGTGCTAATCAGCCTAATCACAAGATTAAAAGCTAAATGATGCATTGAATGAAGTATATTTGGGCCAACACAGCCTTTAAAAAGACTATAACACCTATGAGTTAACACATAATTAATTTAATTCAATGCAAGAAGAGTCTAATTCATCCGCACCATTAGCTTCGAGCTAGCGGCTCCTTTCCATACTTTACAAGAATACTAGTTGGTGGCAATTCTTTTTCTAAAAGATCAAGGATATATATATTTTGCCAGGAAAGGAAGAAGTTTCCTAGTCCTACAAGAAAAATGTATATGCATTTACACCTTTTCCTTCTTTCCTTTATTAAAGAAGATCATTTAAGTCTAAAATTAATTATCCTAGCATAACAAAAAAATAAAATAAAAAAAGCAACACAATAATATCTGAATCTCTTATCTTATATGAGACTTTTTTGTGTGCCAACTACTATCGATCTTAGTCTTTTTAGGATATTATTTTCAGCCATAACATATTTAATCTAAAAGATTTAATCCGATTAAATTATTATTTAGTTGATGACTTTGAATTTCATATTAGACTTATTATTTTTATTATTATTTCTATTAGGTTTTAGGTCTATTTAATTTATTTTAGATTTATTTGTAAATGGATTCAATTCACCCATATTTTTGGGTCCATTATGGTTAAGTGACTTTTTGAAAAAATATTTACAGTTTAATGATTTTTTTAAAATCTTGTGTTTGCGTGAATGAGAACTCTCATGTTTTTCGGTCTTGATCAAAGAGTTGAATATTAACTTATTAAAAAATAACTATTTTTATGATTTTTTTAATATTTTTTATTTGTGATTTATTAATTTTTGGGTGAGGATTTAAATTCCAATATTATTGATATCTCAATTCACAATAATTGTTGTGTTACACACTTTATATCCAGGTTCTCATAAGTAGCAATATTCAATAAGAGAAATGAATTAAAAACGAAAAGTAACATGGCATTATGACAATTTGCAAAAAAGTAACGTGACAATTTGCAACCACCACACACTACTTCGACTTGATAATATTCGCACTAAAATTAACCTTTTCTTCTATTCGAACAGTACGAACACATATATAACAGGTTACGAATGACTTGGTGTATACTACAAAAGGTACGTTCTTCTTGTTTAAACAGAGGCATACATTATTTGGGGCAAATGGGTACCTTACAGTCAATCCTTCCAAAACAAAATGTAGAAGGTTGTTCGTCTATCATTTAAGGTGCCACACTCTTATATTAATGGGGCTGGGATTGCAAAATAGAAATGGCAAGTGCCTGGTCTATATATAGTTGAACAACATTACCTGTGTCACGTACTAATGCACCAAAAACCTCGCTTTCGATAAGACAACAACGAGACAGTTAAAAAGCCCCACCGTGGTGACACCTTGAGGTCTCAGTTGTGGCTGATCTTTGCGGTTATGATAGGGTGCGCAAATTATAGAGGAGTAATTAGGAAACTGGGTTTTTCTTCAGTTATTGTTTCCAGCAATGGCTGCCTAAGTTGTAGCAATATTGGTTGTGGCGATCGGGAGTTCCTGATTACCCTTGGCTGCTGTGGTGGATAATTCTTCTGGGCTAGTGTAGTCCTTCCTCTTACCCCACACAACAGAATATAGGCCAATTGCGATTATGATGCCTCCAAGAACACTGGTTTGATCAAAAGAAACACTTTTATTTTGCGAAATAGATCACATATACAATCAAAGGTTAAGATATTATAACAGGTATACCACTCAGTTTAGAAACATCCTTCAACTCGGTGTATTTTGTTTGTAGGATGTGAACAAAGGTTAATAAAAATCTATACTACTGTGTTGGATGTTTGAGGAAAAGAATTGGAAAAAGGTTTGGAGCATAGCCGCATAAGCCTCCCTTTCGGTTTTACCAGCAGCTAGTTCCAAAAATAAAAGAAAGAAAGATCTCCATGCAGATCATACATGTCAAGAACATGTGCATTTCTAGCAAATGTCTGCCACACAATTCACTATGAGAAGTGAACACAAAAGAGACATGTGCTAAGCACCCAAAAGAATTGAATGAAATCACCAAAATTGCCATGGTATTCGCTCGTGATTAATTAAGGCCATACCTTCCAAGATGAAGTTTCTCGGCTAAAATAAGAGACCCAAGGGCAGCGACTATGATCATGCAGAGGGGATTAAAAGCTGTAACAAATACCGGGCCTCTTGTCTTCATCACGAGACCTTGCACATAATAAGTGATTCCAGAGGCAACAATCCCCTGAAAGGCCCAAATTCCATGTTGGTTAATTCAACTGATCACCATTAACTGCATATGGGCATAGTTATGAAGGAAAAGAAGCGTTTTGTCTTAATTAATCGAGCCAGGAAGGGGTCGGTCCAATATTATATTCTTGGCGGTAACTTACTGTATAAAGGGGAGTGAAGAGCCTAGCGTCCCAGCCAACGGCCCATGAGCTAGGGTGGTGTGCTACAACAAGGGCTATGGCTAAACTTTGCATGCTGCCCGCCAAGCATATCAAGGAGGCTAGACTCAGTTCCGCCGGATACTTCTTTAACGTTTCCATCTGCATTAATCACGAGACAAATTGAAAAGGCTTCAGCGAAGAAAACAAAAAAATGATGATGTTCATTAGTCTTGATCGATGGCGCCTCCTGTTCTATTCAGTTAAGCATTACACACACACACACACACACACACACTGAAAAGAGGGCTAATTAATCAATGGACAAAAAGCTCCATGCCATGAATGGTTTTTAAGGAAAAAAATGAAGAGCAGACCTATGAAAGAAATTACCAAAAGCTCAGCAAAATTATCATCATGAGTGCACTGTTTTGATTAGTGAACTTTTATACGTTATTTGTAGCAAAGCTCCCAATCAAATTAATTGCACTGTATATTTTTTACCTGCAATACGTAGAAAGCGGACCATGAAACACAACCAACAAGGAGCAAAAGTGTCCCGGTCACCCAATGTTTATCAGACGAGGCAGCAGTACTTCCGTGTTGGCTTGTTTTCTGAGACCATGGTAGACCAATCACAGGGCCTTTGTAAACTGTCATCAGCAAAGCTCCTGCCAAGGTTACTAGGGTCCCAACCACCTTAGCTTGGCTGCGTATTTCCTTAATTCTCACTCGTTCTAACCTGTTGGCTCACGTATTAAATGTAATTGGTCACCATTTTTAATGAGTTCAAGTCAGAAGATATACATGTAAAAAGTAGAACTGAATATTAATTTCTCAATATATACTTTTTTCCACGATTTTTAAGAGGTGAAATCAGAAAATATATGTAACTACATAAATATCATACCGGAAAATCAAAGCAATCACAAAAGTGACAGAAGGAACAGCATTCATAATGGCAGATGTAAACGTTGCGGATGTGTATTGCATCCCCAAGTAACTGAAGCCTTGGTCAAGGATCGGCCTGTATCAAGCATCACTGATCAGAGTGAGTATAAATAAAAATCCCCCCGCCTTCACTGGCTACTTCTGTTTCGAAATATTTTCTTCATGTGATGCAAATATTCTTATACATTGATAAAAGGATTAACGCATTACTCTAAGAATCCGAGAGCCATTATTCGTAGAAATATTGGCCACGTAATCTTTGGCCTGGTTTTCCTGTATAATGAAAAACAAATAACAGCACAAAAGTTAATATCCACCACAGGGGATTTCAATCCATTTAAAAACTCTGTGCGTGCATGTCGTGTTATATATGCCAAGTCGGTTTTAACAATTATTGATGTAGCTCGCGGCTAGCTTAAAGTGGTGGGCAGGGATTTAAGAACAAACTATATGTGCTCAAGCAGGTAAGAAAAAGTGCTCCTCTTGCAGGATATGTGGACTTAATAGTTTAGAAGACATGTTTGGCATGTGGAGGCTAGACAATTATAATTAGTCGTGAAAAAGGCTGGCTTTTATGGTGTGTTGAGAGACCTTTCAAGAAGCAGAGCAAAAGGAGCAAGAACAAGTGCAGCGACACCGTTGCGGTACACAATGAGCACATAGCGATTCATTCCACGGTTGAGACTTATCATGCTCAATATGTAATTTCCTGCCGACCCAAATTGCACGCACACCATTAGGATATAAGGTGTCATCTTATTGAAAACTACAGTTAACTTCCCAGCGGATGTTTGGTCTCCCATCCCTCCGTCCCTCCCTCTCTCTCTGAAGATTAAGAAAATATTGGAAGTGCAGAATGAGAAACTAATTAGAAAACAAAGGCCTTCTTATAATACCAGCAAAAGTACGTCTAAGATCAATAATTAGATAAACCCACTTCGAAGACTGATGTCATGACCTGCAGAATCTTTTAGACGATAGTGCTTTCTTGGTCATTGATTATTCTTGCTTTTAATTTAAGAAAAAATGAGTTCATTTCCACTGCCTCGTTTCTCGTAAACGTCTTGTTTTGCCTTTGTTTTTCTTTGAAAAGCAAAGGTCTAATGATCTTGATATGCAATTTCAAGAAATCTAGACGTGGTTTAATGCATGACATGGTTAGCAACACACACACGCTGCACTAATATTATGATTATATATGATTCTTAATTGGGATAATTACCTCGGGTTGGTCCCCACATAAACATATTTTATCAATTAGGTACTCGATCGATGCTATTCTTAACCAATTGGGCCCCAATATCTCCAATAATCCTCAATTGGGCTATTCTACTATCAAATATTCCTAAGTTGTTTCTCAATTTGACCCCAAACTATCAACAATTTCAGGCATATTTGTTGGGGGAAGGATCGAATTGAGAATTTATGATCAATATGTTGGGGACTCAATTCGTAGAAAGTACAAGTTAGGGATCCAATTGGGAAATGGTTATAATTCAGGAACTAATTTGAGGTTTTCCCTTCTTAGTTGGCCCTTTCTTTTCTTTTAAGAATCTAATCGATTCACATTTAATTGATGATCGCTTTTTTTTGGTTGTCGTGGAAAATATTATATAGTTGAATTGATGATGTGTGGCACGCAACAACATTAATTTTGTAAGTGGAGCAATCGACTCAGAAGATCACTTGGAACTTCTATAATATTTTAAATGATAGTATCCGTCGAGTGGCATGCATTAATTCCTTATGTTAGAAGATTCTAGTGGAGTTGCATCTTCGGTGATGCCAATTGTATGACCATCACCCTGGTTAGATAAGTATATATATATATATATATATATATATATATATATATATATATATATATATATATATATATATAAAATTGAGTGTATTAATTAAAAGTAGTCATTTAAAAAATACTCCTGAAAAAATAAATTACCGTTTACATGAAAATATAATATTTGTGTCACAAATAAAAGAAAAAAATATAATAAAAAAACAATCGAATTAGTGATGTGTATTTGTTTATATTTTAATACTATTTCAATTCATTATATTTTAGTAGAACTGATATTTTATATGAGAATATATTAACATAGACAATAAAGATATTTAATTTCAAGTTGCTCATAAATTTCAAGGTTACACTTTGCAATAATAATAATAATAATAATAATAATAATAATAATTTACTCGAAATAAAGATTTGAGATCAAAATACTTCATATGAAACTATATAATGATACATAAATATTATCAATATATTTATATATTTATGATAAGGATAAAGATCAACATCATCACACACAATCTCCACTCTGAATAAACTGCAGCAGAGTCCTTGTTCTTGACGTTGAAGATGCTACCGGTTACACTTTGTAGATGTGATCCTTACAGCCTGGCACAGTCCTAGTATAGTTGGTTACGTTTGGATATCATGTAATTCTTATCTTTTGTAACAAACACATAGACATTTCCCTTATCTCTTGTAACAGCCTCACTTATATAAAGCATAACAGTGCATACGTCTCTGGTAAGTTAAACCAGAGTGCTTTCAATTCTTTTATGGTATCAGAGCATACTCAAGCTCACGCTTCTACTGATCCAATGTCTCTCACTACAGAGTCTTCCTCCTCTTCCGTTGCATTTCATCTTCCAGCTCAAGTTATCTCCATTAAACTTGATGGTACAAATTTTCTTGCATGGAGTGCTCAGTTACTTCCTTTATTTCGCAGCTATGGCCTCATGGGCATAGTTGATGGTTCTAAACCCAGTCCTCCCCAATTTACCAGCATTGAACATAAAAACCAAGGCATTCTTAATTCTAGTTATGTAGTTTGGCAGTATAAAGATCAAACGATTCTTGGCTGGATTATCTCTTCACTATCCCCTGCGGTGGTTTCCACCATTTATGGTCTTGAGACCTCTCGGCTTGCTTGGCAAGCCTTTGGTGCACGTTTTGCTGCACCCTCTACTTCTCGTATTTCTCTTATCAAGAGAAAGTTACAATCTTTACAGCAAGGCTCCATGCAGTGCCAACAATTTTTAGATGCAGTCAAATCCCTTGCTGATGAATTATCTGCTGTTGGGAAACCAATTGATGACTCGGATTTAATTCTCTCTGTTCTCAATGGTCTCAATTCTTCTTTTCATTCCTTTGTGACAACATATATACTTTTTGCTAAAGAGAAATCTATGTCATTCTCAGACTTTCATGCAGAGTTGTTGAATTTTGATCTCATGCAAAAATTCCATAGTCAAACTATTCAACAGGAGACGGGGTCTTATGCTTTCTATTCACACAAACCTGGTTCAAAATCAGGCTCTCGTAACAGTAACAAAATTCAATTTTCTGGGACATCAAAAGGCTCCAGTCCTGCTCTTTCTCAATTTCAGTAACCATTACCTCACCTGCCATCCTCATCGTCAACTGCTACGTCCACTACCTTTCGTTTTTGTTCTCCCTGTCAGATCTGCAAACGAGAAGGACATCAAGCACTGGACTGTTTTAATCGGATGAACTATTCTTTTCAGGGACGTCATCCTCCAACAGAGTTAGCTGCTATGGTTGCTGAGGCTAATACCACTTACCTCAATCAACATCAATGGTATGCTGATAGTGGTGCCAACATTCATGTAACCTCAGATCTTGCCAATCTTGCAACTTCTTAACCTTATGACGGTGATGATTCTGTGGGTGTAGGTAACGGGACAGGTTTGAATACATCACACACTGGCACTGCTGCCATTCAAACTCATTCTTCTATTCTCACTTTAAAAGACGTTGCTTGTTGTCCTCAAGCTTCGGCTCGGCTCCTTTCCATTAATAAATTGTGCAAAGATAATAATGTTCTCTTTGAACTCACCGGCACTAACTTTTTCGTGAAGGACATCCCGACGGGGACACGCTTTTGACGGGGCCAAGTGAAAATGGATTGTACCTAATCAACCTTCGTCAACTCCCTTTATCCAAATTCCATGCTCTTACTATGACTGTTGGCGTCAAGGCTTCTACTTCCACTAGGCATTGTCATTTGGGACATCCTTCGGCAAACATTTTACATCGTGTTATTTTTAAATTTTCTCTTCCAATTACCGGTTCCTTAAATAAACAGGGTATTTGTGTGTCTTGTCAACTGGGCAAATCTAAATAATTGCCATTTTCAGATTCTTCAAGAGAATCAACAACCCCTCTCGAATTAATTCATTCTGACGTTTGGTCTACTTTCACTCTATCTTTAAGTGGTTGTCGGTATTATGTAATTTTTATTGATGACTACACTCGTTTTTGTTGGCTTTTTTCTATTTCTCATAAATCTGATGTTTATTCTACCTTTGTTAATTTTAAGCTTTTAGTGGAAAAACAATTTAATTACACCATTAAACAATTTCAAAGTGATAATGGGGGTGAATATTGTTCTACCGTTTTAAGCAATTTTTAACTACCAGTGGAATTTTTCATCGCTTTTCATGTCCACACACATCCCAACAAAATGGCCTCGCTGAAAGAAAACATCGTCATATTATAGAAATGGGACTCACTCTCCTTGCACAATCTGGCTTACCTAAGGTTTTTTGGGTCGATGCCTTTCTAACTTCTATTTTCATCATTAATAGCTTACCTACTAAGGTTCTTGATTACTCTTCACCATATGAACGCCGCCTTTTTCAACGTTCACCTGATTTTTCCTATTTTCATACTTTTGGTCGTCAATGTTTTCCCCGTCTTCGTCCTTACTCACTTGATAAATTATCTTACCGTAGCAAACCTTGCATTTTCATTGGTTCTACTGCTCTAATCACAAAGGTTTTCGGTGCTTTGATCCATCCTCCAAGCAGGTATACATATCCCGAAATGTGATCTTTGACGAAGGTATTTTTCCTGCACGTGAACAATCCATTTTCACTGACTCTGCCAATTGCTTGGACTCATCAGGTACTTCGAATACTTTATTTTTACCTCCCTCTTCTCCTCCATTTAATTTTTTTCTTGTGTCTTCCTCTAATACTGTTTCAACCCATCAGACCTTCCTTAATATAACCTTACCCGATAACCCAATTTCCCCCCTTCCTTCCACTCATCCTAATAGCTCCTCCCCTGCATCTTTACTCCACACACCAGTCCTCCCCTGCGACCAACCCGAGACATTCCCCAACCACTCTTCTTCAAATACATCTTTGGCTACTTTGTCTAATGCTTCTCATGAAACCGCATCTTCGATCATTCACGCGTGAACTCCCTCTTCCTAATTCTTCTTCTCGTATGCTTACTAGATCCCAAACTGGACATTCTAAACCCCGTATTTTTCCTAACTTTGAACTACACTACACTACTCGTCACCCTCTTCAAGCTTTGCATGCAGGTGTGGTAATATCTGAGCCTCATACTTATGTTCAAGCAGCTGCTATACCTGAATGGCATGCAGCAATGGCCAATGAATTTCAAGCGTTGCTGAAGAATGAAACATGGTCATTGTGCCCTCGTCCCCCTGGTAAAAATGTGGCCCCATGCAAATGGGTATTTAAGCTCAAACGTAGACCCGATGGCAGCATTGATCGTCACAAGGCAAGATTACTGGTTGTTGGTTATTTACAGAGAAGTGGAATTGATTTTCATGACACTTTCAGCCCTGTTATCAAACCATCCACTGTGCGTATGGTTCTTACGACTGCAATTTCGTTCAACTGGGATATTCGGCAACTAGATGTTTCAAACGCCTTTCTCCATGGCATTTTAGAAGAAGAGGTTTATTTGGCCCAGCCAAAAGGTTTTGAAGACCCTGTGCACCCCCAGTTTGTCTGTAAGCTTCATAAGTCCCTCTATGGCTTGAAGCAAGCCCCTCGGGCTTGGTTTAATCGCTTATCTACTGCTCTATTATCTCTTGGTTTTCTCAGCTCACAAGTTGATCCATCTCTGTTTATCTATCACCAAGACTCAGTTCATGCCTTTTTATTAGTATATGTGGATGATATCCTTGTCACCTCCAATGATCAACGCTTCATTACATCTCTTATTTCTAACTTGCAACTTGAGTTTGCTATGAAGGACCTTGGGCAACGACATATTTTCCGGGTATTGAAGCCACACGCAATTCTTCTGGTCTATATCTTCGCCAAACAAGATATATCATTGATTTATTAAATCGTGTCAGACTTCTTAGCATTCGTCCATATCGAGCTCCATGTGTTTCGGGTTCCAAATTGTCTAAATTTGATGGAGAACTTCTCCCAGATCCATTTAAATATAGGCAAACGGTTGGTGCCCTGTAGTATGTCACTCTCACCCGGCCTGACATTGCATACTCAGTGAACTAGCTATGTCAACACATGCAGGCTCCCACTTCTACTCATTGGACAACAGCTAAACGAGTGCTTCGCTATTTAAAGCATACCCTTGATTATGGCCTCTTCTACAAACTGGGATCCTTTTCGTGAATGCCTTCGTGATTCGATTGGGCGGCGATCCTGCCGACAGACGATCAACGTGTGGTTATGGTGTGTATGTAGGTCCTAATCTCATCTCTTAGTCAGCCAAGAAACAACCTATAGTGTCCAAATCCAGTACGGAGGCAGAATACCGGTGCTTGGCCTTGGTAACAACCGAAGTATATTGGCTACGAATGCTCTTGTGTGAACCGCAAATTTCACTTGAATCTGCTCCTATTGTCTGGTGTGACAATGTCAGTGCTCTAGCCCTTGCTTCCAATCCCATTTTTCATGCACGATCTAAGCATATTGAAGTGGATTACCACTTTGTTCGAGAGAAGGTGACAACCGCGATATAATCTTACAACACGTCCCCTCTTCCTTGCAACCCGAGATATATTTACAAAAGGGCATACAAGTGATCGATTCTCGCTTTCTTAGGGACAAACTCTCAGTGTTGGATCTCCCTGCTAGTTTGCGGGGGAATGATAAGGATAAAGATCAACATCATCACACACAATCTCCACTCTAAATAAACTGCAGCAGAGTCCTTGTTCTTGACGTTGAAGATGCTACCGGTTACACTTTGCAGATGTGATCCTTACAGCTTGGCACAATCCTAGTATAGTTGGTTACGTTTGAATATCATGTATTTCTTATTTTTTGTAACAAACACATAGACATCTCCCTTATCTCTTGTAACAGCCTCACTTATATAAAGCATAACAGTGCATACGTCTCTGGTAAGTTAAACCAGAGTGCTTTCAATTCTTTTAATTTATAAGTGCATATCTTTATCTGTATCGTCCTAAACATGAATTTTAATTAAGGGCCAAGTGATTGAATATATGTCTACACACACATGAACTTATAAAAGCTTTGATATCCCATATATAAACCACACCACACGCTGCCTTGATTTGTTTTTCCCTGCTCACTTTTTGAAATTATAATTAAAACATGATACGTTAGAAAGAGATGACCGGCAAAAGTGAGAGAGAAGTTCACGGCGGTTAAGTGCAGTTTGTATACTCCTCAGAGTGGAGGTTAGGGTGGCCGTTCTTATCTATTTTGAGGTCCTTTTCTTGATGCATGAAACCAGTACACACAATGTTTGGTATTATCTCTCAAATAGAGTTGGATAATTTTTTTAATATTTTTAAATTATTTTGATGTACTTGTTAATATTAAAAATAATTTTTTAAAAATAAAAATATTATTATAATATATTTTTAAATAAAAAATATTTTAAAAAATAATAATTATAATTACATTTTTAAATACCTCTTAATCGAGACACAAAACAAATTATATTAGATATAGATAACCGTGTGAATGGTAATTTGATTAACTAATTTATTCAACTCATGTATATTTTGCTAAAATATGGAAAGCAAGATTAATAGGAATTTAGAAAATAAATATCGACAATGCAATGACGAACAGCACTACATAATGGAAATTAAAGCAAACATGTCATAAAGATGCACACCCTCCAAACTGGGATGTGTCTTAATTTATTTATTTATTTTGAAGATATGTAATAATTTTTTTTTTGGGTAAAAATCAAGGCTTACAGCCTTAGAAACCTTAAATTAAATTAGAAAGAGTAGACCGATCAAGTTATAATATAAAATTATAATCCAGTAATCCCTATCTAAACAACGTTTGAACAACCGAAAATTAGCTAATTAATCAAATAGCAGTGAAATTAATTTGCTTTCAGAAATTCATGTTGTTCTTTAACTTTCCACGCTCTTGCCAATAATTTTATATATATCCCTTACTATATATTAACATATGGTTTGCATCCACTTTCACAGATCTATTTATTATAAAATCTACAACAAGAACACGGTCTAATTCCAGAATTAACCAATGAATGAATATCCAATATTGATCATTTCCAGTGATCACGCAATTAGTTCTAACCCAATAATTATTGTTCATAGTTCAGCTTTGACTGATGAACAGATTCTGATGATGTTGATAGCAAAACCAGCATAACCCGAGTTACTTTTGCTGTAACCATCCATGCTTAATTTTGTCCACTCCAATATTGAAGAATATAACCATACAACTTTTTTACTTTTATTTGAATGCCCAGCTCCAGTCTCATTAATTAGCCGCCTTGATTTAAGCATGAAATATCTGTAATAATTGTTGCCACATTGAAACTATAGCTTATTTATGTCATTATTTCTGCTCATATATAGTCGCTTCCGTGACGAGGACAGAATAAGAAATCCAATTTTCATTGGCTTTACCTGGGCTCTCTTTCGCTCTTTTTCTGGTAAGTCGAATAATTTATGCTCATCCATTCAGAGCAATACGTCAATATCACAGAAGAAATATATAATTTCTAAAATTAGAGCTATTACCATGTAACAATAATCTCATCTCTAAGTTTGTGGGTAACATTTGTTTTTTAAAATATTATTTTAAAAATATATTAAAATAATATTTTTTATTTTTTAAAAATTATTTTTAATATTAACATGTAAAAATGATTCAAAAATAAAAATAAAAAAAATTAATTTGAAATTTGTTTTAATTTTTTTTTAAAAAATACTTTTAAAACAAAAAAACAAAATGAGATCTAATTAATTTGCGATCTTTCTCAAAATTGATTGCTCGTTGAAGATGATAAAAACCCACATTGGAGACGGAATCGGACTTGCAAGGAATCACCACCACCTTGATAGATGACAGAAATGGACCTTTTTTTTTATGGGTCGGTTAGACGAGAGAGAGTTCGTTGCTTGAACGGCAATGGTGTGGCAAATATCCATCTGGATGCAGAGTGATGCTGCCTTATATCACCTCGCCTTTTGACCATATGATATTGATATCATACGTTAGCAGACATGCAGTGACGGATCTAGATTTTTTTAAAAAAAGTAGGGTTAATTTATAACCATCGATTGAAAAGAAAATGCCCTGTAAATTATAAAACTCAGAATTATTTTACTTACCTGGACAAATCTTCTTAAGATGCCATGTACATCATAAAGCTCATGTACACGATTAGAGGATAAATAATTATAAAGGTAGACATCGTGCATGGAAAAAAGGACATGTTAATTGGGAGACGCTTTAAACAAATGAATAAAGGAGGGGGAGAAGAAAATCTGTCTTCTTACTATAAAGCACAAAAGCAGTCAAGTGCTGTGTTCTTCCTTTGTGCATGTCCAGTCCTTGTAGTGTAATTCAAAGTAAGGGATCTTTAAGGATTATACTGAAAAGAATCCCATCTGCTCTCCCTCTGTTACGGAAATGATAGCACGTATGGTTCTGGCAAGATGCAGGGCATTACGAGGAGGTACTGCAGAGGATAATTGTAATCTTATGAAGGGAGACCCATTAGCTTCATAACCCTAGCAAATGCCTATAAACTTTGTGCCAACGGAGTGCCCTCTTTCATATAAAACAGTATTAAGTAGCGTTTTTCTTGATGCATTATAGGTGTTTAGAAGTATTGTAATGGTTGTTTTTTAAAGTGTTATTTATTTAAAAATATATTAAAATAATAGTTTTTAGTTTTTAAAAATTGTTTTTCACATCACATATCAAAACAATCTAAAAATATAAAAAAATAATTTTAAATAAAAAAATAAAATCTTTTAAATTTTTTTAAAAACAATTTTAAAAACACAAATAAAAAGATACAACGCTGAATAATCACGGATAGCTCAAGAAGTGCGTTCATATTTCTCATTGATGATGTGACTAGACAAATGGGAGTACACTTTTTCTCGCCAGACTCGTCTAAAGAGCTTCCATTTACCAATTGAATAACCCAGTCCCAGTTGCTTGATTGGGATCCTTGTTTAGTTGTTCTTAAGAAATTACTAAGTCTGCCTATAATACAGATAAATAAATAAATAAATAAAAGAACACGCAACTAAATAAAACACTTTCCAACTGGAACACCATGAATCACATGAATGTCAGCAAATTACCATGATGCCACAACACCTTTATATTTTCTTGTATTTTGCCAGATGTATGAAAATCAAACAGGGACAAGACTACAATCTTAGATTCCCACAAAGTTGTTCGAGGTTCCAACAGCATTAATAAGCGACATGTAATACTCAGTAGAAAATGGTGGTGTGCCAGAACCCATGATATTGATCATGCTATCTAGATTTTTGCAGCAGAGGAACATAATCAAATGCCTTGTGATAGAGTACTTGTGGCGGAACTTAGCATGCCTTTCTGGAGATCATTCTTGATGCATTCAAAATCCCCTTGAACGTATGCTGTAAAGGCATTCTATGTCCAATTTTCAGACAGGATATAATTAATTTCCCATGCAAGAACGAATTCCAATTATATAGAGGAACTTGCTTATAAAAAAATATAAATACAGAGAAAGTACTAACTATTTTGAGTTATTCTCCTTGTGATTGGATTTGATAGCACTGACTTAAAAAAAATCTTAAAAAATAATATTTCTAATTAACAGATAGATATCATCAATGAATATTAAATTAAAATATTTTTTAGTACACTTGATTTTGTTATTCAAAAATCCTTTAGGAAATAATACTCTCTATTGACTTTTATGTTCATGAGTGAATATTATATTAAAAATTTAATATTCTCGATTTTCTTACATCGGTGAATATTTGGTTGGAAATTTTATTATCACATATCAAGAAGATGTGATACTTCTCTTCATATCCAAGGCAATGACCCATAGTGAGTTCATTTACCTTAAATATAAAAAATGAATAGCAAAACATTTTTTATATATTAAAAAATTAATGAGTTTTTGAAGGTTTGGAAATGTTGGCTCTATGGAGCTTTTGATTTAGGCCAAGTTTCAATGGATTTTATAAACTTGTTATCAAACCTAAAAATTCATGACAAACATGTGTTTTTTCCCTTTTCTTTTGTAAAAATATTAAAATAAACATCAAAACTGTAGACACCTGATATAATAAGGTTGAACTCATTTTTCTAATTGTAGGGTTTAAAACTAATACTTTTGGATGGTATGACTGACTCTCTTTTCTGATTGCAGGGTTAAAATCAAAGATTTCTGATGACATGGTTGAACTCATCTTCTTGATTATAGGGTTTAAAATAGGTACTTCCAGATAGTACGGTTGACTTCTTTTTTTCTAATTGCAGGGTTAAAACTGGAGATTTCTGATGACAAGGTTAAACTCTTCTTCTTGGTTTCAGGGTTAAAACTAGATATTTCTGATGACAGGTTTTGATTTCCTGATTTTAAGGCTTCTTTTTTCCTTTTTGATGGCAGAGTTGGACTTTCTGATTAGCAGGGTTGATTGTTCTTGGTGCTTTCTAATAATAGGATTGACTTTTTGATGTAATATTGAATTGGAAGAAACAATGTCAAATATTTGTTGACTTGGATTCATTAGAGCCTTGTTGAATTCCAATAGGGGTCTTTGCTTGTAAATTTTTTGCAATGTTAAACACTATATGTTAGATGACATGCATGCATCCTTACCTGATTTGAAATATAGGTCCCTCCTTTTATTTAGTGGTCTATCTTCTTCAAGGATGGTAGGGCTTCATATTTCTTATCCGGTCTTTCTGGCCACTTGACTCACCTTCCCACTTGAGTCCATTATGTGCAAATATCCTACTCAAATGTAAGTGCACATTCTAAACTTTTTATAGTGACCATTGCCCTCTTGTTTTCAACATAAATTTTTTATGTTGTTGAATATTCAGAAAAGACCAACTACTCTTTTTAAATCATGAATTTTTCGCAGCTTGATTGTGCCCTTGAGTGTGGTATTGCTGCACCATTGTCTTCTCATCATCAATTTTGATGGAGAAGCGGTGCTCCACTACTCTTAATTTCTGAAAGAGTTCATCAAGTTATCAACTACCATGGATTCAAACAGAATTTCCCCCAACTAATCTAGAATTTTTCTTTTGTCTTTTAATAGCCATCCAAAGGTATGCAACGTCATCATTTTTTTCATAAACTTTGAACAATGAAGATTTTTCAAGAAATCTATTTTGGTTTTTGTGTTTTGAGAGCAATTCATAAATTTTAGCAACTGTGTCTTTATATGTCTCACGGTTGACATGAAATCACTGAGATGTATATTGGAAAGTATTTCTCTAGTCAAGACCATAAGACACGTATGTCAACACTAAGATGTAATTTTACATGTATTTATCGATGATTGACTAGGTATATGTTGAGAAAGAAATGTTAACTCTAAATTGGGCTATCCATGACTCAAATGAATTTTATAAAATCTTGACTTTCTTGCATTTTGAAAATAAAAATTTACCTTATATAAGTTTAAACCAATTTTATTTTGAATTCCTTACAATTCCCAGGGTAATGTTTTAGGGAAATGGTGATCTAGTCTCTTATACATGCATGATTTGCAATTGATGAAGGTATATGATGATGTGATCTTCTATCTTGGGGGTTTTAAATTCAAGAGGCTTGAGATTATACGAGATTTGTCAAGAAAGTTTGTTTCTTCACGAGCCTTCATTTTATCAACATGAGTAATAAAGAGCAATTTGTTCATCTTTGTCACAACTCTTATGAAAATATTTGTATTTGAAGAGCACCATTTATTGTCAGATTGCGTGTTTGATTGATTAGAGATGACTTTTAAAGACACGTAGTGCAGACTGAGGTTTTTTGATGCGATCCAAACGACACCAAATGATCAATTAAAAGTGCTGATTGAATTAATTACAAGATTAAGGGTAAAGAAGGTCAAAGATACATTTAATAGGCTTATTCAGAGTATTTGGGCCAATGTGAATTTCAACATGCGATGATCAGACCTTGTTAGAAAATTAAATCTTAACACTATTAAGCATGAAAGAGCTTATAGAATTTAATGGTTGAATGAATGTGGTGAAGTAAGAGTTACTAAATTGGTTTTGATTTTCTTTTTCGATGGGAAAGTATAAGGATAAGATTTTGTATGATGTGATTTCTATACATGCCACTCATTTATTTTTAGAACGAGATTGACTTACGTGGAAGGCTGGAGAGAAGAGTCCTCTTTGGCTAACACTGGCAAGAAGATTAATTTCAAGGTAACGACACCGTTTAGTTAAGAGAAAGGGTCAACACGCAAATCAGATCAGGATCACAGCTGGCAAGCCTCATCTTGAATTCAAAAATTAAACTACCAGAGAGTGATAATAAAAAGGGAAGGAAGGGTTGCAGAGAGGCAGGAAATTACTTTGTAGCAAATCACATTCACCTAGGAGGCCCGGGCTACCTCGAAGCTGCCTAGAAATTTAGTTAAGGTTTATTAATTCACATTGTTCTTTCAATTCTGTTCTCCGTTTTATCTTTAATTTTCATTCCAATTTCCACAACTTTTATCTGTAAGCTCAGGATCAAGGGAAGCTACATCAAGATTCATTAAGTGAGATAAAATTTCATTATCTTTCTTTTAATAATGATTTAAACTCATTCCAAGTGGTATCAGAGCAACGTTCCTCAGATGGCTGAAGGAACCAGAGTTTCACAGTTGATAGAGACAAGAATGAGGGGTTGAAACAACAACAAGAGACACAACAATAGAATCAACAGAATCAATAACAAATATTGGAAGATATAGTCCAGCAATTAAGAAATATATCTGCCAGGATGGACCAGATGACTAAGGCTCAAGGAAAAAGACCCATGGGCTCCCCTTCTAATTCTCCTACCAGATCTGTTAATGAAAATCCAAGGCATGAAGTAGTACCGCAGGAAGGGATTCAATAGTTTCAGCTCAAATCAATTCGATTGGAGTTTCTTCGATTTAATAGAGATGATCCTATTGGTTGGGTATACAAGGCCAATCAATTCTTTAGCTTTCACAACACCCCAGCCCAACACAGGTTATTTATAGCTAGTTTCTATATGGAAGGAAAGGCTATAACATGGTACCAAGAACTAGAGGAAACAAGGATTCTCACTAGTTAGGAGGCCTTCGTTAAGGCCCTCCAAATTCATTTCGGAACATCATCCTATGATGACCCAATGGAGGCCCTCATAAGCATCAAGCAGACCTCAACAGTAGAGCTCTACAAAACCCAATTTGAGATGCTTTCGAATTGGGTCAGGGGGCTTTCTGACTCTCACAGGCTCAACTATTTTCTAGGAGGTTTGAAGGAGGAGATAAAGATTAGAGTAAAGATGCTAAACCCCTAGAATTTAATAGCTACTTATGGGTTAGCTAGAATGCAGGAGGAAAATCTGACAATTATGAGGAGGTCTTGTAAACCTAGTTCTATAGGGTTTTAAGGCTGAAACTCAACACCAACTCAGCCCAGGGCTAAAAATAGACCAGTTCTTATACAGAAACTCACTCCAGCATAGATGAAGGAAAAACGATATAAAGGGCTTTGCTTTAAATGTGATAGCAAGTGGGGTCCTAGCTATAGGTATGGAGGACCAAAGATATTTTTGATACGGGAAGTGGAGGAGGAAACGGAGGAGAATAATTTTATGGCTGAAGATCTGATTGATTTGGGAGACCCTCAGGAAGAAGGCAAGGAGGGAATCAGTATTTCCCTTCATGCAATCATTGGGAGTTCTAATCCTAAAGCTATGAGGGTGAAAGTTAAACTGAGTGGCCATAACTTCGTGGCTTTGATAGACACAAGGAGTACACATAACTTCATACATCCAAGAGTAGCAAGGAGGGTAGGGCTGAATGTTTTAAAACACAAGCCCATTAGGGTGAATATTGCGGACAATTCAATGCTGTGGAGTGAGGGAAGCTGCTCAGATATCAAATTGGTGATTGAGGGTGATTAGTTTGTCATTTAGGCCTACGTCATTCAGCTGGGAGGATGTGATATTGTGTTAGGTATTCAGTGGTTCAAAAGTCTAGGACCAATTCTTTGGGACTTCTCGGCCTTAAAGATGGAATTCCAAAAGGAGGGGAAGAAGGTCCTGATTAGGGGAATGAGAGTGGAGAAATCAGAAGTAGATTGCAGCCCAACTTTTTTACAAGAGTTGAGAAGAGTTGAAGAAGGCTTGATTATGCAAATTTAGGATATATGATTAGTTCAGAATGGAATTCCAGAACATGTTGAGAATCTGTTACTAGAATTTGGGGAAGTCTTTCAAGAACCAAAAGGAATACCACCAAGCAGATCACATAATCATTCTATAGTATTGAGGGAGGGTACCTCACCAATAAGTGTTCGTCCTTACATGTACCCATATTACAAAAAATCTAAGATAGAAAAGCTGATCAAGGAGCTGTTAGCAATGGGTACCATAAGACCCAGCCAAAGGGCAAAAGAGTTGTAGCAGTTCGGCAACAGAGTCACGAGGAAAAATCCTTTGAGATCGGGAAGGAAAAGGAAAGCGAGATGCAGACAAGAGTACCTGCAATAAAAGAGATAAGGTGAGCACGTGTAGGGTCAGGATGGGAGAGATTGACTTACGTGGAAGGTTGGAGAGAAGAGTCCTCTTTTGCTGACAGCTGGCAAGGAGATTAATTTCAAGGCAACGACACCGTTTAGTTAAGAGAAAGGGTCAACACGCAAATCAGATCAGGATCATAGCTGGCAAGCCTCATCTTGAATTCAAAAATTAAACTACTGGAGAGTGATAATAAAAAGGGGAGGAAGGGTTGCAGAGAGGCAGGAAATTGCTTTATAGCAAATCATATTCACCCAGGAGGTCCGGGTTACCTCGAAGCTACCCAGAAATTTAGTTAGGGTTTATCAATTCACATTGTTCTTTCAATTCTGTTCTCCGTTTTATCTTTAATTTTCATTCCAATTTCCACAACTTTTATCTGTAAGTTCAGGATCAAGGGAAGCAACATCAAGATTCATTAAGGCCTCGTTTGTTTGCTAGAAAGTAGTTTTCTTTTGGAAAGTGAATTCTGGAAAAGTGAATTATTTTTCGATGTTTGGTAGTGTAATGAAAAAATAAGTTTGAAAACATTTTCCAGTGTTTGGTTATGTCATGGAAAATGAGCTGGAAAATAACTTATTAATGTTTTATTTTTATCAAGTTTATTAAAATAATGAGGAACAAATCTTATAAATTAAAAAGTTGAATGAGAATGAAATTGAAAAAAAATATAATTTCATAAATTATCTCAAATAAAATAAATAATAATTAAAATAATAGAGATCAAATCTAAAAAATAAAAAAATTGAAAGATGAATAAATTAAAATAATAATAATTAACATTTCATAAATTATTTCAAATAAAATAAGTAACAGTCAAAAAAATGAGAACCAAATTTGATAGATAAAAAATTTCAATTAAAAAATGATAAGGGAAAAGCAAATAACAATTATAAAAATAAGGATCAAAATTAATATAAAAATTAAATTCTAAGGGATGAAATTGAAAAACAAATATTCAAAACAAAATATATATATATATATATATATATAGCAATCAAAAGTTTGAGGACCAAATTTGATATAATCAGCAAATAATATGACATTTATAAATTTTTTACAACTTCAAAAAAACGTTTTCCGTCCAAATAAAAAAGAAAATACTTTTCTGGAAATCAAGCCAAATTTTTCTTTAACTGAAAAGTATTTTTTGTTAACCAACTTTTTTAATAACAAACAAATACAGAAAAGTTTGAAAAGTAATTTCTCAAAAACCTGTTTTCAAAAAACAAACACAGTGAAATAAAATTTCATTATCTTTCTTTTAATAACAATTTAAACTCATTTCAATCTGACACCAGAAAGTTATAATGGTCTTTTTTCTCTCTACGTCTTTGTTTTTTAATCAAATGGCAGCATCCCCTCATTTTTTGCAAGATTCTTCTACTATTTATAGGTTAAATTTTGTTTTTTTTTCTTCTAATTGCTTGTACTTTATCTTTTTGCTTCGCACTTTTAGCTCACTTGTGTATTTGGAAAATATTTTAAAAAATAAGGAAAAAAAATTGTGCTAGGAAAAAATTTAACAGAATCTGCATAATTTTAGAATCTTGAACTGTGCCCATTAACAGTGTTAGAAGTCAGATTTGGGAAAGAAACCGTCAAATGATAATTTTTTAATCTGAATCTACCTTTTTCCAATCAGCAAGTGGATCGGGTTAGATACGTCTGCATGTGGAACTGATGGGAGTGAGAAAGAGCACCAGGTATAAAAGCTTAAAAAGATGAACGATTGGAGATATTTTTCACACAAAAAGTACTCTCACACAAAAAGACCAGGAGAAGTGATTGGTCAGGATCATTAGTCAGGGAGCTTCAAATTGGATAAAAAAAAGAGAAAGAGAAAAAGAACATATTTCCGTGCGCGCCAATGCCACTTAGATATATATAAAAAAAATAACATATTTGCCGACGCTTCGGGTGAATAATAATTTCTTTTTAAATATAATTTTTTTTAGAACATAAAAAATATTTTAAGTGTTTCGGGTTTAACAATCATACTAAATCCGTGAATCTTGGTTTGGTGTCATGTCAAACCTAAGTCTTTTAATCTTTTAAATCTGGCGACCTAGCCAGATTTGATAGCCTTGGATTTGCCAACCAGACCCGAGAGTCTTGGGTATAGCGATCATGCAAGACCCATGTCTCTAGGGTCTGGGTGGGTCTGGCGGCCAAGTCAGATCTAAACGACTTGAATCTAGCGATCATGTCCAATTAATGTTTCTTATAAATATTTTTTTATTATAAAAAACATTTAAACTACCTTTGAAATATCCTAAACAAAAATACTAATTAAAGTTTTTATAAAAAAATATATTTAAATTATCATTCTAAATAAAAATTCTAATTAATTGTTTTTATTTTTTATTAAAAAACATTTAAACTACCCTTGAAATATTCTAAACATAAATGTTAATTAAATTTTTTTATAAATTTTTTTATTTTATCTAAAAAAACATTTAAACTATCCTTAAAGTATCATAAATAATTTTTTTTATAAATTGTTTTTATTTTTTATTAAAAAACATTTAAACTACTCTTAAAGTATCCTAAACAGAAATGCTAATTAATTTTTTATATAATGTTTTTTTATAAAAAAAAATTAAAACCACCATTGAAGTATCCTAAATAAAATTTTTAATAAATTTTTCTATTTTTAATAAAAAAAATTTAAACTATCTTTGAAGTATTCTAAACAGAAATTCTAATTATTTTTTTATAAATTATTTTTATTTTTTTATAAAAAATATTTAAATTATCCTTGAAGTAATCTAAACAGAAATTCTAATTAAGCTTTTTTTTTTAATTTTTTTATAGGTTCTTAGGTTTAGCAACCAAATTAGGAGACTTGGCTCTGGTGGCCGTGCCTATCTTTCTTTTTTTTTTTATATAAAAAAAAACATTTAAATACTCTTGAAATATCCTAAACCTAAATGCTAATTAATTTTTTATTTTTTATAAAAAAATATTTAAATTATCCTTAAAGTATCTTAAACAGAAATTTTAATTATTTTGTTTTTAATTTTTATAAAAAAACATTTAAATTACCCTTGAAGTATCCTAAATATAAATATTAATTCATGTTTTTTATTTAAAAAAAACATTTAAATTACCCTTAAAATATTCTAAACAAAAATACTAATTAATTTTTTCTATTATTGTTTTCTAAAAAAACATTTAAATTGTCCATTAGCCTTCGGTCTGGTGGCCATACTTTGACCCAACACGCACCATCAGTTTTTGGAATAAAAAATAGAAAAGACAGCATCTCCATGGTCCTCTGAACATCTACAATCTCGTCCATAGTGCAAACACTATATATCTACAGTGTGGTCTATAATACAAATATTTCATGTACATAGTATAATACAAATAATTTTAAAGTATAGTATAATATAAATAGTTTTAATGTCAACTTTATTAGTTCTAAGTTCAATGAAACGAAAACCTGTCAATAATCCATGTCCATACAGCATGGAGATAACATCTGAATGGACTTGCAGGTTATACAAAATTTAGAAAATCAACGAATATTTTGTCCCGTATTTCATGAAATAGTTACATGCCCGCGCTCTTGCGAGACGAACCAAAAGTTTTTTTACAATGCAAGAAATTGTAGACGTTAACAAAGCGTTTTCAACTATTAAGAAAAAAATCTTCAAAAATTATTGCGAGTTTTTTAATAAAATAAATTATGAATTATATGTGTTAATAAATATTTTTTTATATTAATAATAAATCAAGTCAATAAATTCAGATAAATATACATATGATCATGTTACTTTATTTTAAATAATAATACAAAAATAAAATTATTTCCGATAAAAAAAGTAATAATTCCAACTCTATTAAAAAAAAGTATTTTTCTTGCATAATTTTTGCTTCTCCTTTTAAGGGAAAAAAGACATAATTTTTTTCAAATAAAAATAGAAAGGAATTAAAAAAAATCTACAAGATGTGAGATAAGGATGAAAAAAGTTTCCTTCCAATTAAAACTCCGTCATCTCATTAATTTGCTTTGCCACATTTTTTTAATAAAAGGCTTTGAGAATAAAAATAAAAAGTTTTTTTTAGAAAAAAATTATATTAAACCTCTTATAATTTGATTATTTTTTCACTTTATTTTTATTTTTAAAATACTACTCTTTACATCCTCATATTATTACCCTCATGTATTATTTTACCGTATGAAATAACATTATTACCCTCATGTATTATAAACTATAGGAAGCAACAGAGCTCTCTCTCTCCATACCAGACTATCAAATAAACAACCCCAAATAAAAAAATAAATTATATTGTTCTAATCGAAAACAAAAATTTTGTTTTTGGTATTCCATTGCAATCATGGGGTAGCTTAACTTGGTTAGCTACATTGCTAGATAGATGGTATTTGAGATTTGGGTGTGATTGATTCTCAAAGAGAGCGATTTTTTGTTTCTTGGAGAGATGAATGACACAGAAAGGACAAGTTTGGCGATAAAAAAGAAAAAGGCTCAAAGGCCTGGTGGTTGTGTTGGTATTTTCTTTCAGTTATTTGATTGGAATAGGAGATTTGCTATCCATGAAATTGCTTCCAGCAATTTACTTTATTTATCTCAAAACCAAAATACCCATTTGACCTAGAATGCTTAAAATTGTTTGCTCTAGTTGTTTATGCCTGTGTTGCTGTTGCTGTTGCTGTTCAACTCCTGCAAAACAATCATCGAAGAAGTTTGGAGGGGATGAGAAGAGGCCCAAAACAAAGCTCCACACGTTCCTATGGACAAAGCTTTTTGTGCATTTGAAAAGAAAAAGGAAGAAGAAAGAGAAAGAAAATAATGGCTTCAATTATTTCTTTTGACTTTGTTGAAGATTGAAAAGGAGAAAGGAAGAAAAAGAAGAAGAAGTAGAAATAATGGATTCAATTATTTATCGTGGGTTTGCTGAAGATTGAGAATTGAAAAAGAAAAGGAAGAAGAAGTTAAACATGGTGGCTAGTTTTTTTAGATCAATGCTAAAGTTATAATATTAATATTGTAAGTGCTCTTTAACTATTAAATTAAATATAATTATGTAGTTAATTTAATATTTTTTATTGATTTTTTGTATTGAATGTAGAGTGTTATAAAGTTATTAAATAATAACTTTTCAAAACATTGAGGCAAAGTGAAAAAATAATTAAACTATAGGAGGCTCCAATATCTTTTGATTATTTTACCGAAAACATGTTTTTTAATTGTAAGCAATTTTTCAAAAAAAAAACTAGTATAATATTAAAACAAATCAAAACAAAAAAAAAATTCAAATAAAGTCTAAGAATTTTGTTTGTGATTGAAGAAAAAAACACATACATTACATAAAATTATATCAAAAATTTATTAAAAATAAAAAGCATAAATTGAATATTTATGACTTTAATTTTTATATTAGGTGTGTAATAATTAAAAAAACCATTGCTAACATTCTTATAAAAATCTAGAAAAATACTAGAGGACCATGAAAAAATTGGATATTAATCGAAGTCAAGTATTTTTAGAGCATTTAAATCTAAATCCAGTAAAATATAAATGTAAAATAACCAAGCTTAAGTGTTTGACCCAACAAAAAGAGGGCCAACTAGTGTGGGCTTGAAAGAGCAGGCAACGTGAATGATTTATTTTGACAAAGTGTTCTTTCTTAACTATTTCTCACCTAATTAATCTGAATCTATAATATGTTAATTTTAGATAGCAATAAGAGATTAACAAGGCTTATTTAGGCTATAAACTTGTGGATATGCATGGGCTACAAAGATTCCTAACGTGACTTAGATTCATTGAAGAATTGAAGTCTATACTTTGCAAGGATTTTAAATCCTATAAAGACTTGATATAATGACATCAAAGGGGATTTTTTTTCTTGAGTTTATTTTTTTTATTTTGCGTATTCCTAGCAAACCAAGGAAACTAAGAGGAGACAATATAAAGAAGAAAATTCTAGCAATCAAAACAAATTTTTCTAGTTGAATTGTTACACTAAAAGTTACAGTCAAAACACCACTTAGAAGAGCTTGGAGATTTCAGCTACATGAAGGAATTCTAACATAAAGATTTTATTTTTATTATCCCATTTTATTTATTTGATGTTGAATAATTATTTTTAATTTGGGTTTGTTCTGGCCCATTAGATACTGTTTAGGTTTTATTTTATTATTGGATCTATGTTAGTTGATTCCTAATTTGAACTCATTGACTTACAACTCAAAAGGATCCAATAGGATTATTAATAAGAGACTATTTGAAGCTGCAAATTTCAGCAGTTTGGTAATAATAAACATGAGTTTTTTTCTTTTGAATGTTTGTGGTAAAACATCCTTTCTCTACATGGACAAAGATCGTATATTTGACTTATCGAAGGTTAATTGACTTCGTGACATCATTCTCATACTTCAGGTTTTTTATATATATTGTTATCTCTAGGTCTAAGTTTATTCTAATACTTTTGGTTCTTAATTACAAGGTTATCTTTGAGTTATGATTCTACCAAACTTGATTTTTAGCTTTTCAGCTTGTATTTCAACTTCATTGGAGGTTGCTTGACCACGTAATCAAGGATTCCGCATGAGTCTGCTCCTAATGTTTTTAAGAAATTAATAGAAAATAACGTATTGTCTGTCATTTCAGATGACATGTTGTTTGATTCCCTAGATTTCAACCACTTGAAAGGTGGCTGAAAAATCAAGATTCAAATTTTTGAGTAAAAAATTCATTTTAAAGCTATTTTGACCTAAATATATCAAATAAAAATTCTTAAATCCTCGATAAACTAATTTATTAAGTCAAATAGCCTCTAAATTGGTCCAAAAATACAAAATCAAACTAGAATTTTTTTGTCTTTTTAAATTTATTTTTTCCCAGCAAGATGAGGGTCAAACAACACCTTAATAAACTTCTCTTATCAAATAAAACTCATTAATACTAAAATCGAGACATTTTTGTTATCTGAAATGGATCTAACTAACAACTTTTTTTCTTTTCACTCCAGCGATTTTCTCTCTCTTCTCTCAAATAAGTACCAAAAAATAAATATAATGAAGTTATAGATCAAAAATAAAATTAATAAAACTAAAGGGATGAAAAAGGTAGGAGAAGGAAACTATAGGACTGAAACGAAGTCGTGGCACCTGCAATTATTAACAAACGTATAGTAGCTTCCAAGCACGATAATTTGCCGTTGGCAAAATGCTAGAGTTTGGCATGAGAGCAATTCTCCTTCGGTCTCTCCAATAAGCTTCACACTTTATGAATCAATATTATCTTCAGAGCACTTGATTATTCAATCTTCTATTGCAAAGGTCACTCAACATAGAGACAACATATTATGCCCCTTCCATAGTCCATATCTGCAAGCTATTTAGCCTCTGAATTCCTCTTCACCTCATGCTGTCATATTATATTTAGCACTGTCAAACTGCACTTCTTTTTTTCCTGTCAACAACATTTCCTAATTTGACCAAAACTTCACACAATTTGGAGTAATATGGACCAAGAAACACAACACATATTCATCACAAAATCACCAGACATAAAGCTTAAAATTATTTTTTAAAAAATGGGTGAAATTAATAAACAGAGATTACTTTGGCCAAAACGGTATCTCATACTGGCAAGTCCTCTCCCACTCAGGATTGCTGGTGATATCCTTTACCTGATAGAAAAAAACACAGAAAGACAAAGAGGGCAGTGAAATCAATTGGGGTTACCTGTAAATCAACATCGTGAAGGGAATGAGGTCCAGAGAGCAAGAATGCCGCCTGGAGCTTCTCTTTAAGGCCATCACACAAACAACACAATAAATAATCAGTTTTCTTGTACTTGATGATGATGAAGACGATTATAAAGAACATGTTGGAAAATTGTTTTTACATGTTTAATGGAGATATTTGAAGTAGAGTTAAAAACTGAGATACATTTCTATTTGGAATTAAAATCTTATTGAAAAATATTCTTTAATATAAGTGTTTTATTATAAAATATTAATAAATAAAAAAATAATTTCAAAGAAATTTTGGTCGATAAAATTTTGAAGCCTAAAAAGCTTTATTCCCATGTTAAAATATTACAAACTTCAAAGGAAAAATGAAGTAATAAGGCACTCTTGGAAGCATTAGGAAATAATAATTTGTTTATCTGGTTGAACACCAATCATTTATTGTTTTGAAGATAACATAATTTGACCTAACCTTTTTAGTCTAGTTTACAATTAATCTCCATACCTGTAAAACCTAAACAAACACAAAAGAATACAAGAAAACCAAGAAATTAGATCAGAACACACAAAACATGAGAAAAGTTTTAGTAAATGAATTGGTCTAATCTATTTTGAGAAATGACCTAGGTGATTTGAGAAGAAAAAAATAGATTAATAGCTTTTAAATGAGATGATTTATGCAATATGGGTTTTGTGTTAAATCCACGTGCATGTATTTAACTCGAATTCAAATTGAGTTAATTATAAAATAAATTTTTTATATAAAATTATTTTTTTAAACCCATGATCCTTACCTATTTAGATTCATTGAATCTTTTAAATTTTATACATTTCTTGACTAATTTCCATCCTTATAATTTTTTAGAGGATTTTCCATGATGATCAAAACCAGTGTCAAGCATCTGTATTCATTATGACAACTAGTCATTAATTAAATAAGCATAAAGTAGCATATATAATGTAAGTCTAGACATATACATTAAAAATATAATGTTGTTAAATGCTAGCTTTTGAATAAAATTATTTTTATTAACTAATTAAGGTAAAAGAAAAATATTATGGATCCGTTTACTAAAGGTTTAATGAAAGAGCTTGTGTATAGTTTATCATTGATTATCAAAAAGAAGAAGATTAAATCCATTAAAGATAAAAAAGTATCATGATAGAAACTCTATCTAGATGATTGAAGATCCTAAGATCTAATTTCAAAGGAAAAACAAAGTCATGAAGCACTCTTGGATGCATTAGGAAATAATAATTTATTTGTGTGGTTGAACACGACTCATTTATTGTTTTGAAGATACCTTTTTAGTCTAGTTTACAATTAATCTTCGTACTTGCAAAACAAACAAACATAAAAGAATACAAGAAAATCAAGAAAAAACCAAAACACTCAAACACATCAAAAAAATTTTAGAAAAATTTTAGTAAATGAATTGGTCTAACCTATTTTAAAAAATGACCTAACCGTTCTGGTAAAATGGTCTAGCCAATTTTTAGAAATCCTAGAATTTTCCCAACCTCAAAACGGTTTAATTGATTTCAATGATGATATATAAAAAAATAAAAAAATTAATTAAAATTTCTATTTAAGATATTTTAATGATAGTTTAAATGTTTTTTTTAATAAAAAAAATTAATTTGGCATAGCCACCAAACTCAACTCGCTTAGGTCTGCCATGACTGCCAGACCCAAGAGCCTATAAAAAATAATTTCTTTTAAAAAAAATTAATTAGGTTTAAAATAAATTCAAGTTTATTTTAAAACTAAGTTAAATTTACGAAATATTGCTAAGACATTTTTTAGCCTTCAGAATCAGTCCAAACATATAATGCAATGTCCAATCATTTACGACTAGCCCTTTCACCTGCAAGTCAAATAATTATTTTTACTGATAAAATTATATATCCAGCCTTTTTCAACATGTTTATATTCATAAAAAAAAATTTGAAGTGTAAATTTTAAAACTTATGTATAAATATAATCGAATAAATCAATAACTATATATGTTAATAAATTAAAAAAAAACAATCATTAATGATAAATAAAGATGAAAATGAAAAAAAAAAAAGACATATAGATAAAGATATTTGACCTCGCAACATAGGTTTTTAAACCGACTATGTTTAATGACTTTGTTTATAAAAATTAATTTTTTATTTAATCAAATGATAATAGAAATAGACACACATGAAATTGAATGAACAAAATAAAAAGAAAAAAAATTATCATGTAAGGTTATACAAATTAAAAATATTATAAAAAGTAAATATTTTCTATTCATATAAAACATAAAAAGAATAAAAATATAAAAGGATTAGAATAGCCTGTTCAAAAAATTTAATGCATACAAAATAATTAAAAAAATAACTACTATTAAAAAAAGTTATAAACAAAAAAATAAAAGAGAGAAGGGTTATTAATTTAAATATAAATTAAATATTTATTTTGAGAAAAAATACATAAAAAAAAATAAAAAAATATATAAAAAAGCCAGGGGCTGCTAGGTTTGGTAGGCGAAGCGCTGGTCAGCCTAGTAAGCAAAGCCAACGCGCCTAACCCATTTAGTAAGGGCCCGCACGCTTGGGCCTTTATATTTTTTGTTGAAAGTTGGGGCAGATGACATGTCATCCACGATAAAAAAATTTTAAATAGAGTCATACAAGGCGTCGTTTCCCGAGGCAAACAACACATTGTCTAACTGTGTCTAAATTTTAGTCACTGTGGTGACTGGAAAATCATGGATAAAGTTCTTTTACCCAAAATCCTTTTTCAACCTATTTTGACCCAAAACTCTTAAAAAATCCTTAGAAACCTTGTTAAACAAATCCATGGCTTAAAAAACCCAAAAAAGTTTTCCAAAACCCGAAATCAACAGGAAACCAAAAACCTCACGAGCTCAGAATTTTTTAGGCACTTTAATGTAAAACAGCACCTAAGTAGAACTCCCCATATCATATGGAATCATTTGACACAAAAATTAACCGTTTTGGTAGTCGAAATCGATGTCATCATTTTTCTCTATCTATAGCCAAAATCAAGTGACTTCCTTTCTTCTCTCTCAAACCAAGAACTAAAAATAAATAAAAATAAAGTTTGGGATAAAAAATATTTTTTTCTAAAACTTCAAAAATTGAAGGGATTCAATTCTTATAATTAGTAAAGAATGAGGACTAAGATGAACATTTCACATAAAAGTTTCTAAAACACCATACATCTTCACCGCGTGTTTCATTTTAATCCTTTATTTGTTAATTTTGCTATTTGTTAACAATTCTAAGGCAAATTAGCCTCCAATCAAACCCTCAAAATGTAAGATTATATATATAAAAAAACCTCATTGGCACAATGAATCCAAAGTGTCCATGAGCCTCAGTATACATGGCATGGAGTAACAATATTTTCACTCTTTTTAAAATCTTTGCGAGTCTATTTGGGAGAGTGTGGTTGTTGTTGCTTTTTAAAGTGTTTTTTACTTGAAAATGCATTAAAATGATGTTTTTTTTATGTTTTAAAATTATTTTTAATATCAGCACATCAAAATGATCTGAAAACACCAAAAAATATTACTTTAAAAAAAATAAAAAATAAAAAAGTTTAATATTTCAAAAGCGCTTTATACAGTAGTACTGTTGCATGCAAAATGTTTGTATACACCTCTCATAAAGAGCTGGGTCAACAAGTATACGTCATTCTCAGGATCATATATTTGGCTCACAAGAAGGCTACAACCACATATAAATGGTTTGATGAGCTTTTTTTTTTTTGGATTCGAGTAAACCCCACCCCCCGGAAAGCGCACTTTATGGGCCCAGGTGAGTGAGTAAAACCCCGGTTGTCCCAGGCTCTTACAAGAGGTGCACGCACGACTCGAACTCGAGACCTGCTGTGCGAGATCTCAAGTCCTTTGCCACCACGCTACGCCCCTTGGGGACGGGTTTGATGAGCTATTAATTACTAATGCAGCTTTTCATAGTTATCGTTTAACATAAGATGTAGAGAATGAGATGAAATAGGAGATACAGTTTTAAATCATTTTTTTTAAATATATTTAATAATAAAATAAATAATTGAACCAATTATATGTCAAATAAAATATTTGCATCAACACAGTTAAAATATAACATAGTTGAAAATAAAAGATAATAATTTTATTACAAATGCACCTTTTTTTGTTAGCATTCAATATCCCCTCCTCTTCATTATTAAATCCATTTTTTTAGAACACAACCAATTTGTATTTTTCCATATTATATATGTTTTAATTATTATATTAAATTTTTTTGGAACGTTGTTTGTACTTAGAGGGACAAAACACCATCCTTAAGATATTGTCTTTATAAATAAACAAGGTTAATTTTATCTCGGCGGTTTTCTCCTCTCTTGTCTCAAGCTAGTAATTATATGCCTATTCAATGAATATAATGGCTGTTGCCATTGATAACCTGATAAAACTTTTTCCTCGAAGCTTCATTTATCTACGGGGAAAAAAACACCAAGGATTTGATTCTTTTAAAGCCTTATTCAAATGGATCTTGCCTCTTCGTCCCCCAACATGCTCCAATCTTTGAATAACCTTCATTGCACTAATTTCGCCCGTTCCTCTAAAACCCCATCGCCTGCATGTTTCCTATATTCACAGGGAAGTGACAATGGTCGAATATTTCCATCTGGATTTTTGGCGTCTACTGGGTTCATCCTCCTTCCTGCTGGCTCGAATAGCCATTTTTTAATACATTATTGCATGCTGCTTTCATAAATATGCGAAGGTACGGAAAGTTACAGGTACGGTGCCAGTTAAGCAATCGATCCTGCATTCGATAACATAATTGCAAGTACATGTAACATGGCAGATATTGGATACAATAGAAGAAGAAGCTGCGTTAGGGGAACAATACATAAAATCTATATCAATTATTACTACTTTTTTTTATTATTATTAATGAAGCTATCCGGGCCAGCTTACATATACCTCGACTAATTTTTATTTTTTTAGTTTAACGTGGGTGTCCGGGCCAGCTTGCGCGCACCTCAACTAATCCCACGGGCCCTGAAGTTAACGACCATGTAAGCCTCCAGTGACCATCATATGAGCAACCACAGGGTTTGAACCTGAGACTACAGAGGGAGCAAACCTCTTAGTCCCAAGCTTTTACTCTTTGGACCACTACCTAGATGGTTAACTAATTAATTCTATGAGTCATGTAACGATTATGTATACCTTCAATGACCTTGAAGTTCAGGGGCGAATCTATGATTATTTGTTAGGGAGGCCAAAATTAATATAACAATATATAATATTTGTTTTAATTTATTGTACATGAGTTGTAAAACAAAACCTATATAATTTAGTTTTATTCAAATAACTTACTACAAATATATAATGACATTTGTATAAGGTAAAAGGTTTTGAGCAATATCAAATTGAGTTAAAGCAATGAAGTTAATTTCATCTTCATAATATATCCATCACTTTAATGTTGTTGGTCTTTATACCTATCAAATATAAACATACAAAGTATATAAGAAATATTAGCTAAAGCGAAATATTATTTATGTTTAATAAACTTTGAGATAAAGCAAAAAATAATAAAGAATGATTCTTACATATTTATTTTAACTGTGAATATCATTCTTTCATAGAATAGAAATCATCGATTATCATATCAATTGTGAATCTTACAACAATTTCTTTTTCTATATAGACAATCAAATAATTTACAAGAAAATCATCCTTTATCCGATTGCGAAGTCTAGTTTTAACAATCTTCATCGCTGAAAAAGCTTATTCAGTAGGCTGTGAGTTATCAATATTTTTTTTTAAAGAATCAATTCTTCTTATTTTGTTCATGGTTCAACCTAAAATCACAACGTATATCGTAAGAAAAAATTGATAATTTTGGTATCTCTGCTAAACACAAAACATGAAAAAAAATTCAAGCATAATCAAAACAAATAAATAAAATATATCTAATTAATTAGAAAAAAAATCATTATAACAAGAATTCAAAAAATAATTAGTAGAACTAGCAGATCTGAGAAAAAAAAGGAGCAAAAATGGTAGAATTATATTAAAAAAAAACTTCATCAAATTATTAACAAACATCTCAAAACAAAACAAAAATAGATTTTAAATTTAAGTTACCTTGTTTTGTTTGATGAAAGATAAATTAATTGGTGGCTCTGCTTCAATCTTTTTGTAGAAAAATTTTGCTCGCAATTTGTGTTTTTATTTGTGTTTTTGATCAGCTGCAGGATTTTTATTAGGGTAAATTGGTGGCTCTGTTTTTTATTTCACAAAGTAATGCTTTTATATTGTTTTCTTTCCACGTAAGTCAACAGTAAATTCAAAGGAAATCAAAAGTAAAGTCACACTTAATTTAAGGCCCACCTCTTTAAAATAAAAAAATATAACTCCTCCTCATACTTCATTACCCAGTAATGAAACAAAATTAAAATGTGTTGAGGGGGGCCCGAGCCCTTGCTTGCACCCCCTTGCTTCCGCCCCTACTGAGGTTTGTGAGACTTGAACCGGTGAACTATAGGAAACAAACTCAGGGCCTGACTAGTTGAGTTACACCCTTTAGAGTTGATTATTACTACTTTGATACAAAGGGTTTTGATAAATAATTTAATTTAATTTAATTTGGGTGTGTTGGCCATTAAAGTTTCTGTGATTAATTCAAGTAGGGCTTGAGACACACAATGAAGGTAAATCATGCTAGTTCAAAACTCGCTAAGCACTAAAGATGGTGAGGTTACCAACTCATAAAAGACTTAGCAATACCACGTCTCTTTTGCAATTAATCCTGGAACCCATTATATAATAAATGCTTTATATGTAAAATTCACTTTAACCTTTCTTTTAAGTTTATATACTTCTTCAACCATTGAATATTTTGGGGGTAGATCAATTGCTAGATTTATGTTGAAATTATTTATTATGGCAATTCAAGATTTGTATGGACTAATAATAATTTATTTTGCCTATTCTCAACTTATTCGTAATTGGATATTGATGAAGACTCTAAAATCTTTAGATAGACTTGGGCTAGCTGATAAAGACAAGCTAGTGTTATTTGTAAAACAAACTCTCTAATGTTTAAATTAGTTTGGTAGGAGAGGAAGAGAAGCAAGAAAGTAGAGAGGGTAAGTAGGGGTTGTATGTATCTGTGATGGGTTGAGTTATCTAGTATATGTAGATTGGTTGTTAATAAAAGAAGTTGTTTTCATAAATGTTTTAGAAGTAAAGGATAATACCGATTAGCTAGGTAAATCTAAGAGAGTAAGGTGACAAAACTACTGTTGTTGTATGGTGGCAAACCTACTACCTAGAATGGTGTTGCTTATCTTTCGCCAGTTCACAATGTTACGTCGTCTCCTTTTATTGTTAATCATTGAAAAGTTAACTTATAATGTAAAAGTTGAAGGTAAACACCCATATTAATTACTATAAATAAGGACACTCTTGTCGAGGAATAGCATGGTGGTTTTTAGAGGAGTGGGGTGGCTTGCACTAGAGCTTAGATGGCTTAAAAAGCATTGTAACTAAAAAATTTAAGAAAACCTCCATTTGGGTGGTTGATTTCCATTTTATCTTTTATCTTTTCTATTGGGTTTAGGCTTGATGTTAAGGATTTAGTTGGGCTTTAAAAAAGAAAGGTTGGTTAGACTAGTGCAAGGCTTAATTTAGATTAAGGTTGGGCTGGCCAACCTATTTTTTCTGTTTAACTCCTCTTCTAATTTGACTGGAGGTTGGTTAACTGATTGCATGTTAGATCGAATCTAAATAGATGTTGGGCTTGGTAATCAATGATACGATCGAAGAAAGGTTATATTTGAATTTTGGTGTAAACTTTTCTATTGTCTAGTTTTATACTATCGAGCATACCTTTCAAATCAACTGTTGGATCAAGCTTAAATTTTTACAGGAGTTTATAAAAATGTTGTTATATATTAGGTTAAAATTTTAGGTCAGTCGGAGTTATTTAAGGGTTTCTTTTAAATGATCGAAGTTACTAGACAAATCTTGTTAGATTTTACTATCTAGAACTTTGTCTAATGTTTGGACTATATCTAGAGATATAGAAGAAATTGTACTAAAATTCTAAATGGGTTGGAAAGTAGACATCCATAATTTTCTATAGATATGTGGTAAGGTTACTGATTCATCTAGACGAGAGAGAACAACAGGTTTGAAATCAGAATTGAAATCTGCCAGAAATGTGTGAAAATTAGAGAAATATGATTTCCTTGTGTTTTATCGATTCCAATCAATACAAGGATTCCTTAATACTCTTAGCAACATGTGTTGTAGTTATTGAATTACCTATTTTACAAGGATTCCATGCCAAATAAGAAGAAATTTATGGAAACAACTATTATCTATAGTTTGCAAGGATTCTATATTCATTATGAAATGTATGTGGTGGAAATGAGGATTGGGATTGTTTTGTTGTTCTTTTACTTATTTTACAAGATTTATTTATTCTAAATGGAGATTATGGGAGACTATTTAAAGGAGATATTTCATTCATTTTCCTTCTTATTTTTTAAGGCATACTTTCAGCTAAACAAAAAAAAGAAATTTCAACATTTAAGACATCATCTTTCAAGTAAGGAAAAAGGATTAATAGAAGGCATAAATGACTCTTTTTCTTTTACAAGTTTAAATCTGTCTATAAGGGATCCAATGTAAAGAGATATGGTTTTGAGGGTTGTTTTGATAACTTGTATTAATTTGAATATTGCTTAAGGTTTATTTATTTTTATAATTATATTTTAGATTTAGGGCTTTTATTGTTGTTGTTTTTTTTTGTCCAAAATCAATGTTTAGGCTCGTGCTTACCTGAGTTTTAGTTAAGGCCTATTGGTTTGCAATCCAATATAAGACCATTCAGGTTATTATCTTATGACTATATTATGTTTTGTTTTACTGCAAATTTTGGTAGCCTTTAAACATTAATGAAATTTAGTTTTGCTTTTATAAACTTCTGCTTCTTTGTTGGGACAAAGAGTAAATTTCACATATCAAGGTATAACTAACCTTGTGACGTCATTCGCAATCATCAAATACCTCTAGTTCTTAGTTACAAGTTAAGTTTGGGTCAAGGTTCAACCAAACCTAATTATTTGGCTTTATTATGGAAGTTATCATCTTTATTGTGGGTTATGTAGCCACGTGATCATGAGGTTCACATCAACTGCATGTTGGGCCGATTGACTGCAAGTTGGGATTGGTCGATCATATATTGGTATGGTCAATTGCATGTTAGGTTGCTAATCGAACATAGGTTAGGTTGATTGTTTTTTTTTTTTTTTTGATTTAGCTTGACAACCTGTCTTTTTTCTTCTTATCCTTCTCGGTTAGGATTGGCTAGCTTGCCCAATAATTCTCATCCTATTATATATAATAAATATTACATGTGCAATATTGAAAAACTAATATGAAATTCTTAAAACCTATATAAAAACTAGACCCAACTCATTTCTCTTGCCATCCTCACTAATACTAAATTACTAGTAGCATTTGATCTCTTGTAACTAATTTAAGTCTTCTGTACAGTAGCATTTGTGCTTGTGAAACTTGATTGCTATCAGGATATTTAGTTATATTTCCATCAACATCCATATTGCCAAACCAAAGGCTCTCTCTCTCTCTCTCTCTCTCTCTATATATATATATATATATATATATATATATATAGAATAAAGGAAACTAATTAGGGTGTTATTTTAACTATAGACCTACTTGTATAATTTTGTGTACTGCAACTTTATTTTTTTTGGTCCTTATAATTTTTTTTCAACTTAATTATTTCACATTTAGTTAATTTAACCCCTCCTTCAAAAGTATATAAATGACAAACAAGTTAAATGATGAACTATATTCTCATCACAAATCATGAAACTCTAAAGTATGTAAATGACCAACAAAAGTTGAGTCATTGATATGCTAAGTGGATGTTTTTTATATAGATTTTTTTTTGTTATGGCCCTAATCAGGCAACCTTAACAAAGTGGTTAACGCGCTTAATAAACCGGTTACTCTATTTGGTACTATACATTCTCTAGTGTTAAGATTTTATACTTTTTAAGAACTATATTCAGGTGACTCTTCATTCGAGCTGATTTATGCATAGTTGATGAATATAGGTAAGTGGAATAAGTTTTTAATTGTGAATGGTTATTTGTTTCATGCATTGCAACTATGTATTTTGGATTTCTCATTACCGGAACATAATCCACGAGTTACATTTTAGGGAACACTTTGAGCATGATAAAACATTGGCCTTAGTGTCATCATGTTATTATTACCCAAAGTTGTCAAGTCAGGTATCTAGTTTTATGAAGAGATGTGTTGTTTGTCAAAGGTCTAAAAGGTCTTTTTTAAAATGTTAGGTTGTACACCTCATTATCAGTTTTTGATGATTCATGACTGAATGTTAATATGGATTTTGTGTTGGGCTTACCCTCCACCCAGCAAGCCATGGATTTTGTTTTTGTTGTCATGGATAGGTTCTTAAAGATATCTCATTTCATATCATGTCAAAAGATCATAAATGCATCATGGATAGTCCACCTTCACTTTAATAAGGTGGTTCACGTACTTGGCATCCATAGGTCTATTACTTTGGATAGAGATATGAAGTTTATGAGTAACTTCTGAAAGAGCTTGTAGGGAAAGTTAGACACCTAGTTAAATTTTACCAGTGATTATCATCCTTGGATAGATGGACAAATAAAGTTGGTTAACTATAGCCTTATAATATTGATGCGAAGTTTGATAAAAGAAAAGCCAAAATAGTGGGATATGGCCTTGCCATAAGCAAAATTTTCTTATAATAGGTCTTGGAATTGAGCCGTCCAACTGAGTATATTCGAAATCATTTGCAAACAAAACCCTACTATGTGTTCCTTATATCGGACAACTAAGAATCCAAGTTGAAGGTATGGTAGATTATTTGGAGGGCATTCATGAGCAGGTTAAGAAAACTATTACAAATAATAATGCATATATAAGGCCATAACTTATACTCATTGCAAAAAGGTGGTGTTTGAGGTAGTTGATCTTATGTGGCCAATTCTCACTCATGATATGTTTCCAATGGGAAAGTAAATCAAGCTAAAGGAAAGGACTATAGGGATTTATGAGGTGTTGCAGAAGATAAATGACAATTCTTACAAACTTCGCATTCTTAGTCATTTGATGACTTTTAATGTCTTTAATGTGCAACACTTAACACTTTATTTGTTTATTTGGAGAAAAAATAAAACCCAAAGATGATCTCTCTTCCAACTCAGGGAGAATGATGCAATTAGGCTAGAAACAAATTGAAGGTTCTAAGTAGATAAATGAGGATCTTCCACAACTAGATGGATATATATCATAAACAGACTATATGGATAACCTAACAAATTCTTTTATAGAGTAGTGGGACAACATTAATCCTAATAGGAAGTCTGGTCACGCTAAACCAACATAGCGACAATAAGAGGTCATAACTTTTGATTTGATTATTGGATCAGGTTCAATTTTTTTCAGGAGATCCATGAGGCCTAGGTCATCCGAAAAACCACTAAATTAGGCATCGAAGATACTATTTGAGTCAATTTTATTATTTTCCTTGATTTTTCTGGATTTTATGTTTAATTTTGGAATTTCTGTTATTTTCCTTTGTGTTTAAGGATTTTGATTTTATTATATTGTTGATGTCAGTTTTTAACTTATTTAAAGAGTTGTAAACCTCTTGAACATAATAACATTATATTAGACTGCAAATTTAGAGTTATTGTTGGCAATTCAATCTTTTCTTACTATAGTTTATATATTATGCCTCCGCTTGTATTAGATAATTTATCCAATACTTGCTAATCGTATTGATTTTCCACTTTGCAGAAGTGACCAGGTTCCCACTTGGTCCAATTTCTCCACCTTTCACAACAAACCTTTTCAATGGTCTAGGGTGGTTGAGTACAAATGATGAACTACCGTACGTGATTCCTCGATCTAAAGACTTTTTTGTCTAGAAGTTCGTAGTTTCACAGCGCAACCAGCTCATGTGACAGTCTTCCAAATTTATGTTGCTGCCCAAAACCTCAACAAAAGCCGCCTTCGATGTATTGCATATGGTCGGAAAACAAGTTTGAATGACAACATTTGTGTTCTCAAAGTGGTGTAAGAAGGTCAACCAAGTTGCGCCATTGCCCATAATTCGAAAGAAATTTCCTTCTGACCTTCCATTTGTCAGAGTCCTTGATTTCTGATAAATTGAAAATAAACAAAAGAGAGAGTGTGGCCTGAACATGTGATGCGTATTATTAAAAGAATGGATACACATTATAAGGCAAATATCATGTACTGTCAGCTTCCTGATGGAGCCATCATTAAAAATTAATCCATTTAATTAAGAATTAAAGAGATGCCTTGCTATTGCGATTTTGTGGTTTTATTTTAATGCGAGCCAAAGGGAAATGGAGAGGTTTAGTACGGATTGACGACACTCTGCTTTTCACACATGAATTATCATTGGAGAACTCGATTCTTCTCAATATATATATTGCCGACAACATACGAGTGATGGGCTTGTAAGATTATAATTGCATTACATAGGTATTTCATCTCTTTATCTTGTCAGTTAATAAAGAGAGGAGAGATGTTCTAATGCTTCAATACAAGCTTTGTATTAATATAAGCAGCATACCTAGAGATGATCACGAATTGTTGATTATTACTGTTAGCCTGGGGGATATGTGAGTTGGCTGAAATTAATGTTTACTTTCTTCATTTTCTAAATCTGAACTTTGAGACTATTATCATAAAAAATTATTTTTCTAAAACCAATACAAAAAAGATGTGTTTGGAGAATCATTTTAAAATAACACTATCAGAGAATTAATAAATACAAACAGAAATATTGATGGAATATTTCCGTCAATAAATTACAATGAATTTTACCGACGGAAATATTCCCTCAATATATACTACGGTGGGAAAAAAAAGAATTACAACAAAGACAAAAAATACGATGACATGCCATTTATCCGTCAGTAAAGTGTTCACTTCTTCTTGACACTGTTCATCATGTCAATTACAAAAGGAATCGCCGATTGAGGAACAGTCCGGTATTTTTCAAAAGCATTGGAATTGTTCACTTTTCAATTGTACTATTAATTACTGTTCTTTACAGACAAAATCACTGACGGGATGAAAAGTCGTCGGTGTTATTTGGCGGGTTTCTGAAATTTTTTGAGTAAATTGAAATTTTAAATTAAATATTACAAACGGAATCACCGACGGAAAGGTTAGAAATATTAATATTTAATTATCCGTCGATAAAATCATTGATAAAATGCCCCAATAAATAGAATCCCTCATTTCACAAAAGACAAGCCTGTTCTTCTTCTTCTTCTTCCTCTTATGTAAAAAACATCAACATCTCTTTCTTTTTTTCTCTTCTCTTCTCTCCTCAACTCCTCTTCTCCTCCACTCTCAGGTATGTCTTCTTCTCTTTTTTTTCTTTTCTCTTCTTGGATTTTTTTAATTAACATACTTTATGAATTTGTTTTTTTTTTCTTCTCAGGCTTCACTCACAACTACATTAAGGTAAGATTTTTCTTTTTTTCTTTTTTTTTTGTGTTTTTTTCATTATATATTTATTTTATTTTATTTTAAAATTTTTCTGTTCTTAATAATTGTATGAATATTGTTGTAGGATTTGTTTTTCATATGAGATCAATGTTGTTGTTGTTTTATTTTGTTGTGTTATTTATTTGTTGCAAATTTTTTGAGTTGATTTTCTTCTTCTTTTTTCCAAGCAACTCAATTCTGAGTATTATGAGTGTTGAATTATATTAATTTAATTATTTTCTAGTTTTTTTAAATAGATTTTTTTAAAAAATATTTTTAAATAATCACCGACGGAATTGCATACGATATTTTTTTGGTTATATGACAATTTTCCCAGGGAAAGTATCGACAGAATGAAGCAAGAATTTTTTTTTGCGCGTATTTTCCGTCTGTAAAATCATCGGTTTTTTATTTTTTTTTACTGACAGAATTAGCAATAGATGATGAAATTACAGACGAACATTATTCCAACGGATGTATTCCATTGATGAATTAGTCGGTAAAATTTTCATCGACAGAATGGTAATCTCACATTAATGGAAAAATTTCATCGGTAAAACTGTTAAATGTTGTAGTGGAAGATTTAGTTTCAATTTTAATATATAATTTTAAGATTTAGTATGTAAATGGTAATCTGATTTCCATACATTTCTTTCACAACCTCTTATAGTTCCAATGAGGATTCTAAGTAGCTGAATATTTCAGCAATATGATTCGCCATAGAGTTGAGTAGCTAGGATATGGCAAGTTGATTCATGCATTGCCAAGCTTCATAGGGTTGTAAGGAAGGATCAGGGGTATAATATGGTCATAGACATTGCCAAGTTTTGATCTTCCACCAAGAGCAATTATCACAGCTCTTGACCAAGGAAGATAGTTAAATTCATTTAACAATAGTAAACCTAGACGTTGATTAGGATTTGGTTCTTCTTCCAAAATATTAGATGATCTATTGGTGTTATTGGCACCTTCAGATTTAAAAGAGTCTTTCATAGGGAATTTTAAATGAACAACATAGCAATAAAAACCATCTCTGATGCCATGAAGAAACCAAGGAATAAAAACCATCTAGGTGGTAGCCCAGTGGTAAGAGCTTGGGACTAAGGGGTTTGCTCCCTCTTAGGTCTCGAGTTCGAACCCCGTGGTTGCTCATATGATGGCCACTGGAGGCTTACATGGTCGTTAACTTCAGGGCCCGTGGGATTAGTCGAGGTGCGCGCAAGCTGGCCCGGACACCCACGATAATCTAAAAAAGAAACCAAGGAATAAAGTTTTTTGTTATTTCTGATTAATAATCTTTGCTGCAACGGAATGCCTTACATATAAAGAGCATAACTATTAACAATAGTAAAGGTGCTAATCAATCTCATGTAATCTTGGCATATCAAAGTATATCTTAATCATATATATACTCGTAATGATTCTATCAATTATTTACACGACAACAGCAATAAGAATACAGAAAAAGGAAGAATCGACAACATTGGAGGAGCAACAACAATAATATAGGATACAATGTAGAAATCAGCAATAATGTAGAAGGCAATGTAGAAATCAATGTAGCTTTCCTTCGATAATACAGAATCACATAGAGTTTCTCCAGGAAAGAAAAAACCATAGTAATTAATGTGATTTACTTAAAGTCAAGCCTTGCAAGATAATACAGGAGACAATATTGTAGAAATCAGCAAAAATGTAGGAGGCGATGTAGAAATAAATGTAGCTTTCCTTCAATAATACAGAATCACATAGAATTTCTCCAGGAAAAAAAAAAACATAGTAATTAATGTGATTTACTTAAAGTCAAGCCTTGCAAGCATCAGCAGCTAAGCAAAAAGCCGCAAAACGGTTGAGATGGGGTATGTCTATAATTTATTGCTACACATTACTTTAGAAAACACTTTTTTGAGATTTAGAGGGCAATTTGCACGACGCGGTTCTAGAGCTTGCATGACAGAGGAGCAACAGCTGGGTCTGATGTCTGAGTTCTTCGCTTAGGCAATCACTTCCCAAGTGTTACTGTTAGACTACGCGTGTTTAGTATCATTTTCTGTTCATCACAGCCAACCACAAAAGCCAGTAATAATAACTTAAAGCATCAGTACTTGAAGATCCTGGAAGTTGCCTCTCGGACAGAATCCTATGTTTTGATATTACTAATCTATAATATATTATCGACTTAGTACACATATTTTCTTTTTAATTCGGACGCCTAAATTTTGATACAGAATGCTGTGTGGGAAGTACATATTTGCCCTTGACCTTTTTATTTTAATTCATTTGATCTGATTCTCTGGGTGTCAACTGGGTTAGGATCGTACCGAAGGGGTGACTTGCTATGGAAGTCATTAGATTACTGATCTAGATCAAGGGCTTTAATTTTACTAACCTTTCCATGCTGGTTTCTGATTGGTGCATGTGGGTTTGTAGTCTGCTAGATGCCTTGATTAATCGATGCCTTTTCTTCTCGAAGTTAATTACTGCGTAGTTTGTCTATGGAAAAATTAAATTACTGGCGGTAAACTTCCAGCCAAAAAGTCATAATTAAAAACTGTATTCTTGATCTTTGAAAGAAATGGTTAACTCTTGGGACGTCACAGCACGCCACGCTGCTAGAAATAATTGATAAAGGACTCCATGTTCTTTTCGATATGTATAGTGTAAATAATTTGACCATTTCCAAAACTATCTAGCTGTAATATTGATTTTCTGAAGATAAATAACTTGATTTGAAGTTAATTTTTAATTATCATGCCATCAAGTAGACATTTGGTAACCCAATTTCTCTCCTTTATATATATATAAAAGGGAGACTCTTGCCAATAATTAAATTTTGTTTTACAGGTACTTGATCAACAATATTTCTCTTCATTGTGTTCTTTTTACGCGTATGAATATTAATGATCTGGTGCGGTTTTGACAATGGCTGGACAGACAGGTCATTTTCGAGAAAATCAAGAGGGACACTTATTTCCATTTTTATAAGCTTGAAATTATCTGTCACCCATTTCATATTCATGTGTGTGACGTACTGTTCCTTGACTAGAGGGATCTGCTAAACCTGGAAACTCAAACCCCCACCATCTATAAATACCAACTTCTGTTTCCACACTTTTACTTCATTTCATTATTCCTTGCCTCGCTTTCAAAAGAACAAGAAGTTACCCTTAGAGTAAAACAGAAGTCTCCTTCAAACCCTTTTCCTCGCCAAAACATCCATCATCCTTCAGCAAAGCCACACACCGATCCTTTCCAAACTTTTTATTGGTTCAGAGAGCATTTGGTTTTTGAAGGTTGCAAAATCTATATTGCTCCATCTAACAATGGTGAAGAGCGAGCACAGAATCCAGTCAGAGGCTTCAAAACCAGTGGCCATATCATCAACGCCTTCACCGTCAGCATGCAAGAAGAGGAAATACAAGGGAGTTAGAATGAGAAGTTGGGGCTCGTGGGTGTCAGAGATAAGGGCACCGAATCAGAAAACAAGAATATGGTTAGGCTCTTATTCAACTCCTGAAGCTGCTGCTAGAGCCTATGATGCTGCACTTTTTTGTCTCAAGGGCTCCGCAGCCGCTCTCAACTTTCCTATTACTTCCTCGCATTACATTCCTGACACTGTTATGTCCCCAAAGTCCATTCAAAGAGTGGCTGCAGCTGCCGCTAATAGTTTTGTAGACAATCCCACCACCCCACAATCATCATCACCTCCTCTTCCTTGTTCCTCCTCCTCCTCCTCGTCAATCTCATCACCCCCATCAGTGGTTTCCTCGCCGTCCGATATTCAGCTTGATGATTATATATCACTGATGGAATCTTTTGAGACCAACAATGAACCAGTTTCAATGCTAGATTCTTGGTACAATTTTGATGGCTTACAATCACCAAAGTATCTTGATCTCAATTGGGTCTCATTCAATCCACCAATGATCGATGATTTATACGAAGGGGATCTTCGTCTATGGAGCTTTGCTGAATAGTTCAAATCCAAGATCAAGCCAAACCCATATCATTCTTTTGTTCATCTATAATATTTGATTTGTTCTTCCATTGTTGCCTGGAGGCATTACTGACAGTGACCTAAAGTTATTATATAATTAGTCTATCGAGTTAGGAGAAAGAGACTCACATGGGGAAGTTGAACATTTTTTTGGACCATCTCATGTGGGTCTTAGATATTGAATTTATGTAGTATTAATTATTTAAAGTGTGTTACATGCAATACTTATTAATTTTCTTTTATTAATGAATAAAGGGGTGATAAATTTTTTTATTTTCTTGGATCTAAGTATACGGTAGAAATTATGTTTTAAAATATTTTTTATTTTGAAATATATTAATTTTTAATATTTACAAATCAAAACAATATAAAGATATTAAAAAATTAATTTAAAATAAAAAATAATAATAAAATTGCGTTTCAACTGCAGCCAACCAGGCCTTGTCTCTTTTTTTTCAACAGGTTCCTAATTAGATGCATTATTTTAAAGAAATTACAATTTCGTGCTCCTTTGGCCAGAGTGAAGCTCCAAAAGCTCTTTTGTTTGATGAAAGCACTGTCAGAAATGCCTATCTCTCTGGGAACAAAGTTCAAAGGGTATGGAAACTTGAAACCATCTGCTAAGAGTTTTTATTTTTAATTCAGTAGCCTTAATTGGTAATGTTGGCAATTCTTACTGCTTCGATACCAACATGTAAATCTAAGAAAAGATTTAGATTTAGGTGTAGTATACGCTATGTTCCTTTTTATCTGCAAATCATATTAAACAATATGAGCCGAGCCAATCTTGGGCATTAATTGTGTTTTATCAACCCAACAAAAGAACAAATCAAGGCAGGGAAGATCGATCGATCAATCAGTATTTCAAACATTGCACATGCATATCCTCCTTTTTCTTTTTCTTTTTTGAAGAAAAATGAAAAAATAAATAAATGAAGAGGCTAGTTATTTTTTTGGTTCATGTAACTATATTAATTGTGACTTGTTTGATATAAACATCGACGTCTGCTATGTTAATTCTTATCTTAAAATGCCCGTCAGGCTCATGATAAAGGATTAAGAAAGGATAATTTAATCTGAATTTTATAGATATGAATTTGACCCAACCTGAATAAATATGTATTTTTTAGAATTAATGGATAATAAATAAAGTATACGAAACCCACTTAAAATTAATTCAAAATACATATTTATATTATATAAATATATTTATAGAATATTTAAAATTTTTTAATATAATATGATAATTTATATATGTATATATATTATTTCAATATTAAATTGGTATCCAAAACAATAATTTATAAATATATATATTTTTTATTTGATGAGTAATAAATAATAAATAAAGTATGGATATAAAGAAAAATGATAAACGGATGGCCATTGTCATCCGTAATCACTTAGCATATATACGTATGTCCAATCAATTCTCTACAACAGGTTCAAGGAGATAGATTGACCAATTTATTGTTATTTTGTCCATTTTCCGAACCTAGTCGAGTACAATCTGGAGCATTCATTGTCTGAAAGCCAAGATTGCACATGACCTGTTCTCTTTTGCTATGGGTCCCATGCTTAATTGTTTCCATCTATAGTTTTCTACACTGTATCTGGTCTCTTCAAGGTGTGCTCACAATGGGCCATGTTACTTCATCGTTGAGCTTAGAACGTCAAGGTTTTGGCCATTTAGGCGTGCCATGGCTGGGCCATATTGGATTACGGTCCCACAGAAGCAGTATATTGTCGTCGTCTAATTTGAGTACACGAAAGATGCTGCAACATGACAATTCCATTGTTGCAAAGCCACAACACATCATGTGTTCCACAAAGCATCTCTTTATTTATTATTGTTGCCCACAGTTCGTTTCACACGAAAGGGTGATTGCCATGCATAATGCACTTTGTCTTGATCAAATTCTTGTCTTAATTTTTTGTGGAATTACGCAAATAGTTTATTGCATGCATGACAGAAACATGTGGTATCATGTAATGATCAAGATTCAGCTAGTTTGACAGATAATCCTACATTGGAGTGCATTATGGAGTGTGGATGGTCTACAAATGGAGGATTTAAAATTCATAACCTTATAAAAAGATTTAAATGTAAGTTTTTGGGTCCGGAATGCATATTTGAATGAAAAAAATGGATCCCTAGCTCATGATAGATTACTCGAATTAGGTCACATGTCACGAAATAAAATTAACAAATCTCACATAAAAAGACACAATAATATGAATTGTGAATTAATTCAGCTTTTAGAATATTTTGTTCATTGGCATTCCATTAACCATGATAAGAAATTTAACAAGCCAACTATTTTTTTTTTCCCGAAGATAGAAAGAACCAAGTCAGCCAGGTGAAAAACTGATGGTAATTAATAAGTTTCTAAATATTTTTACTAGCAACATTATTTTACATATAAAAAAATTAAATAAAATTGTGAGTATTGGATATTTGAGACCGAGGTTTTTAAAATCATAAGTAACTCATAAAATCGTAACATATACTTATCGTGTAAAATAGCTTTAAAAACTTAAAAATTAATAAAATCATACTGAAATTATTTTAACTCGATAAAATCAAAAAACTCATGAATTTAATACCGGTTTTATGATTTTATTGGAAATATAATATTGCTCCATTTCATTACAAAATAAGTATATTTCGCAGTAAAACTTCAGTCTTCTTCTTAATTTTCAAATCTCATCTTCTCTTTATACTCGAAAAAAGAGGAAACAAAAAAAACCTCTCCCTCTTTCCAAGCACAAGGGTCTTTCCCTTAAAACATACACAAGCTTATACTTTTTTCAAATATCTCTTAAGCTATCAAATACAAACTAAACAATCATTATGGAAAATTTTTAATAATGATTATAAAGAGAAGAAAGAAGAAAAATAAAAAATAAAATAAGAAAGATTCAATTACATGTAGAGAAATAAAGATATAAAATTTCAACTTGATTGATCTTCCATCTCCAGTGATGGTGCACTACACTATTGGTATCATTAGAAAGAGGAAAGGCACCCCCATAAAATTGAAAAACGTTGATGGAATATTCCTTTAGCGTTTAAGGAAATTTGTTTTGAATAATAGAATACCGACGGACTTTTCAACAGAAACATGTCATCGGCAATATTCTCATTGGGGATTTACGTTTTGTCATCAATTATGTCATCCCTTAGATTTTTTGATGGGATCGCTGAAAAAATATTCACACTAATAAATTAGATTGTACCACCCATTTTCCCTCGGTAAATTCATCAATAACCTTAATCATTAATAGACTATTTTGTCACTTATTCCATCGACAAATGACCTTAATTATTAACAGACTATTTCGTGCCTATTCCATTAGAACTATTCTATTGATAATATTGCTAACGGACAATTTTTGTCATTGATTCTAACAAAAATGCCAAAACCTCCTATAACTTTCTAAGGAAATATCATCGAACATTTTCAATAAAATCGCCAATAAAACAGTCCATTTTGTCAGTAATTCCATGAAAATATAACACTTCCCCCTGTGTTGTTTAGTTGTTATGATTATAACAAATAAATAATTATATTAAAAAAATCCTAAACTCATTGCAGCAACAAAAAAAAAATGGATGATTAAAATTAAAATGAATTTCATACACAAGAATTATATTAAAATTCATTGTACACATAGAATAATTATATAAAATTTAATTTCACACACAATGAATTCCATACAAAAAAATATTTCAAACAACATATTAAAATTTCTATAAAGGTGATGGGGGAGGAAAATATCATGAACCTAAACCAGAGACTCCAAAAAGGGGAGGAAAATGTAAAGCCAAATATGAATGTATTTCTTGTTCAACTTCATCTCTTATTTATGCCATTATTTGAACCAGTTGTTCCTAAACTTGATCTTGAACCATCTCCTTAATTGCCAATGATGCCTAGTTTAGGCTGGAATGTTGTGTGCCTATCATTGAAATAATCCAACTTGTCATTATATCTCGAATTGATGTCACAAACCCAATTCTTATCAGATTCGTTAGTTACTTCAATTTTCAACCACAATTGAGGATCGTGAGGAGGATGAGTGTAGATACCTTCTCCATGTTTGACAATCATGCCTACATTATATGCATTCTACAAAAAAAAAAGGCAAAATCCAAAATTCATATTAATAATACAAATAAATATGAATTTTAGTTAAATAATTTTTTTTAAAAAAAAACCTTACAATGAACGTTTCTGTTCTATTATCAATAAAATTTTTAACCCCATATCCCCCTTTCTTATATGAGTTTCTTTGTATAACTCCATTAGAGTTAGTTTGTGTCTAAGTTGTTTTTCTTGCAACATAAATAATATGTAAAAAAATCACAAATGAAGAGTAAATTAAAAATTAAAGAAAAATAATTAAATATGTAACAATAAGCTATTACCAAGCATCTTACATGGTTCACAAAGGGAAGTGTTTCTCAGTGTGCTTGCTCATTAAACTATGAGTTTCTTTGTTTCTATTTTGAGACCCGAATCGAAAATGCCTTATAAATCCATATGATACCACAAATTCTTGAATCCCCCCCTAATTATCCTCTATGACGTGCCTCAGTTTATAATTTATCCATAACATTATATCATCAAAGTTGTCTCTGTTTATTGTATTTTTATGGGTATTATACCATACATCACACAACTTGGTACAAAAATTTGTTAAACATAAATTATGTAAGGAGAAAAATATTTCAAATATACAATAATGTAATATTTTATTGCTTGATACTTACATAATTGCACTAAGGTTTTCTCACACTTTCCTGACCTTTCCCTTTTTTTTTGTCATATCAAGAAATTTCCTTATAGTCAATTCATATATTAATTAGTTTTAATTTTTTTTTAAAAAAACTATATATTAACTCAAAGAAAAGCTTATATCTAACCTTAAACTTTCCCCACAAAACATCTATTATATTCACCCATTCAGAATGATATTGAAGCTTATTTTATTGAAACAATGGTTCTTTAAATAATGATTTCATCATATTTGTGATCAAATAGACAATCTCAATATTGGTAAACTTGAAAATGAATTTATGAAAGTCATTTTCGTGTCAAACTTAAAATAACCTAACACACACAAATAACTTTGTTAGTGAGAAAAAAACATAACTTATGTAAAATGGTTAGCCTTCTATTCTTCAACAATTATTTCTATATATCCATCTATTTCTAAAGGGATTCTAGCTTTGCTTCCCGTATTGGACGAGCTTTGGTCGATAGTGTTTGCAGTAGGTGCCTCTTCAAGTGCTTCTAATGATTGATAAAGTAACAATGCTCTTATTGGACTTGGAACTTTTTCTCCTTTGAAACATAGTATCTTAAATAAAACAATTAACTTAATGCATTACAATAGTGATACATGCATTAGAAGGTTCTATTACATTCACAACAACATGATAAGCAAAAAGACTTCGTAAAAGATATCCAAACTAGCACTAAACACCAACAAGGAAAATTAACAAAATTTTGGTAGAGTTTCCTTTGCATGGGGGCCTCACCTAAAACTTGAGATAAAAAATTATTACGTGCAAACATAACAACCCAAACCATATTCAGGAATGTGCATATTTGTTTAGTTCCTACCATTAAACAATTATGTTTGCAAGAGACTTTATGAGGCATTAAATTGAAACTTAGATTTTTTGTTTGAATGATGAATTTAAAGAGTTAACTTGAAATAAATGCCTTGATACATGAAATACATTAAGTTAAACACTCAACTCAGTCATTGAAAATGTAAGAAGTCAATTAAAGCAAAACTCTCATGAACCAAAAAGACTAAATAAAAACCCATCAGTCTTAAGCAATTGAAAACACTAAACAATTAATCAAAAACCCAGTATCACTATCACAATAGTAACCTAAAATGAAACTAAGCTAGTTAATTCATCATCCTTATCACTATAATAACTAAAAATATAATTTCATCACAATATAAATAAAAAGAAAAGAAAAGAATAGACTATTGTAAAGATGAAAGGGAGATGTTGAGCAACTTATTTAACACAAGAAGAAAAGGAATAGACCTGAGCGGTTAGAGGTGCTGACGAGAGAAGGATGACAAGACTATAAAAGAGAGAGATGATGAGATTATCAAAGAGAGGATAATGGTGAGAGACTAAGAGGGACTGCTAAGAGGCTCAGAAGGGTGGTACTCTGGGAAATTAGGGATTTTAGAATTTAGAAAGAAGAAAAAATAGGGGGAAAGGGGGATTATAGGGTTTTAATTGATTTTAGTCTTGTCGATATAAATTATGTTAGTGCTTCCATTGGTAAATTAAACATGTCATCAATGGCAACAAAATCACAAATGAAATTTTTGCAGTATTGTAATGTTTTTTATATCATTGCCTATTCCGTCGGAAACTCAAAAACATTTTGTAACTTTCTGATGAAAATGACAATTTTTTCACCTATTTTATTGAAAATTGAGGTTTTTAATGGTGATGAAATATTTCATCATTAAATATGTCAAAATACCCAAACAATTCTACAAATTTTTGATGAAAATGACAAATTTGTTGTAGATTCCATTGAAAAGTAAGGGATTTTTTTTTCTGGTTAGTTTTTAATAATAATAATAGATGGGCATATTCAATCCAATAATTGCTCACATTAAATCCACAACCATAATAAAAGAATATTTATGCAATTAATTACATGAAAAACACATCTTCAAAAATTTGCAACAAATGTAAATATAGTGTATTATAAAATACCAATAAATTTCCAACATAATTTTAATTTTATTACACAATAAAACATCATATTTAAATCAATTCAACACCTTTTAATCAAAATCCTCCTTTTCATTTTCTTCATTGTCATATCCAACATCATATTCTTTGTTGACGTCAAGGTTGATCTCATCATGTTCATCTGCTTCTCTAAGTCCACTTATACTCAATATTACATTTAATTAATTAACATCAACATCAATATAAATATTTTTAGTGATATGAAAATTTAGATTTTCTAATTCGGTAGATGGAGTAACTCAATATAGGTCAAATAACTCATCTAGTTGAATACATCCTCTCCCCTAATTACTTCATCATTACCTTCTTCAACAACTTCAACTTGGACAAGACTCTTATGTTTGGTTTTCATAACACATGATCAATCAACTCTATTATAATCTTTCTAAAGGAATGAATATATGTATAATAAAACTATTGACATTGTTTTAAAAAAATAAAAATGTTGTCAATACTATGAAGTCTACCTGTTTTATTTATTTCAATCAAATCATGGTGAAGATCTATTTTAGTTCCTTTATAGGTATCATATCAATAACATTTCAATAAAAACACAATATCTTTTGATTTATGATATTACAATTCAATAATCTCTTATAACTTGTCATAAAAATCAACTTCAAACTTATTGAATGTTGAACAATTTACACAAACCCCACTATTGTAGGTCTTTACCTCACCATACTATTTAGTATGAAAGATATATCAATTGATGAAATAATTATGATCTTACAGGACCCAAAAATAGGAATTTTAAACTACCAGCATTAGCTCTAATTTTAAACCCTTAGTTAAAGTTAACAACCATTAACAATTGATGAAAAAAATATAATTAAATATGAACTTAGTAGCTACAAATTATTAAATACTTACAAGTGTTTTAAACCATATGCTAAATTATTTATCTTGTATTTGATAAATTTGAGATTCACTAACATTTGGATTTTGAGATAACAATAATTGATTATATTGCCTACAAGAAAGTTAAATGAATTTATTTTATAAGAGAATATATGAATGATAGGACAACAAGAATAAGGGGTAACAAATTATCTAAATTGATTAAATTCATATGTACACAAGTCAATACATATGTTCTATAATTTTATTGAAAATTGAGAATGCACCTTATTAAACTGCTTCTAAGCTTTACCATTAGAAGGGTTTACCGTAACTCTATCCATCTCATCATATGAATGATGTCATGTCATATGCTCAATAGTCTTTGAATATATAAATAACATTTGCAGTCTAAAAGCGATTGAGAATTATCTCAATTTTTTGTATGTGATATATATCATTCCTCTACCATTATTAGATTTATATTGAGCATGCTGATAGGTGTTGCACTTAGTAAAATTTACATATTCACTGTTATACAACATGAAATAGTTTAGAAACATATCAATTTTTTTTGTATCTTTGACCAAGAGGTTTCATCATGGATTTTACAGCTTATAAGTTGTTTTTCAGCCTATTCCTTTTAGGTAACATGTTTTTTCCTCCATTTTAGGATCTTGTCATAACTGGTCTCACTCAATCCATAATCTAACTTGGTGGTAAACACTTGTGCAATAGCAAAAACATTACTATGAGTTATACACCCATCCCATATTGGTTTCATCAGAATATTTAAAAAGTTTTAAAAACCTAATTGTATCTATATTTAGTTCTTTATATAAAGGATGCTTCGTGAACTTTCATCTAAATAATCTTGATTCATTCTCATTTCATCTATTACTATACTTCTATTAGAATTAATATTAGCATCCATGAACCCATACATGTTACTAGAATTAGAATTTGAACCAACCATCTTTTCTAATATTGTTTTATAAGGAACATAGGGTTATTTATGTGCAATCCAACATAAGTATTTCTCAACAAACTCTTTTCTAAGTAGATGCAAGTCACAACATCTTTATGGTAGAACTTTTTATTTTTACACTTTATATACAAACATCCACGTTCACCCTACTAATATTTTTCAGATTAGAAAATATAAAATTAATAAAACTATTAATCCTTTTAAGATAATCTTGCCTATATAACCTTTCAAAAGAATCTCGATACATCCAAGAACAATCATCCATTACTTATAAACCAATATAGAATATTGATGGGAACATCTATTAATAATGTAACTATGAATTCAAAATTTGACTTCTTATTCAAAATAAATTCACAATCCAATAACTAATTATCATTTCTAAATAAATTCAATTGTTGCATTAAAACATGAACTAAAAAATAAAATTAATAATAAATAATTGATACCCAACTAATTATCCAGAGTGTGTTCAGTTCAAACTTATTTAACTTAAATTAATACCTTTAAATTATTATCAATTTCATAAAAAAAACAATTTTCTCAAATTCTCAATTTGACAATAAAATTAGCAAAACATAATTGGTACCCATTAAATAACCTGTTATTTTTTCAATTATAACACACCTAAGTTATAAAATAAAACTCAATTCCATCAAATGACAAATGAAATCAATTTCCCCCAAATCCAAAACAAACTCTAACATACAAATAATACATTGATATAACAAAATTTGTTATGAAAAAGTTGTAAAACACTCAAATATACAAGTACACTATAAATGGTATAAAATGTTTTTCAGTAAATTAATCTAAAACATAAATGAGTTATAAAAAAATAAGTATGTTTGCTTACTTGGTGTAGTGAAGCTTCATATGAAAATAAACCAAGAGAGGGATAATAAAACTATTGATAGATTTGGGTTGACATCTCAGGTTTGAGGTGACCAGATTTGTGAGAAAATAAGGGGAAAATACTTCTTTTTTTAGGTAGGAAGAAAAGGAAGAAAGTAAGGGGGAGAGAGAAATATTGAGTTTTATTTCATTTAATTTTTCCGATGGTGTGTCCATCGGAAATTTCTTCAGAAAATACTAACTTGTCAAATTTCTAATGGCAATTACCGATGAAATTTTTTTGTAGATATTTATGTTGGAAATTACTGATGAAATATTTTACATAAACATTTTCGTTGCTATGTGCCAATTTTTTAGTAGTGAGTTTGGTGTATCACGTGGAGGTTTTCACACGTCTCCAGACCTTACCAGTATGTGGGAAAACACCCCAACATTCATAATGTTCTCCTGCGTATAAAGCTGACGTGTCGCTACTATCATCATTGGCTTTCAGTTGTTCCGGTAACCTCCTACTCAATCATTAAAGGTTGAATTTTAAGATCATAAACAATAACATGTTAACTCAATTTTTGTGTTTGGTTTGTAGTTTAATTAGACATTGTGTTTAGATTCATGAGTTACATACTTGTTTGGTTGATTTAATTGTTTGAATGTGATTTATGATGTTAAAATGATTTATGTTGATTAAATTGTGTTTATGATATTATTGAAAGTTTTAGTTTGTGAATTAGATAAAGAATTTTTATTTGAGTGTGTTTATGATTTTATGAAACTTGTTTTTGTACCAAACATGATATAATGAATGTTATCGTGGTTGATTATTATAATAAAGTGTTAATGTATTTTTTTTGTTTACATGTTAACCTGATTAAAAATAATTAATAAAAATTAGTAAATTTAAAATTCGTAATTGAATGAAGTTAATGACGAGTGATTATTAATAAAGTAAAAAATTGTTAGTATTGTTTAGATATTGTTATGTGATTTTGATTTTAAGGTAATGAATGATGAAGTTAAAAAATATTAGGATTGATAGTAGCACTAATAATCCTCTAGATAGTAATGAGCTTGATGAATGTCTTATAAATGATAAAAAAAATAAAGGCAATAAAGTTATTTTTAGTTTACAGTAAATTGTTTGTTTTAAATTTGTTAATTATTAGTTAATGAAAATCTATGAATATAAATAATTATATTGTATTTTTAAGTTCTAATATATATATATATATAATATTATTCATGATTTTATAATTTTATAATCAGAATTTATATTATATTTTTAGTGCTATGTAACCTTGTTTAGGACACACCAACTCAATGATAAAATCCCATGGGTCTACCCATGGATGTACTCGGAGTATATAATCCAGCCCACATGTCTTATTTTCAGGCTCTCAACAAGCTTAGCCGAGAACCCAGAAACTAGCACAGATGGTTTTCTTATGGGCCGCTCTTGGGTGTGGTCTTGATTATCATCATTAGGGTTGAACCAATAAAACCTAAAAATGGGCTCATTGATATATTTGGACTTGTCATAACTAACCCAATAAACCCTAGCTCTATGGAAACATGAATCATAAAGTCGTACCACGCCAGCTATCTTCGCAGTTAACACTGTCTCTTCTTTCCCTTTCTCAGCTTACTATTCACATACAATGGGTTTTACAAAAGAACAGTTGCTTGCTCGCTTGAAGGTTTGTCCGTCTCTTTAATTTGAGCTCATTATAATGTCAAGAAACTTGATCTGGATTATCTTTGTTTTGTCCCATTTTCCATTTCTCTTGATCTTTCATTAGAGTAACTTGTGATGGGTGGGTATTGGATTCTTTCAGTCATTCTTTGTTCTTGAATTTATGGTTGCACGATGTTCAAAAAGAATTCTGTGAATGAGGATAGGGTTTGTGCCTTATCATGAAAATAACAATAATTAAATTGCAAGATCACTACATTTGAATTGGGATTTAGCAATTGTATTGACTTTTAAATCAAGACCTTAAATTACTAAAAGTGAATTGTTTTGAATGTGCGTCCATTACTTGGTTATAGCTTTGTTTAATGTCTCCATTGTAATTTTTTTACCAATCTGATGTTGGGTTTTTTTTAGGAGCTTCAAATTGATTTTTCGCAGTATGAACATCCTACTGTTTTGACTGTTGAAGCACAGGTAAAGTTTTTTCTTTCCCCCCCCCCAAAAAATGCTTGTTATATTATACTTGATCATTTTGTTGTCCATCAGGCAAAATATGTCGGGGATAAAGGAGGTGGCCTCAGTAAAAATTTATTCTTGAAGGTAAAATATAAAGATTATATGAGGTGTTCAGTTGCTAATTGTTGCAGTAATACATCTTGGCAGTGTTTTACATTTTTTCCTTATCCATAGCCCGGTAATTGTATGTCCATGTGCATGCAGGACAAGAAAAGTCGGTTCTATATTGTTTCTGCTCTGGCTGATACGAAAGTAGATATGAAAGGTGAGTTCTTTTTCTTTTTTCTTTTTAACTTTATGACATTGTAAAACTCAAATTGGATTGGAAGTTAGAAATGCTGATATTCTATTGTCATTCATTTCCTGGATGTTGATGAGAATTACTTGTTTTTTTGACCTGAGCAGTTTTGTCTCAAAGGCTTGGTTTGGGGAAAGGAGGTATAAGAATGGCTTCTGAAGAAGCATTGGGTGAGATACTTCAGGTATATGCCTGGACTGTGCTTGAGTCCCTCCCTTATCAGATTTTTCCATTTTCATTTCATTGTTACTGACATTACTTGTTGCTGTTTTCAATAAATAAAGCATCTTGTTATGCATTCAGCATGTGTTTACAAGTTGAACAGTTTGAAAGATTGATCAACATCCTGCAGTTTTTTATTTTATTCTTGCTTGCTCTTGTATTCATGGCCTTGACATCTGACGGCCTGGAATAGGATGCTGGAGAAAATTCTGGAAAATGTGCATTAGATTCTGTTTCATGTGTTAACTCTCCTTAAATCCTGAGAGAAACTAAATTGTGTGTTTGGATACACTAGGATTTTTAGGTTTTGCTATTCTCATCTGATGTACCCATTCCCACTGCTGGCATGCATGAAATCACATCCATGACTGCGTTGAATGAGATCTTACCATTTTATTAGCTAGTGAATTCATTACATGTGTGGCAATCGAACAATTCCACATTTCATTGGGTTTATTCTGGTTGATTAGTTTGCTTCTGGTCTAAAAGTTGATGGTAATTCACTCTCTGATCTTCTTGTCTTTTCTGTTTTCAAGGTTCCTTTGGGCTGTGTTACTCCATTTGCACTTGTAAATGAGTCAGCACGGTGAGCTTTAAATTTTATTTCCTGCATTGATTTTTATCATTTCTTTTCTGAAGTATTTATTTGAACAAATTCATGCTTGCAATTTTGCTAACTTGCTAAAATAATGTTTATGTGAAATGTTTCAAATCTTACAGTCTCTAATATCGTCTTGTTACTCATGATGCATAGCATATGTGATTCTTCTATTTGTAATTATCTGAACTGCTACATAATCAACATTATTAAAAAAAACTGAAGTTTCGTCCTCCATTTAGTGTTCATCTTCAGCCGCACCTTATGTAATGTTTTCTTAATTGAAGATTATGGATCAACCTGCTCAATGAGAGGGTGTGATAGAATGTAGCTACAAGAAATTGGTGGGATACATAAGGTAGAGGAATTGATAAAATATAATAAAAAGCAGAGGTATATGGACAAAATTTCTCAAGTGATTTTGGATAATGGTTATAGTGTCAGGCATGCATTTGAGGGTGCAGGAGGCTTTGAATCTATTTCTAACAGTCACTTTAGAGTTACTTTAGCTGTTTGTATGTTTTCAGGAAAATTATTTGTTGATGGTTTTCAGGTTTATGATAATTGGAAAGATAATTTCTTTATTAATGACTAGCTGATGTAAAGCTATTTTATAAATGGAAAAAGTGACAGATCACATCTTTCTGTGCCATCACATATTTTCCCTTTGATGAAACCTACACATTGCAAAAAATTGTGGGCATGTCCCATATTTAACAGGCATAACTTTAGTTATGACACAAATGTTGCTTCATAACTTTTTATCCATGATTCATAGTTGATCGATAATCTCTTTAGAAAAGAATCACTTAACTATTGGTGTTGTACTTTAACCAATATCTCTCTTATGAAGGCATGTCTCACTCTTGTTGGATAAAGGATTTCAATCTCAGGAGCATTGCTTTTTCCATCCACTATCTAATGATATGTCAATTGGTAAGTCCGACAACTCTTTTTTTCTGGCACCTTTTTTATCTTTGGTTTTGCAGACTCTCAATGTTCTTGAACTTGAATACTACTTTTTTTCCTGATAAGATATTGCACCCATAGACCTGTTTAAAACCAATGATTTGATAGTTGCGACTCTTTATGATATATATTTTATATCTAATACAATTAGAAATCACTTTTTAGCCCCTGTTTTTATTTTCGAAAGGCCAAAATGCGATCCAATCAATTGATGAAAACTGTTAGCTAATGTGAACTTTTTAGGTTGTCTTGTCTTTCACTTCATAACATCAAGGCCAGTCATAGACCTGCAAGTATGAAGTAGCCTTAACATTTCACAGTAGTTAATTGTTGATGTTATCGATTGGGGTGGTTTGAGTCACATTTGACTAAATTAGTTGTAACTGACCAAAAATGTAAATAGGGTGCAAATCAACTTTTTGCCCCACATGATGAAATGCACCATTAGTTCTTTACCACTAGAATAGACTCTGATCAGGCATGTGCTGTTCTTGCTTCCAGCTCTAAATGCTTGCGATCTTGACAAGTTTCTTAAATCAATAGGAAGAGATCCCTCATACATTGACCTTGAGGTAATTTGTAGTTCAGTTTATTGTATTAATTCTCTCAGTTAATTTTTCACAGAACATTGAAGATACAAAATTATGTTCCTTGTAGGCTAACCCAACTGTAGGGAAGGATCAACCTCCAGATCTTGCTTCTTTTGTTCCATCTGGTTCAACTATTCAGCCAGATCAGCCAGATAAAGCAGCTTCCCCGCAAGATCCAACCGAGAATTCTGTTCCTGTGAATAAGAAGTCTGTAGCTGTCACAGGTACTCAATCCAAATGTGATTTACTCATCAGTCGTCAACTGATTTCTACAGGATAGACATAACTAGTTTATCAGATTTCCGTTCGTCTTTTGGGCCTTCACTTTAATGTCTTCTCATTTTGGACTGTTTTTACAATACTCAGACAATGGTTTTCATAATTTTCTGCTCAGCACTACTATATGTTCTCCTGCTTAAAGATTTTTTAAAATTTTAAAAATTGTATCTGCTTGATTATACAAGTACTTCCACTTAGATATGCATAATGAAAACTCCTCATGAAATTTGTTGTTTATTTGACAGTCATGGCATAATGACTTCTTTATCTTTGATGTAGGAAAAGCTGCTAAGCCACACACCTCCACGCAAAATTCCTCCGCGCAAAATTCTAAAGACAAGTCGGTCAATCCTGTACATCAGCCAAGTGTTTTCTCAGATGCTGGATTGTTTGTGGAAGAGATTCTCAATAAGACATCAGCTCTATTACTTTCAGAGGTAAGTTCTGTGCAATATGCTTCCATTTTAACCGTAGTGGAATCTCTGAGTTAGACCTGTGGAATTTTTCTATGCAGATCACAGAGGATGCTGTCAAGGAGAATGGTGTAAATCTAGGAACTGTGGTTGCTGAAAATATTAGAAAGCGGCTTAATTCAGATTTGCAAAGCATTGCTGTGAGTATTTTTCATTCTTTTCTATTTCAAAAAAAGAAGAAAAAAGTCTACTTTTACCATCACAAGGCATTGCCTGCAATATCTACGGTCTCTTGCCAAAAGGTGAAATATTTGGTTGTGGATGCATATTTTCTACAATGTTCATGAGTTTTTATTTTTTATTTTTTATTTTTTTTGCAGACGATGTTTAAGAACACAGCCTATACGCAAGGGTTTCATGCTGGTGCTCACCGTAATTTATAGATTTCTCGTTGAATCCTGTTACAACAAATAATAGGAATGTATGTGTGAGAAAATTAAATTAAAAAAAAAACTAAAACATCATTAATACACTTTAGCTTATGAGGGAAATCACTATGGATTCGCACTCTGGTTTCTTCTTGCAATGTTAAAAAAATATTTTGACATTAATTTGATGCTTGATTTGGCAAAATAATAATAATAATAATAATAACTTGATTAAAAATAATTAAAAATTTGGGGATCAAAATTGTCTCAAACAAAAATTTTCATCTTTTTTTTTTCTAATTGTACATGAGGTGTATTTTTAAGTATTAGGCCCTTGAAGTTTTATCTTGACTTTTTTGTAGCTATTTTTTGAGAATTTTACATTTTGATGCATAAAATTCATTGTATTCATGTTTTAGTCCTTGTGAAAAGAAGAGAGTAGTTGGAAAATGAAGATGAGAGAGAAAGTTGATTGGTCATTTGCTGATGATAAAATAGTTATTTTTGGTGTTAATAGATTTTATTTGATGAATGAAGTTTTATTTATTATTTTAGTAGTAAAAATAAATTGGGAGTTGTATTGTTTTTCTAATCAGGAGAAATTTTTTATTTTTTGATCAATTAAACATTTTGAGGTTATGGGTTGAGAAACGCGGATCAAAGCTTTAGCTTTGGTTTCAAGCTTTCAAGGAAAGATTATCCAAAGAGTCATGAATAAAAAACGCGAGAAGAGATTGGCTCCCATTGAAATGAGGGAACCTGAAGTTGGAAAGATTGACATTCCTCAGAGTCCTCCTATTGCCATAGCATTTCCTAAGCCATCCTTAATTCCTCGTGGAGATGACAAAGGCATTCCTCCTATTCCCATAGCATTTCCTAAGTCATCCTCCACTGCTTGTGGAGATGACAGGCTTGAATCTTAAAACACTTATTTGTTGATGTGAATACTATGGGAATCAAAGATGAAGACCAGGGATAAGTAAAGCAGCCAACCTTGATGCCTTCTGAGACCATCAACACTCTTAGGAGACATTTGATGCTAACTAGTTCATCAGGAAATACAGAGAAGAAGAACAGTTGAAGAACAATTGGTTCGAGGAAGAGATTCTTAAGTCTGTAATTTTCTGTCATATTATCTCTACCTCTCTAGTAATCATGGCTCTAGACACTAGAAAAGGAACTATCTTTATATGGGACCCTTGTACATGTTTAATATTAATACCAAGGCATGCAATTTCCTTTCAATAATATCTCATTTGCATTCTTTGTCTCTTAGTTTTATTCACATTTTTTTTTATTCACGGGTTGAACATCTTGATCACCATTTTAAAATTCAAAATAAATGCACTGAATTCATTTGGTTTTACTTTAATGAAACCTTAATTGCAATGGATGAAGTAGAGTGGAGTGATCAAGACACCCAATAATTAGCTAAGTTAATCAAGTTGTCCGAATGTCCTAATAGAAACTGTCTTAATTGCAATGGATGAAGTAGAGCGGGTTTCATCTGTCAAATTGCTTGGGTTTGTCATAAGAATAAGAGAATTAAGGTCGATACAAATAAAATCAAAGGGATTTAAGTTATGCATGTCTAAAAGTGACATCGAGACAACATTGATCTCCTTATATGGTACACAATACCCAATTGCTATATGGTTGCAATTTGAATGCACCTACAACATTGTAGAGTACATGGATTAGAGGTAGCTCTACAAATGAAAATTTACAAACCGGATATATATTACGATTTGTTGTTTATAATTTTTTAAGTAAAAAAAAATGACAGACGAAAGATGAAATGTTAAAACCATATCATCACCAAGCTAACTTCTTAATTTGATGAGATTGAACTCAATAATTTGAATCAAGATAGGAATTAGTTTGAGTATGCTTTATCCATATTAGTGCCAATGACCAAAATAGATTATGGAGTTAGAAGGCATCATGATAAGAAACTCTCCTGCATATTTCTACTACTCATTAGAAGAAGAGACGAGGACAAGCTCTGCTATCATGACATCAAAAAATATATTAAGAATCCAAAGTATCCATCCGATGCTTCGAAACGAATAAGAAAACTCTCATAATATTGAATATGAATTATTACCTAAATTGTGAGATCTTGTATAAAATATGATTTGATGGGATGCCTTGACAAGGAAAAAACAAGGAAGATGATGGTGGAGATTTATGACAATTAATTAATACACAAATACAATAAAATATATAGTAAGAGAGAAAGACACATTGATTTTTATAGTTATTCGAGCAACTGTCTACTCCACTTTTTAGCTAATTGGATCATGAAAAAGAACCGGGCTATACTATTTTCACGGATTTGTCCCTCTTGTAAATCGTTTGTTCTAGCCACCATGGGTTCCAAATCTTGTTAATTGTGATTGATTGAGGCTTACACGCCGTGCTGGATAGTTTATTGGGCCTTTGATAAAACCTAGGCGCTGTCCTTTGATCCTGCCCGGCGAACGCTGAAATTGAGTTCAGATGTGCATTTCTGATATGGTATCGTGGCCAGCCAAGGAGGGTAAGAAGGAGAAAGAGACACGAAGACAATGGTCTTTCTCTCTGGCAACATAGCTGGCTGCTCGTTTAACAAGAAAACTCTATTCAAATCTGTAGACCACATCTTCAGATATTTCATATTTTATGCGTAGAAGAACAATGAGACAAGCAATAACTCCAAATGTTTTTCCTCCACGGCTTTCAGAACAGGGAACATGTTCGCCTCCTTCATGTGCAGTCTGTTCGGATGCATTTATGATCCCAGCAAACTAGTATTTCGTTGTTATTCCCAATTAAATCAATATTTTTTATTATTATTATTAATATGGGTGTTCGGGTCAGCTTATGCACACCTCGATCAATCTCATAAACCTAAAATTAACAATCATATAAACTTCTAAAAAAACTCAAAATAATAACTATTAAAATATAAATTTAAAAACTAACCGGTTAAAGCTCCCTAACAGCTAGTTATTAAGGAATACTTAGTCTGTCAACAGTCGACACAAGTGTTGGTGACCTCCTGCTTGCGCGCATGCTAGAGTGCTCAAAGCCTTACATCAACCACAATTACGTGCAGTCATCATTTCTCATGATCCCACCACCACAAAAATATTTTTGATAGATTAAACAGTTAATTAATATACTCATTCTTTTTTTATTTAATTATCCAAAAATGCATGTCCCTTGTCAATAAATCATAAAACTAATTATATATCTTGTTTATTAAATTACTAATTTTTCATTCAATCACAGTTAACGTGAAAGGATGATTCTGTAAATACAGTATAGTAAGATGGGCTGGTACAATATTTAATACTTTTTATTAATTTGTATAAAATGTCAAATAAAGATCATTTTTGAGATGGAGAGAGTATCATATTGTTTTTAAGAAGTTCAATATCATAAGTAGAGGGATGTGCGTTTTCTCCTTTTTCTTATTTTCCTAACTGAAAGGTAATCGATTCAATCCTTGTGAAGCATCAATTCAACTTTCAACCCTAAACTGACAGGTTAGGCAGAGACACAATGGACAAGACATCGCATAACAGTTGTAATGGTTTTTGGTGCTTATTTTTTAAGAAAAGTTGAGCTGTTGCTGTATGTAATCTAATTTTAAAATCTGGCCCGGTCCGGCAGGTCGATCTAAGGTTAGAACCGGACCGGGTTGAAAAAAAAACAGGAAAAGAAAAAATTTGGTGTGACTCTACTAACCTAGCGGGTTGACCAGGCGACCCAGTTGATCCGGCAAAACTCGATCAAAAACTCGGTTGCAACCCATTAATTTTTTTTTTAAGAATTGACCTGGACGACCCGGTGACCCGGTCAAAATCCGGAACCCAAGTCTTGAACCGGGCCGACCACCTATGGTATGTAAGGCCTTCGAGGGTTATTTTCGCAACACCAATTATTCATAGCTTTTAGCTTTTAAAACAGAGATGAGCACTATTGGGGGGGGGGGGGGAAGAAAGGGTAATTCAAGAATTACTCGAAATAAATTTCGGATAAGTTGAAGAAATAATTTTGAATAATTATTTCGAATATGAAAATAATTTGAAGAAATAATTTTGAATAATTAAAAAAATCCTCCAAAATAACTTTTTTATTATTCTTTATTCGAATTACCGTATAATCACACCCCTATTTCTGAATACAAAACTCCAAATCTCATAGCCTCTCCTTACAAATTACAAAGAGGCGCTACCATTCAAGATGAATGCTTGTTAGCTTGTTTGATGGGCAATTAGAACAATACAAAAAATAAATTCGTCTTGTTAGCATAGCAGTCTAATATTACATGTCTTATGTTGAATAAACAAATTTTAAATTTTAAATCAATTGACAAGTAGAATAATATAAAAGAAAAGTAAAATCAGTCATACAAGAATACTTACAGAATTTATATGGTTCAGTAATTTAAGCCTATTCTATAAAAGAGATGATCAGAAAAAATCACTATAAGAAAATTACAAAAAATTATCCTCTAACTAAAAATTTTAAAGTAACCAAAAACTCACTTTTTCCCTCCTATCTCTAGCCGCTAAAGTGTAAAGAATGAAAATATTCACAAATAATCTTATCCTAAAATATGACAACTATAAGCCTATTTTTTTTCTCACTTGAACCCACAATTTAAAACAAACCCAACAAATCTTCACCTTGACTTAAATTGAGTTAACTTACAAAACTTGATCTTTTTTTTGATTGCCTCCGCTAAACATCTCTCAAGTACTGCACAAACCAATCAACTCCAAGTAATACTTAAACTTGACTGCAGAAATAGGTTTCTTCAACATATATGCAAGGTTCTCAGTTATAACAATCTCCTTCCCTGACACAACACCTTATAACATGATATTTAGAATGAAGTGATATGTAACATTAATATGTTTGGTCCTTTCATAATACATCCGGTTCTTCGCCAGATGAATAACACTCTAACTATTACAATGTACAACAATCAGACCATATAACAAACCAAAATTACCAATCAAACCTTTTTCGTTGTCAATGTCATATACTCAGCCTCTATTATAGACAAAGCAATAATAGATTGCAAAATTTCTTTCCAACTAATGGCACACCTTAAGCGAGTAGAAACATAAATTATTAGCAACCTTCTTCTATCTAAATCACCAACATAATTTGAATCTATAATATCCTCAACAAAACTTCTAGTGTTATGATTCTTGTTATATATTAAATCAATATTTATAGTACCTTTAAGATAACAGAGTATCCATTTCATGGTTTGTTAGTAAAATTTACAAAGATTTTCTATGAACCTGTTGATCACACTAATAATATATGAAATATTTTGACAAGTGAAAACCATAGTATACATAATTCTTTCAACTACACTAGCATATGAAACACCTAATATGTTCTCTTTTTCCTCCTTAGTTTATAGTGATAAATTTAAAGATGTAATAAAGATGTAAAATAGACTGCAACCAAAATATTCAAGATACTTTTTCTGTGACAAGCATAACTTGACAATGTTTTGATTTATATGTATCTATATACATAAAATCTTCTTGGTCGAATCCTAAATTCTTTAAATTATTGATCTTATATATATTCTTGAAGGTAATCAACATGTCATTAATATATAAGAACAAGTACATAAATGAATCATCCAATAGCTTCTTAAAGTAATCATACACAAGCACAAAAGTATTAACATTTTATATCACTGTCTTGATGACTACTTTAAGTCATATAATGACATCTTCAATAAACACACATGACCTTCCTTGTCTTGAGAAATGAGACCTTCTATTGATACATATAGACCCTCGCCTCTAGCTCACTATGTAGAAAAATTATTTTGACATTCCAGCTACTCAAGCTCTAAGTCAAATAAAGCAATTATAACAAGCAATATTTGAATGAAACCATGCATCATAACTAGAGAAAACACTTCATTAAAGTCAACATTTTCCTTTATATAAAACTCTTAGCAACTAGACATGATTTAAACCTTGTATCATCAAACCCCAGGATTTTATATTTCCTAGTGTAAACCCATTTGTACCTAATAATCTTCTAGCTCCGTGGTAGTTTAGCAAGCTCTTATGTTTGGTTTTTATAAAGAGACTAAGTTTTCTCATTTATAGCAATCATCCATTGAGAATATTCTTTGAAAAAAAATACTTTTTTATAAGAATAAGACTCATGATTATCAAGATTTTTTATAATATTTAAGGTAAAACCAACTAAATCAGTATAACCATACTTAACTAGTGCTTTTATTTGTCTTCTTTGACTTCCTATATTAATAATGTAAGGTTGTTTTTCATGTGTATTTTTAACAATAATATCTTACACCACTTCCTCAATAGGCTTAGCTAAAGCATCTTCATACAATCTCTCTGAAGCTCTAACCTCAGGCTTCACGTGCTTAGTAGTACCTTGGTTCATCTCAACATCAAACCAGTCAACTTATTTTCCTTGTGAAATATAGCAGATTCATCAAAGGTCACATCTTTTATAGTAATAAACTTAGATGACTTGGGATTAGTACAACACTATCGATATCCCTTCACTCTAGATGAATTGCCTAGGAATATGCATTTTCTCACTCTCGGACCAAGTTTATCTTTCTTAGTTTAGAGCATAAACAGAATAACCAAATACTTATAGTTTAGAGTAATCAGTAAGAAAACCATATCATATCTCATAAAGAGTCTTTAACTCTAAAAATGTTGATCAAAATCTTTTCACCAAATAATAACTTATGTTAACTATTTTAACCTAAAAATATTTCAATAATCCATCTTGTGAAAGCATACAACATGCTACTCTATTTCATTATGGTGTATTTCTGACATTGCAATATTTAGTAATTTTTTCATTCTTATAGAACTCATCAAACTCACATAAGCACGATTTCAAACCATTATCATTTTTTAAGTGTTTGATCTTCTTATTAGTCTGTTTTTCAATCAAGACTTTTCACTACTTGAAGGCAATGAACACATTGTTTTCTCTTTTCAGAAAATGCACTCAGACCTTCCTAGAGTAATCATCAATAAATGTCAATAGATATTGTGCTCTAGCCTTTAACATAACAAGAGAAGGATCTAAAAGGTTATAATGAAAATAATTCGCAAAACCCTTGATTTGATACGATGAATAATCATACAGAATTTCACCTTGCACTATTAAAAAAATAAATTGAATTGTTATTATATGTAAGGCCTTCAAGGCACCATTAAGAAGAAAAAACAACTCAAATTATCTAACCACTTTAGGTAATGAATTTTTAAAATTTTGAAGAAAGGGTAATTCAAGAATTACCTGAAATTTATTTCGGATAACTTGGGTAAAACATAAATAAATTGGATTACCCAGACTATATAATTTATTTATGTACTAACTTATTTATAAACTTTTAAAACTAATGGGATTGTAATTTTTCTTCAGCCTAATTTTATAGTCAAGACTTTTTTAGTGCCTAATTTTATCCAGTTAGTTGAGAATATTTAAGGAATTCTGGATTAAAAAAAAATAGTGGCAAAGGGTTTAAAATCCGGCTAATTCAGACAAAATATAATTAGAATAATTAAAAAAGCTTATTTCAAGTCTGATAATTTGAAGAGATTTTTTAGAATAATTAAAAAATTCTTCAAATTAACTTTTTTTTTTAATTCTTTATTCGAATTACCTATATAATCACCTCAATTTCGGAATACTAAAATCCAAATCTCACTGCATCACCTTACAAATTGCGAAGAGGTGCTACCACTCAAGCTAAATGCTTGTCAATTTGTTTAAGCGGCGAAGGGAGGGGGGACTGGCAGGGGCCCCGGCCCCTGCAAGAAAATTCCCATTCCTTGTAAATATATAATAAAACTAACTAAAATTTTTCTTGGCTCCTCCTAAATTTTTCTTGGCCCCCTCTAAATTTTTTTTTTTGCTCCGCCCCTGGTTTGTTTGATGGGCAATTAGAACAATACAAAAAATAAGTTTGTCCTAATATTACAGATCTTACCTCTTTTTCAGGAGATAATCTTATTCCAACCATTTTTTGCCCATTAAACTTACATTTTGGAGTCAGGACATTGGTATCTTTATCAAGATAAAATTACATTTCTATCCCGATAATTGTTAAAAATAGGTTACTCAAAACACAACCTTAATTTACTACTCAATTTCCTTCTGACCATTACATTGAAAAGAACAAAGATTCAACAGCCAGATCCCATATTATTTATATGGCTGTTACGGTGAACAGAGCATTAGACAGACCCAAAAAAAAAAAAAAAACAAAAACCCTTTGGCTCGTGTTTGGTCGTCCAAGCCTAATGTATAGCTGGGGATTCCAGAAGAGTGGGCTCGGGCATGGTAGTCCGAGCCCAACTCCCTAGATAGCATGGGTACAGGCAAGAAGCCCGAGCTCATGTTGCGCATGCTAGGCGTGCTGTTACATCTAACATTTCCGTAGGCTCGGGCTTGGGAGCGCGTTCCAAGCTCAACATGCTTGGGTCTAGGCTCACCGTTTGGATCTATTTTTCATCTCTAATGAGCCCAAGCTCAACACTCGCCAGAGATTTTTCTGGAACTCATGTGAGTCCCTTGATATTTTATACTGATCCAATACATATTATCATGAGTAGAATACAACTCAAAATATCACAAGTGTAAATTACACTTCAACCCCTTCTCTTCATAAAATGACAAGATTCATAGGCTATAAATACACCATGAATCCTTCAAGTCAAAGGTTCACGATTTTTTCATTCTTAATATTTTTGGCATATATATTTTCAGAGTTTATCTCTTTAAAATATCATTGTATTTTTTTATATATAAAATTACTAAATTTATCATAAAAAAATCATCACATTTATAAAATAAATAAATAAATAAATTTACATGTATCAGGTGCTGGTCATATAGCTTACCAGTTAACACATACTTTATATTATTCAAACTTTCAAAGTCAAGAAAACAAAAGTCAATAAAAAATTGGATTTGGTGACTAAACCCAATCCGGTTGCCAAAAAAAGGAAGTGGTGGTTGAAGGGGAAGAGGAGCTCATTTTTCGAAACATGATCGCATTAAATAACACTAAATAACCAAGCCAATATATCACCATCACTTTGACTTTCGTAGGATACATTATCTTTCACCATCACTTTTGCTGCACCATTTAATTGCTCACCAATATATACAAAGCGAAAGGAATATTTGAATGTGGTTCAACGAAATCAAATAATAAATAAATAAATAAATAAATATTTGAGATTCAATTTGAAATGCACCGCTGCAAAAGCTCTTTCAAACCTAAGAAGAAAAAAACTTTTGAACTCCAAATAAAAATTCTAAAAACTTTAAAATTAATTATGTATTTTCTATGTATTTTATATTACAATCCTTTAGGTTTTGATTTTATATTTGTAAGACAATTTAAAATTTTATCACATAAAATTAGATAATAAAAATATTAAATTAAATAGGAAAAAAATATGAGGATGAAAATTAACTAACTCAGTATATTTGTTAATGATAGTGAGATGATATTATAGTTATAAAACTTGATCTAAGAATCAATTTAGAGCAAAGATTAACTTTAAATTTTTTAAAAAAATTTAAAATAACATCATTTAAAAAAAATTACAAAAAACTTAACAAATTAAAAGTTAAATTTTACCGGATCATCAAGTTTTTTTATTTTTCCAAGCATTTTCAATTTTAAATAGGCTTTGAATTGAAGTGTCACGTTAGTTAAAATTTATATAAGTATATAGTTTTTTATATTTTTAAATTATTTTGATCTGTTAATCTTAAAAATAATTTTTTTTAAAAATAAAATATATTATTTTAATATATTTTTAAATAAAAAATATTTTAAACCATAATTATTATTACATTTGTAAAATAATTTTATATTAACTACGAATTTACTTATCAAACTAGTCATGATTTTTATAACTATACATGGAATAAGACACACTCTCTCTCTCTTCCTCCCGCGTGACTGTTAAAGAAACTAGACTAGCATCATGATAGAGGAGGCTCGAGGCAGTCATCATTTGTTGTGACATTATTAAGCAAGGTCGCGAGGATTAGTCAAAACAGAGGTAGCAGAAACAAAAATACTCATTGCATAACCCCAGAAATAAATATAATGCTTCTACTTTTTCGGAGTTGGCCTTACTTTTATGAAATGCATGTGGGAGTTGTTGGGAGATTTGAATCTGAAGTCAGAACAAGCAGCGGCAGCAGCAGCAGCTAGTGACGAAAGTTGTAAAAATAAGATCCATGAAAATAAAATAAAGGATCTTTATGGATTTGAAAATTCAAACAAAAAGAAAAGGTTCTTTCTTAACTGCCTTTAAAAATTACATGGAAACAGAGATTGTGGATCCAGCATGCATGGAAAGCTACAGCAGGTTTATGGCCACGACGAGGAACCCCACATCATGTTCTTTCTTACAACTAATATATGTTTGAAAACAAATGCGAAACACAACATTATCCTAGCTAGGCACATGATCGAGGAAGGCACATGGCTTCTACGTTCTAGCTGGATTACTTTATTCTGGGTTCCAATCTTGTTAAAATACTCGTTTGTTCATGATAACAGTAAAATGATAGCAATTTGTATGAAATGCTACGATGAAGGTTTTTTTATTATTGACGTGGATGTTCGGGTCAGTTTGTATGTACCTCGTCTAATTTTACGGGTCCTAAAATTAATGACCATGTAAGCTTTTAGTAGTCTTGAGGGAACTCGAACTCGTAACAATTAAAGAGTAAATTCAAGACCTAATCAGTTTAGCTGCCTCTCAAAGTTATTACGATGAAGTTTTTAAATGTTAAGATGAAGTTTTTGTTTTGAAAGGTGAACAACTACATATATAAGATATTCATTATTTGCTAATTAACTAATAAGCATGTTTTAAATGAATAAGTACAATTTTATAAAATGTTTTTTGAGCCGATAAAAAAATAATTTAGATTGTTAATAATTAGTATAATAGCTTTAAAATGTTGATCAATAAACTTAAATTAATAAACATCATTTAAGGGTATTTGATTTTTACTATTTTTGTTTAAATACAACAAAAATAATATGAATAGAAACAATTATATATATATATATATATATCAATTAGCATAATGTTTTAATAAGATCATCGTATAAAAAATTAATATGAAAAAAATATATTTATATATAAATAATCGGACCACTCTCTAGACATTATGCGAGCATTGCTAAATAACATAGCTACGAGCTCACAAAGTTATAAAAAAAACATATGAGTATATAATTACGTATTTGCACTATCTTTGAATTCATTAATAAGTAAAATTGATTATAAATTAAATAAATTATAGATGATGTATTTATATAGTTTGAGGATTTATTATTAATAAATTAAGGGATCATTATAAAAAAAACATGTTATTTTTTAACAGTCTTTATTGTTTAAGAAATTATACTTTTACATCCCTAGCCAACCAAAATTCTCAAATCAAATGAACTATTCTTATATATAATATATCAAAAACATCTGACATATTAATTAAATAAAATTTCTCTCTTTTCAAACTAATTTCTCTATTTTCTTAGTAATTTGAATCCAAATCAAAACCTAATATAGTGTTTTTAATTGATTTTTCTCTACTGAAATCTTTCCTTTATCTTTAAAAGCAATTAGTCTTTTTTTTCCCCAGAAATGCTTGAAAAAACCCAAATTAAAGCTTATGGAAACCCTAATTTTTTTAATCTTTGTTCAATTATTTTAATGCACCTATATATATTGTTAATCTTTCATAGTTTGTTAATGAGTAGTTGGTTTATGATTTTTGTTTTTTCTTCTCTGTAGCTTTCCCTCAAATCAACCTATGTATCTCTCATTGCTGGTGTTATTTTGATTTGAAAGAGATGAGGGCTTATTGGTGATAATAGATGTCGAAGGAGGAAAAGACAGGTTTGGTGGTTGTGCAGGAGGAGATGAGGGCTGATTTTACCAAAGCATATTTTTCGGTACAAGCTCATGGTTTCTCACGTAACTTTGCAAAAACTTGCAAGCATCGACCATTTCGTTTATTTGTTCCATTTGTTTGTAATCACATTCGAATCTAACTGACAAGTCAGTATTTTTAACTTAATATTTTTTATATTTTGTGAAAAAATCTAAATTTATAATGGGATAATAACACAAGTGAATATAAATCTAGTAAGTTATTAGATTCAACATACTTGGATCGGCTATGAACCAAACTCAAGTAAATATAGGCTTAGCGAGTCGTCAAACTTAATATACTTGGGTTCAACTGTATGTTAAACCTAAGAAAACATGGGTCTAAAATGTTACCGGACTCAGTATACATGGATTCGCCTTGTGCTGAGCCTAATGCAATATCGGTCTAGTAAGTTGTTAAATTCAATATATTAAGGTTCAATCATGTATTAAGTCTAAGGCAGTATGAGTCTAGTAAATTGTCATACTTGTCTCTCATAGGTCTCGCTACATGCCAAACTCAATTGGTCTAGAGGTCGGTAAAATATTCATATTAGGACCATAATGTTTTGTCTTAAGACTATTAACATGAATTATTCATGTTAGAAAATAATCATCTCCTTACATTTATAGATGTAAAAGATCTTCCAATAACCTACCACATTTTTATTTCATTAATGATTTGTAAAGAATATTTGATTTTTGTTAATGACGTATAAGAGACTTTTATTTCTTATTAATGTTATCATGAGAAAATAACTCTTAAATCCCTTCATTTCATCAAAATAACAAGGTTCAAGGATTATAAATACATACTGAACTATCCAGGTAAAAAGTTCACTTTTTTCTACTTTTCAAACATTCATACCTTAACTTTTAGAGTATTCATCATACTAAAAGAAGAACAAATACTTTTATTCTTGAAATTAAAAAATTTTTCTTTTATTTATTACAATTCTTTATTTAAAAGTCATAGATTTTATTATTGGAGGATCCTTAAATCTCATTCAAAGATATTGTTTTGTAAGTACTATGACTTCTACCATCAATTATATACTTTTTGGACTATAGTTAAGAAAATATTGATATGAACATGTGATAAGTCACCATCCAAATACCAAATATCTTCATTCATGAGCATACCAAATTTTGTAACATCACCACTAACCAATCACATAGTATGTTGGTGCTAGACAAATTCCATTCAAACTAGTTGAAACAAAGTTGCTAATGGTAGTAAAGTCTAATGCAGTACATGTGGCTATAGAGTTCTTTTCTCCTCTTCATTTCATGTTTTCAGCGACAAAGAATGAAGAAATGGAGAAAATATTGCTAAAGTTCATTAAGTCACTCAAATTGGATTTTGCAGATAAGAAACTTGACAGTGAATAATTGGAAAAAGATAGGAATTTTGTCATGATTTGCAGGATATGCAAATTATCGGAAACTGCTAATCAACAGGTGATAAATATAAAGGCCCTCCAAGATAAGGCGTTTGGTCTAAGCATTCTGGATTTCTTTTATTTGCAGGAGATTTCGGGTGCGGGTGGTGAATAGGATTTTTTTCGGGTGTATTTAAGAATGTGATGTAAATTGTATTTTTTGAAAATATAAAAGAAAATTATTTTAAATAATAAATTATTTTTATTTTAATATATTTAAAAAATATTTTAAAGCATCATATCACTACCATAACCTCAGACACACTTAATTCAATGACAAAGTTGTCAGAGTAGGCAAGGTCTGGAACTGAAATAAATTAGGCAAGTTGTTATGGCGCCCACTCCAACTCCATGCTGCGATTGTTGTCGTTCATCGTACGTTAACAATGATGATAATAAAATTGCCCTCGCCCTAGTTGGGATCCAACATACGTACGATCTCATTATTGCAGTTCCACATCATTGTCGAACAATCCCAAACTATAACAAGAGACGAGGAAGAAAACCCTCGGAAATAGATCTTAATTCAATTGATATACATGGAGTATGTACAAGTTGCGGTGTGATAAAAGAAGGCTCAAACGCTCTTCTCAACCTCCGATGAGCTTTTGCTCAGCAGGGCGACACATCTTCCAAGTGCATAAAATTAGTAAATTTACACTCTCGACAAAAGTTAATTAACTCAAACATTAGTCTCGCAAAATTTGCCATCTATCCGGTTTTGAACAGCTTTGACAGCAGCAACTCTAGCAGCAGTTGCTGCCCTATTTGCAGCGTGAACTGCCTTGTTCACTTGTTCATCCACCCTGCGCATGTGAATGGCATTTTCTGCTGTTTTTCTGGCAGCCTGCAATTTAAAGCAATCCACAAGAAAAAGGGTGAGAAGGGTGAAAACTCTCTCATGACCCATATCAATATGGAAGTTTAGGGTCCATATAAAATACCTGAACAGCTCTTAGGACGGCATCAGATAAAAACGGTAAAGGGTTTTTGAGGGTACCGCCATTCCATTCCCCACATCTAGTGTCGCCACTGCGGAAAGAATACATGCCATAGCCTTGCTTCCGTCCTTCATGCCATGATCCCTCATAGCAGTGGCCATTGGCGAAGTGATAAACACCGAAGCCGTGCATCTTGTCTCCAAAGTATTCTCCGGCATATCTGTCTCCATTCCTGCAACACAATCAATTTCTTCGTCAATATTGAGCTCCTACTGTGTAACCAAATAAAAAAACAACAACATAAAGTTGCTTTGAAGCGTAGAATTTAAGAAACACAAAAGCACAAACCAACTGGAACAATAAATCCATTAGAAAAATAAAATTAGGAACAACCATTTCAAATCGACTTTAATCCGTAAATATAACTGATCACAAACAATAATCAGCTTGCACTCTGCTGTTAATCATTATCAGTTACAGAGATACAAGTCAAAATAATCATAAATGGAATACTAAATATATCACACATTTACCTCATACACCAAATTTCTACTGTTTTATCAAATCATGAACAGATCTAAAATAGGAACCCCCATGATAATTGAACATCACACGCTAAGAAAAGTTAAACCAAATGAGAAAAGTCAAAACACAGCCACATAATTAGGGGAGAAAAACAGAAACTATAGTTCAATTCAAGAATCCACCTGAAAAATTACCGAAGATTCCATCTTTCAACCATCGTTTTAAATCCCAGAAACCCAACTTCACACTAGAAAGCTGAATTGGAACTCAGAAAATACAATGGTGAACCCCGAAAACAACTAAGAAAAAATAATTCGTACAATGGTGAACCCCGAAAACAAAAAGAAAAATCCTAGCTGCAAGAGGATTTTTAAAACAGTAACCCCAAGAAACAACAACCTAAAATAAAATTCAAATAAATAAATTTGAATTCAAGAAGACAAAAATCACCTGAAATGGTAAACACCAAGGCCATGTTTGACGGCACACTTGAATTCACCAACATAGCAACTCCCATCTGCACAAGTCTGCACTCCAACACCATGACTCTGCCCGTTAAACCATTCCCCAGCGTAAGAATCCCCTGTATAAAACCTATAAACTCCATAACCATGCCTTAAACCCTGTCTATATTGCCCTCTATATCTACTCCCTCTAGCCCAGCTCTCTATTCCATATCCATCATATCTTCCATCAATCCAATCACCTTCATATCTCCCATTCACAAAGAAATTATAAACCCCACTCCCATTACACCTCCCTTTGTGAAACTCTCCTTCGTAAAAATCGCCATTGCTATAAAACTCTACTCCCTCTCTTATAATCCTCTTCTCTAATTTCTTGCCTTTACTATTGTTACTAACATTTGGGTCTCCAATAAACCATTGGACTTGCTTCGATTTGGTTCTTGAAGTAGAAAAATTGAATCTTTTTGTACTCTGTTCCCATAATTGCTTGAAAACTATCAAATTCTGGTTGATTAAGTTCTTGTTCTTGCTTGCAAAGAAGAGAGTTATAGCAATGAAAATCAAAGCCAATAAGAGATTCTCTGATGTGGATATTTCTTCTCTTCTCAAGTAGAAGAAGAAAAAGAAAGAAAGAGAAAAGAGAGTGAAAAAAATGAGCGAAACCAAAGTGAGTACTGGTGTGAACCGGGTTGAACCGGTTCTTCTTGGGGTTGAACCAGACCGATGCAGCTTTACTTTTTTCTGTTCGTCTAAACCATCTTCTAGTTTTTGGTGTTGTTGCTGCTGGGTTTTGATAACGTCCTCTTCGGCTACAGAAGTTAAGCTGTGAATGGATGATCGGATGGTGGGAGATGAACGGAGGAGTGAAGATTGAGTTCTTGTAAGCTTTGTTTGGCTGCTTTTTTGAGCGTCCATTTTCTTGTTTGGAGATCCGATCCAACCCACTAATCCCCCCCGTCCGATGATTTTCTTACTGGGCCCTCCTGTACCGCGATATTCTTTTTAACGTTGTAATTTTTGCCGCCGGCGACATATCTCAGGCAGCGCACGTTAAGCAGTATCAGAGAGCGCACGCTAAGCACACACAAGTAGAAAAAAATGATACAGAAAAGAACAGCAAGGCGTCTAGTTTTTAGAGTGGAAGAAAGAGGGAGCGAGTGGATTTCGTTGGATTTAAAAGACAGAGATTTTGTAAAGATTTTGGACCGGGTATTTATGGTGTAATGGGAGAGGGAGGGGATTTAATTTAATATGGATCGTTAGATGTGGGATCCAACGGTTATATAGGGAGTTGGGTTTTAGCCGCTGGATTGAATCGAAAGGGGGTCCCGGTTTTGACGGGAAGGTATGATGTGTTCGTCGGATGTAAAATCGGCTCCTTTAATTCTTTACCGTGGCAGGCCGGCACGTGCCATCTCACTTTTTCTTATTTTCTTTAAAAAGTACGTGTTTTTCCATGTTTCGCGGTTTTATTGTATTATGATCCCCCTTGATCCTTTCACCGCTGATGTGGCGATTTTGTTAAAGAAAAAAAAAGGGTGGGCCCATGTGGGTAATGGCGAGGATTTAGTTTGGACGGGGATGATGTGCTAGCCTTCTAGGACGTATCGCCACCGTTGACATGCCTATCATGGAGGTGCTAAAGTCGTGGTCGATGATTTGGACGATTGGATATTTTTGTTTTTTTAATTTTTGTTTGCGACGTTACTGGGTCCATTATCTGCACCGTCGATATATCTATGATGATGTTGAACAGGGGGTGAATAAGTATCTGACGGTCATGATTAGTTCAGAGGATATCACGTGAGGAAGGTCATAGGTTTCTTTGGAGCAATAATGAGAGGGGTGGTGGAGATAAGGATTGAAGAGTAGAGAGTAGAGAGTAGAGAGTAGAGAGTAGAGAGTAGAGAGAGGTTGTTGGATTAATTGATGAATTTATCATTTAGTTGCGAAGCCCAATATCGTAGCCTTTTGTAGGAAATGCTATTTATGTGGTGGTTAGATTCTTAGGAGCAAGCGCACAAAATTCCCAGGGGCAAGATGGGGAAAGGATCAAATATGACCATGCAATGCAAAAAAACGCAAGCGGACGTGACTTCGGAAATTTCCCTCATCCGCTTTTACACGACTTGAAAAATGTTGGTTGTAATTTTCTATGCTGCTTTCATTTCTTTTCTTATATATATATATATATATATATATATGAGGGAAATTTCCGAAGTATATATATTGGTTTCTGAAACCATCCCATTTAATTTTTTTCAGGTCCATGAGAAAAGAAAAAAAAATCTTCTAGCATGAAGAAGGAGATAATAATTTTTTGATGGGCAACTTTTACAGAATTGGGTGTTAACAATATGAATTGGTGTTCTCAGACTTACATAATACAGGGTTGAGAAATCTAGGGCTAATCAGTCCGATGCGAATAACTTCATAAAACAAGGATAAAATTATTCAGGATTTTCATTGTGGTACAAAATACTTTTTAAAAGTATTTTTCACTTGATAATATATTAAAGTAATATTATTCATATATTTTTTAAAATTTTTAACATTAAAACTATCAAAAAATACTAAAAAAACATAATTTGATATTTTTTTATGTCAAATACACTCAAACTCATGTATAAATGCAAAACAACATCTAACTAGACAACCTAAAGCTCTAGTAGGAGAGCAAAGATTATGTCAATGAATGTGATATATTGTCAAAGATTGTGTTTCTTATTTATTTTATATATTTTTATTTAATTTAGAAAATTAAATATTATATTTAATAATTTTTATTCCTCGTATTTGTTTAGGATTTTTTTTATTGTTTTTCCTTTATTTTCAAGTATTTTAGTTTGTTTAAGATTTTTATTATTTCTCATTTATTTTCAGGTTTTTTAGTTTGTTTATGTTATTTTTTTGTTTTATTTAGAGTTGTAAAACTCTTAGTGAGGCAGACTACTTGAAGACAAAATATTTAGTAATAAAATTTCAAATTAGGGTTCCTATATAATCCTTTGTTTTGAAAATTGTGGTTTTCCTGTGTTGTTTGTGTTTGTGTTAGTTGGTAACATAAGATAACATATTCAAGCAAAAGGGGATGCGGAGGTTCCCTATCGAGAAAGAAACATTCATGAGCTAATGATAGAAGACATGTAGAGATAGATTGCAGAATTGAAAAGAGGTGTTCATGAAGTGTTTATAAAAAATATGTAAAGACGGATTTACAAATTTAACCTATTAGTGAGTAACACGATCAAATAATTGATGTCTTCTTCAAAGTGTAGGAGTGTCAAATTAATAAATAACTCAACAAGACCAGGGTCGATCCACAAGGAGGTTCAGGATATAAAACCACAAATAATAATAGAAACAGAGTTAAAAAGATATAAAAGATGTGATATTAATGTAAAGATTTAACAGAGATAAAGCAATTATCAAGGATGAAAGATTCACTAATGATATTTTAAATAAGTATAATTCATTCTCTTTCTATTACTTAATTGGGAACTACACATAAAGAAGGTCCCCATCGAATAATTTATCATTAATGACTCAATTTAAGTTATTAACATGATCATATTAATTATCTTTAATTACCTTATTTAAATAACACCAACACTTATAAATATTGTTAGGTATTCATGGTGCTAACTTAAGTCAACAACAAATCAAAATCCTTTCATAGCACAAGTGTCGATTCTTCACGGCAGATTATGAAATAATCAAGTATTTGTTGTTCCAAGAATTGTACACCATGAATCCAGACTCACTATTTAACATGGAGAGTATTAAGATTGCTTAAGATAACAATTATAACACATGTTAATAGTAAACTTTCTTGAATTTAAACATTAAAGTTCATGTTGAGTTTGTACTATACTTATTCTTACACCATTAATGTAACTTTTCACCTTAGAAAAATTAAACTTAACTAAGTATAATTAAGAATAAAAACATAAATAAACAAAATAATAACATGGCTATGATATAAATTAACTTAGTATAATAAGGAAAATGATTAGAATAAACAAAAGATTAATGAGAATATAAAATGAAATAAAACTGGAATATTACAAAAATGTAAATAAAAAAAGCATGAGCATGAATCTTGATTTGAAAATCAAGATGTCTAAGTGTATGGAAAATGCCTGATGATGTAAATTAACCTAGTATAATAAGGAAAATGATAAGAATAAACAAAATATTAATGAGAATATAAAATGAAATAAAACTGGAATATTACAGAAATGTAAATAAAGAAAACATTAGCATGAATCTTGATCTGAAAATCAAAATGTCTAAGTGTATGGAAAATGCCTTATTTTATAAGTTAAAATTTAGAACTATTAATATGGTGGCTAAGTATTAATTTGATGGCTAAGTATTGATTTGGTGTATGGATAAAACATCATTGATAACATCATAATCTAAACAGATGGTCCTTATAAAGTTGTAGATATTTGTCTTATCTTTCTGATAAAAAATAATGAGTTTATTTGAGCTTCTAAAACTTCAGATATAGATTGAATACCGAACAATGTCTGAGGTGTAGGATAAATTTAAACTTCTCTTTTCTTTTTAAGATTTGAACTTAAAAACGACAATATTGATTGTTGGGCTCTTTATAAATGTTTTATGCCTATGTATTATATTTACATCAAGTCAAACCATACCCGAGTCCAAGGTTTATAGCTCCAATTATAACCTAAAAACCAAATGTTGTTTTAGTTTCAATAGAACCAACCTAACTAGGATTTCTTCTCTGAGCCTAGCCATTTCTTTGTCTCTTCACATAAACTCTAATTTTAATAATTAAACACATCAATCAATCCTTTAAATTGTAAAATATGTCTATTTTACATACCTGCATTTAAAATCAAGCATTTACCATAAATTTAAAAATATCTTATATTATCAAACTTGTTATTATAAAACGTGCTTAAGTTAGATAATTTAATAATACTTTAAGTGCAATATAATGATATAAAACCTTAATAAAAATATATTTTTAAGTACTTATCACACCCTCTCAATCGACTTATTACTAGTCCATAGTAATTAAAGCGTTAAAATAGAAAAACATTTTACAAAATCTAAAATCAAGGCATTCATCATTTTACTTCAAATGATCAATTCAAATAAACAAACTCTCATTAGACTTATATTTCTGCTATATACCTCTTAATCAAGATACTAATACATATTTTTTTGGTGCTCAATATATCAACACATAGTTATAGGGCTTTGTTTTAAAAAAAAGTTGGTTCTAATGTTTTTTAAAGGTTAATTTCATAAATAATGTAATAATTCAATTTGCAACCTACAATCATGCGTAAAATGTGTGTGTGTGTGTGTGTGTGTGTGAAAAGAATGGTTTATAAATACTTGATAAATAAGTAGAATTAAATGATAATAATACGAGAGTTTGTAAACTTGAATAAATTGAAAAGAAGTATATGAATTTTTCAAACAACCATTGTAAAATATTTATTATGATAAGTCTCAAGAGTCATATCAAGAGTAGAGTTCCTCCTTACTTTTATATCCTAACAGTAGCAGTTTTGTTAAATGATTTTAATAACACTAGGAAGAATTTTTTTTCACAACTATGTCAATTATCCTTTCCCTACCAACCAAAGTAAAACATTGTCCTCAATGTTTAAAGTCAAGATAGTAGAGTATATAAGATATCATCCGAAATAGAAAGTACTAAAAAACCTGAAATACACTTAAAAAAATATAACCATAACAAAACAGAAAATAATACAATATGGGTAAAACCAAAAGACAACCTGAAAGTTTGTAGTTGATCAATCAATTGTTCAATAGTTGTAACAAGGATTATAATTCGTTATGTCGAAGATGTTATAAACCTCTATTCCATAGCATGATTAAGAAAAGACAACAAATTATTATAAAAATCATTAACATTTAACAAACCTATATATTTCTAGTGTATGTTCGGTTGAGCAAAAAAAATCCAAAATATCTCTTCTAATATACCCATACCACCTAGCAAAGAAATAAAAGTGTGATAATGCAAGCATTGTAGCTATTTGTTCAGACATTGTCAAGACCTTTAATTTCTTTTTAACTATTTTTCCAGTGATGTTCTCATTGATTATAGCTTTTGGGATTAATGCCGATGCAGAACTTGGTAAACGAACAACTAAGAGGTTCCTTCCCTCGAATATAAGGCCAGCCTGAGATACTTCCAACTACCCAAAACTTGATTGCCTCTCAAGAATGTAGCTATTGACACACTCCATATTAACCCAAGGTTTTCTCTAGCACGTTAGCAATGTAAGTGCAGCGACATTATTCCCAATTTCAACTTTGATGCAGTTAATATCTCTCAAAATGCAAAACAAGATAGTTGTAGAGATATTTCTTAGTGTTCCATGGCATTTTGAATCATCTCCATCAGATCTTGGATGAGAGAGTTATGCTCATATTACAAAGCAGTGTTGAGATTGTCTATAATTGCCCAATTAGCTTTGTTTTGCCCTTAACGCCTTCAATTGTATCCTAAATCAAAATATAAAAAAATTATACATTTTAGCATCAAATAAGTATAAAATATTAAATATTTAAAGGATAAAAATATGACATTTTTCATTCTTATCAGACATCCACAAGATGAAGGCAATAATAATTTCAGCTTGAGGATGAATTCTTTCCTACTTAAAAAGACTGAAGTAAAAGGATTTTTAGGAAAAGTTATTTGTTTTCTTAGTTATTTTTATTTTTTACTAGTTTGTTTATGATTTTGTTTTTCTTATTATTTCTCCTTTATTCTCGGGTTTCCTAGTTTGATTAAGTTATTTTTTGGGTTTATTTAAATAGTTTTAAACCTCTTAGTTAGAAAATCTAATTTAAGAGAAAATATATAGTAATAAAATGTTGATTTAGAGTTTCTATGTGCTCCATTATGTTAAAAACTTTGTGTTCATATGACTGTTGTCTTTCTTATGTTGTTTTCATTTGCTTTAGTAACTGATATAGGCAGAAGCCCAACAAAGACAACAACGACAACAACAACCACAAAAGACAAAAAAAAAAGGCTGAAATAGTTTTAAAACACAAAGAACCCTAAAATCATGTTTTTATTTCTAAAATATTAATTTATGAAGTCTGCCTCTTTAGAAGGTTTACATGTTTTTATATAGGCATGAAATTGACCTAGCAAGGCAAGAAAAACTAAAATCCTAAAACAAAAGGGAAAAATAGCTAAAAACCATAAAATTCAGAATAATTAAGGAAAAATAACAACATTGAATTAAATAGAATCTTCAAAGCCTAATTTAAAGAAAATTCATGACCAAACCTCTTTTAGGCCTAACAATTTTCTACTGGTTGATAAAAGTATATGTTAAACTATCCACATAGTTTGTTTGTGGCATATCCCCATCTAGCTATGAGAAATCTTTATATAACAGCTAAAACCCCTTAATTTCTACAAGTCAAACTACATTATTCTCCCCGGGTTGAAAAGTACTCATCCTTGAGTTTTAGTCATCACGTTGTCGTTGACCACTTTTAGACCTCTAATATGAAAGCAGCTTAGATAAAGTAGGCTAAAAATCAATTCCTAAAGCACCTTTAATCTTGAAAGAACCACTATTGATCGTCAATGACTTGTTCCACACCAAACCTTTACTCATAAATTATTTGGGCTCTTATCTTTCTCCTTTTTCTCTTTTTCTTTTTGCTCATTGTCCTCAAATCTATATAAAAACAACATAGTTTTACCCTAGCCTTCAACAATTTTATGTTCCTTTCTAGGCGCCAATACTACACATTTCCTTTTTATACCAAGAGCATATGTATTATGCCTTTTATCATACAAGACACTCATGTTATATTGCCATGGTCTGCCTAATAATATATGACACACATTTATAGTCACCACTTCATACAAAATATTATCAAAATATCTTTTGCCTATAGAAAACGAAACAAGACAATGTTTGTCCATATCACACCAACACATTATCTCTTGCTTATAAATTGAAATAACACAAGAAAGACAACAAATACAAGAACATAATTTTTTAAAAAACAAATTACATAAAAACCCTAATTTAAAATTTTATTACTAGATATTTTCTCTTCAAGTATTGTGTTTCGATAAGAGGTTTACAACTTTTTAAATAAACTCAAAAACTAACCTAAACAAACTAAAAAACTTGAAATTAAAAAAAAAAACAATAGAACTCATAAACAAACTAAGAAACCTAAAAAAAAAGGAAAAATAATAAGAAATCCTAAACAAAATAGAAGAAGTAAAATTGTTCAACATAATATTAAATTTCCTAAACTAAATAGAAAAATTAAAATTAAGAAAACAAATAAAATTTTCCTAAAAAAACCACTTGCATCAGTATTGACGCCGACGACAGTGAATGGTAAAGAGGTTTATTACACGTCAAAACCTTAAAAAATTAAAAACACCATAAGTATAGGGAGAGTTTTAATTTACTTAATTTTATTCATTTATATCTCTACTTGCAAAATACTTAATTTTATTACAACTCTATTATATAGGGAAAAAAAAGAAAAAAATAATTAGAAAAGCATCATCATACAAAATTGGAAAATAAAAATAGAAAAACATAAAATTAACTAAGAAAAATATCTAATTTTCTAAAAAAGCTCTTGTATCAGTCTCTAAGGATCGGAAGGAACTCGTTCTCGAATTCAAGTCTTAGTAAGAAATTGGCATCCACCATGAAAACCTTTTTATGTGTGGGTCACCTCATTATGAGACCTTAACACAAAACCTTTGTATGAGTTGCATCATCATGGATCTTAAACATAACACCTTTGTACAGGTTGCTTCATCGTGGGTTACATCACTAGGGTTTTCATTAACAAGAATTGATGTAGACATAACCAATATATTAGTTCCTAGATGTTTCTTCCCCAAGACAAATCCTCTTTATCACCTCTCTCACGAGCACATTCTATTTAATAACCTTTTTTAACCATGACTGTTTAGTAGCACACAATAAGCAAATAATTAAATATCAAGGATCGTTGGGTTGTAATACCGATTAATGTAAATAAAAGCAAATGATAAAGGGGTTTGTTACATGTCAAAACCCTCAAAGATATATATATAAAAAAACACCACAAGTATAAGAAGACTCTCAAAATACTTAATTTTATCCATTCATGTCTTCAATTGCTAAAAGGCTATTACAACCTTTTATATAGAAAAAAAAAACTAGAAAACACTAATAATACTGAATATAAAAAATAAACGAGGAAAATCATTCCCTTAAATAGAAAAAAATAGAAACGTATCATAATACAAAATTTGAAATAAAAATAGAAAACAAATATAAAATTAACTAAAAAAATATCTATTTTCTTAAAAAAGCGCATGCATTACATATGTTAAAAGCTTATACAGAAAAACTTTAAGCACAAAGAGAGTTAAAACTTTCTTAGCTCTCACATTAAAAAAAAAACATAATAAATTACTATTCATTTTGATTTTTTTTATATAATTACTGAATTTAATATCTAAAATTTTATAATTGGGATTGAAACCTTTACATTAAAATCTTATTATTATTGATAATTGAGACCAATAATAACTAAAAGATTTTGGTACCACAAGTTCATCATTATAGAAATCACATATTTAATCTTTACTAGATTTATGTGCTTTAAGACCTGGAATTTTTTAATATAAAAACTAAAATCTAAAATTTTAGCTATCTTATATGTATACAACTATTAAATTAAGTCTAAATATATGCTATTCCCTTTTAAAAAAAATTAAAACTAATCAGACTAAAAGAAAAATTAATTTTTGCATCTCATCAATTGAAGGAAGTTTATTGTTTATTAAGGCTTGAACCCATTTGTGAGTGTGACTAACTATGTTCATTTATGATGTAGCATGCTTGCTTAATGCTCACTAACATCTTCTTTTTTAATGAAATCTTGAAATAGAAATTAAAAGTTGTGTAAAAAGCCCTATGTAATCGATATTCATAATGTTATTAAGAAGAACTTTATAATTGACCAATAAGTTAAAGAAATGAACAACACCAATACCCTTTTATTGTTGCCCTGTTTAAATGGAGAAATTTGGATTGAATAATTTATAAATACACCATTAACAAAAAAAAAACCCTAAAAAAACTCAAGCTTCTTTTATGGATGTAGAGACATTTGCATAATAGATTCAAACAATTCTCTACCTTTTCTTTTCTTTCATGCATGGAGATGTGAATCAACACTAACAATTTTTTTTCTTTATCTCTTCTCTTTCTCCTGTTACAAAGATGTGTTTCTTATTTTTCTTTCTTATCTCCTCTTTCTCCTGTCGAGAGAGAGAGAGAGAGAGAGATTTTTTGCTTTTCATTCCTTCATTTTCTCTTTTCTTTCTTACCTCTCTACATAGATTTTGTCTGTTTCCATTTTAATCATATGGTTTTGCATATGGGGGTCATTCCATTCTTAAAGGGGTTGTGTTGTTTCCTTTTTGATGTCATTGTTTTCATGATCGATCTTCATGCTTGTTATTTGTGATTAGGATTGTTTTCATGCTATTGTAGATCTTTTTTTTTCCCTTCTGTTTTGATGTTTTTTTGGAAATTACTTAGATTTATTGGTTTATGCCTTTTTTGGAAGTTTGGTCTGCGTTTTAGTCTACTGGTGGTAGTGTCCACTACTTTGTAATTTGTTAAGCTCTTTCATAAGCCTGATTTCATAATAAATTTCATTTTTTAATTGAGTTTGCGTGCTTTGCCCTGTGCATCTTAGGATTCCAACCCTGATGTATTTTGGGGTTTGTTTTGCTTTCTGTTTTTGGTGAGTTTTGGATGAGAATTTTTGTAACAACCTCACTTTCCCAATGCAATTTAAAACCTATACTTTAAGATTTCCATGTAAAATGTGATATATATAACCAAATAATTAATAATATGGTTTAATTATTAAGTTTTTTTAACCAAAAATCTCATTTTCAACTCATTTTTTACTCAAATATATCTAGAAAAGAATCTAAACACCTTGTCAAACAAATAGATGACCGTAAAAGATTGGAGTGTTGTTGCAGGGAACCAAAAAGAAAACCTATACTCATCAAAATATATGTAGTAATACAAGTAAGGATTATTCTCACGGAGAGTATCTAACCTAGTTTGATGTCCATGAACCAGGATGAAAGGAGGGTTTTGATAATAATGAAAACAATTTAAGAAAAACAATTAAGAAACACTCAAAATTAAATTATCGAAATCCATCAAAAGAACAAACCCTGGTCCAAGTCAATTTCCTCCATCGGGTCTTTTACAATTAATCATTGATGTGTGTGTGTGTGTGTGTGTATCAATTCAAACTTTGAATATTCAAAATTAGAACTATTTTCTTATCTCTTCTTGGTTATAGTCAATTAGAAAACAAGCAATCTAATTAGACCTGACTAATAAACAACTCAAGACAAGTGCTAAAATTTAATCTAGCAGCAACTTTAAAAATTATAGAGATTGATGAAGCTAAACAACACAAGCATAAGCAGTTGCATTTAATTTAGTTGAATTTTATTCCTAATATTTACTGATTTCTGACGCATCAAATCATTAAACCTTAGTTGCTTCACATATTAGAGAGATCAAACAATTACGGATTTGATTATTCACCTAGTTATAGATTGCAACGAGTAATAAACTAGTAGGACTCTTAGTAATTAAATGAGACAATCATTAAAAATAAACACTGAAGAATATTTAATACTTAAAGCATAAATTGAACAATGAAAATAAATTAGATCTTATAGTTTTATTGATTTTGAGACTTCTGTTTCCTTCAACCAAATCAAATTTAGTTACATAGTACCATCATGAAAATCATGAAGGAGAAAAATAAAATAGAGAAGAGAAGTGGAAGAAAGAAGGGAGGAAAGAGAGTTATGATCTCTCTTTCCTTTTTTACATGTTTTTCCCTCTTTAGAAGCCTACAAAATCTTCTAAAAATACCCTCAACATTATATCCAATAATAACCACCAAATTTGAATATTTAATGAAATTATTAAATAATAAAACAGAGTCCTAATATAACAAGGAAAGTGATGTCTTCAGCTGAAATTCATGCACCTAGTCTGGAAGCTTTTGAAAATAAATCACATCATATTAGATTTGCATGCCAAAGAATGTTCCAACATGTTAGCAGTATAGGTATAATGGCTTTATGCCCAATTTTAACCTTGATGCAGTCAAAATATCTCAAAACTCAAAACATGAAATTATAGAGATGTTTATAGGGTTCCATAGAATTTAGAATCATCTCAAATGGAGTTCAGAGGAAAGAGTTATGTCCAGATTACAAAGCTGTGTCGAAATTGTCAAAATTGCTCAATTAACTTTGTTTTGCCATTAAGGCCTCCATTTACATCCTAAATCGACATATAAAAATAATTAGTACATTTAGAAATCAAATAAATATAAAAAAACTTAAAATTGAAGGAGAAAAATATAACTTTTTGTATTCTCATAAAAAACAACATAAAAACCAAAAATCAAACCGAAATAAAAAATCTTCATGAACTTGGATATGGTTTTTAGGCAATTTCAAGGTGAAAAAACACCTAAGTGGAACACCCCTAATCACTAATAGACCGTTTGTTTATGAGGTGGCGTTTGCGTTTGAAGCAAAATACAGGAGCCAAACATTTGGTAAAGAAAAAAACAACATTTATTGTTCATGGGCCTTATTGTTTACTGCGTTTGCAACGTAGGATAAGAAGAAGCAGTCAAGGGCTTCTTTCACATGCTTCCCGCTTGTTTCAGTAAATTCGACTTCTAATTTGGAAATTAAATAATTGAGCTCTCATTCTTTGCGAGCTGTACCCATCGTAAGAAATTAAATCCATGGGGTGCCAGATATTTATGCTCGGATAAAATAATTTATTATACTCTAATATGATAGAGATTCTTTTCTCTATATGCCAATGCCAAGCCCCATCACTAGCTTTCTTCTTATAAATGATGATTATGGCCATGTTTGGATTATGGTTAAATTATCGTTATTTTGCTATTTTTTTAAATAAAAATTAAATTAAATGTTTATATATTAATATCAAAAATAAATTTTATAAAATAAAAAAATATTATTTTAATATATTTTAAAACATAACTACCAACCTATCCGACCCAGTAAATATAATAAAAATTTTATTTTTTATTTTTAATTGTATTTTATTTAAAAAAATTAGTGTTTAATATTATTCAATGACACTAATGATAAATTAGACGAAAATCGCAATCCCAATTTTATTCCTGATGATATTTTACCTGATGTTGTTGGGCGCTTAAGAAACCAAGGAAACTGTAGTCCTTGTCCGATGTATTTCATACGTAATGGAGTTGTAGATAGTTTAATGGAACAATAAAAAAATATTTTATATAAAGTATTATTTATTTCATGATGTAATAGCAGTAGTTAAATCTACAATATTTAAATTAAAAACCATCAATATTATATATATTTTTTGAAATTATTTTACACCCTCAATTTGAAAAGCATTCTTAACCAAACACATTAAACTACTTTTTTGTTCAACCTCAATTTCAACCACAGTTTTAACCAAACATATATAAATACTAAACCAACCTCAACCAAAAGTACTTTTTATAAAACAACTTTTTTCAAACCACAACCACAAAAGTTACCACAATACCAATATTCCCTTTGATACCAAGATCAAAATGTATGTCAATGATGATTTTCTCTCTTTACGGTTGGAATCTTACGATCTTTTTCTCTCTCCCTTTTAAACCAAGAACTAAAAAATAACAAAAATAACTTTTGTCCTAAAATTGAATAGCAAAACTATTAAGAGATTGAATATGTATAATATGTAAATCTTAAGGACTAAAGTATTTTTCAGATAATTTTGAAACTATCACTCATTTGTGGTGCCTTTTCTATCTTTTAATTTTGTCTCTAGTCAACAAACTTGATTTAATTATCCTTTAATTTGGCCAAAAAAAGATGCAATCGCATAAAAAAGGTTTTAGGATCAAAATGAAAAAAAAATTGAATGGTGAATTCACGGTAAAATATGAGAGGGTGAACAGTGCATATGTGCACAATGTTTTGGCAATACAGTTTAGAGTTTTATATAATAATCAGTAAACATACAATTTACATCACTTGGTTACATGATTTCCAAATCTTGAAACTTAACACAACATCATCACTTTCCACTTCATTCAAAGTTTTCTTTTAACAACCAACTCAATATCATTAATGCATGTATTTTTTTTAATATAGCTCATTTGTCTCTAAACATAATCTCATTTAATATCACTATTCTGCTCAAAGGCATAATTTTATCATTATTTTTTTCTGCCTCAAGGATAACATTTATGCATTAACATATTTCTGCCCTTGAGGCAAAATTTCTGCATTAACATATTCCATGTGATATCACTTTTTCCCGCCCCAAAGGAATATTTTCTATTTAGAAACTATTTTCTTCCATTATGCACACATACACACACAATTTATAATTATTATTTATTTGATTGGCTTGTGTAATTAATGAGGCAAGGGGTGAACCCTTACCTGGTGCTCTTGCAGAGCATGCTCTAGAATAAGCCAGTCCTCCTCCAAATGCCTTTCTTACACATTGGAATTGCTAAAACATCAATATTTTGTTCGGCCAAAATTACACATATTCATTCAAAGACAACGTCGCCCATGTTTCATAATTTATTTAAATTTCCCCATTACCAATTGAATTTAAAATACAAAATCAACATTCTCACATTATTTCCGAATCAAACTCAAACATTTTATAAGTCATTCAAACAAAGAATTTCAAAAAATATATATATAGTTCAATTGGTGCACTTTCATCATCCTAACACATAACAACCTTGAGTAAAAACTTTAGTAACCCATACTGAAAAATGTATAGTCAGTCTTAATTATTGCCAACATCTTCAAAACATTACAATTACCAAAAAAAAAAAAACTAAAATCAATGTCTAAATTTTCAAAATTCCCATAAAATTCCTAAAGATAACAATTTAGCCACCAATGATTTTTACTCTATGGTTGACCTTAATTTATTCAATAGATTCCAAAACCTGAAATTCTCAAAGTCATTTAACTCAATTTAGCCAATTGTTTCCTGCAAACAACAACCTTAAGATTTACTTTCCTATATCTTTCAAAAACATGCTAACAAGCATTCAATCATGTAATAACCTAAAGTTTTACCCCAACCCTACTTGATTAAACTCATATAACATCAACACACACAATTTATTACTCAATTAATCAAGTTCTCAAATTTCCCCTAAAATTTATCCATGGCGGCCACTAATTTATTTAATTTCAATGTTTATATCAAATGTTTCCTCCAACAAATCACTCAATCAAGTTATCATATCCCTAAATAATCATTAACTCATTTCCATTAGATTTTTCCCATAAACCCTAGAATTCAACACATTTAGGGCTTTTTAATTCTAGATGTTAATTACCCAAATTAAACTTTTCCCATGTTATTTTCATAACCTAAAATCACCAAAATAGCCAATTCAACATTTCCATACAATGAACATAAACCCTAATGTTCAAGAAGTTGGGCTATCCAATTTTTCATGCAATTGATCCAAATTAAACCAGTATTAAACCAACATCAATAATAATAAGCCCAATTAACATTCCAATACAAAAATATAATAAACCCTAACTTTACAACTTTAGGGAATTCATTCTTTTTCATTCAATCCAAAAAAGAAATGAAATTAATGAAGTTCAAACATCTTACCTCTTCTCGTCAGATTAACCTAATTGGATGAGTTTTCAATGGTTAATTTCACCAATTTCCCTTTTCTCTTTCAAATTTCTCACTATCTCTTTCTAGAACATAAACCCTAACTATTTATCTCTATTTTTTCCGAATAAAATCTGTTTATTTTTTTGGGAAATCACTTAAAACATTTACCATTCACTCAACTAAGTTTTTTACAAATTTCCTTCCTCCCTTGGCATGGAACTGTTGGCCTATATAAGAGAAAGAAGATAATATTTTATATATATATATATATATATATATATATATATATATATATATATATATATATTTATGGTAATGCTACTAACTAATGTCTTACATGTATTTTCTGTTAAATTCTTGTTCGTTGGTATTTTTCATGTATAAAATTTCTTTATTATTTTGCCTAGGTTTCATACTAACTTACCTGAAATATTTTTGCCACTAAGTATAATAAAATTTCTTTAAATTTTATTTTTTTTTGTTAAAAATTACACAGTTAAGCGTGGTTTCATGTTGACCATCAATATTTTCACACAAATTCATACTTTATTTAGGGTTTGACACCAATTTACCAAGAATTTCACCACTAATCACAATATTTTCTAATTTTATTATCTTTTAGTTGGAATTTAAATGATTTATCATGAGGTTTAGAGATTGTTTATTACACTTTAATACATAACACAATGCTTTTCCTTTAATCAATGACTTCTACTTATTTCTCAACTCACTGCTTTTATTTTATTATTATTTTTTTTATTAACGTAGGTGTCCGGGTCAGCTTACGCGCACCTTGACTAATCCCACGGGCCCTGAAGTTAACGACCATGTAAGCCTCCAATGGCCCTGAGGTTTGTGAGACTCGAACTAGTGACCTCTAGAAAGCAAACCTAAAACCTGAACAGTTGAGCTACACCTTTCGAGGTTGCTCACTACTTTTATTATTCAAGGTTTTGGTTGTGCTTCGCTGTGTTTAGAGATGATTTTTATATTTGGTCATAGATTTACCATCTTTTTGTGCCTCGTTATTGATATTTTCGTCTATGCATCAATTACCTCAATCATTACTCGGTTTACGCAACTATTGTTTCCTGTCCTCTAGCGATCACCCTTTTTCAATGTTGCTCTTATGATAATATAATACAACTCGCAGAGGAGCATAAGCAAAAAAAAAAATAGTCCATCTCTATTTCATTATATTGTATTTAATATAGTTGACTCAAGATTTTTTTTATTTTTTCATTAATTTTTTCTTTCAATTTTTAGTTGATTGGAAATCAAACCTTTATAATTTATTTTGATTTATTTTCTATAGAGCTATCATGGTTTAATGACCTAGGTAAAAAATTCTTGTTCGTTGGTATTTTTTATGAAAAAATATTTAAAACTTTAATATTTCATATGAAAAAATTAAGAAAAAATCCATGTAAATATAGGCTATACATATTGTAAATAATGAAGTTTAAAAGAATATTTTAAAAAGTTTTTTATCCCACATTAAAAATATACTATGTTAAACTTTTAAGTTGAAGTATTTAAACCAATAAAGTTTTTTATCACACATTGAAAAAATAACTTTTTCCTTGGGAACATATAGTATATATACTAATGGGTTTCAAATCCCAAATTGAAAAAACATACCTTTTTTCTTGGAAACATAGAGTATATATACTAATAGGTTTCAAATCCCACATTGAAAAAACATAACTTTTTTCATGGGAACATATAGTATATATATGAAAGGGCTTCAAATCCCACATTGAAAAGATATTATATTATCATTTTAAGTTGAAGTATTTAAACCAAAAGGTTTTTTATCCCACATTGAAAAAATATAATTTTTTTCTTGGGAATATAGAGTATATATACTAATGGCTTTCAAATCCCACATTGAAAAAATATAATTTTTTTCATGGGAACATAGAGTATATATACGAAAGGGCTTCAAATTCCACATTGAAAAGATATTATGTTATCCCTTTAAGTTGAAGTATTTAAACCAAATTTTTTGTTATCCCACATTGAAAAAACATAACTTTTTCTTGGGAACATAGATTATATATACTAATGGGTTTCGAATCCCACATTGAAAAAATATAATTTTTTTCTTGAGAACATAGAGTATATATACTAATAGGTTTCAAATCCCACATTGAAAAAACATAACTTTTTTCTTGGGAATATAGAGTATATATATGAAAGGGCTTCAAATCCCACATTGAAAAGATACTATGTTATCTCTTTAAGTTGAAGTATTTAAACCAAAAAGTTTTTTTATCCCACATTGAAAAAACATAATTTTTTTCTTGGGAACACAGAATATATATATTAATGGGTTTCAAATCCCACATTTGAAAAAAAAAAACACCGGGTCTCACCTAGGTTCGCTCTGGTCGACGGGTTGTTGCCGGGTTATTGCCCCAACTGGTCTTTTATTAAACCCAGGCCGGTTCAACGATCGAGTTCCAGGTTGACCCGCTGGGCCAGGTTTAATAACTAGGCAAAACCCTAGTAAAAAACCCATTGCTTTAAAAAAAAATGGTCAAAACAACACCTTTTTATCCTTTAATAACCACTTTTTTTAAAAGTAGTATGAGTTTTGTCCCTGATCGAGTTTTAAAACTATGACAATAATCATTTTTATCATTATATATCTTAGTTTGAATAATTTTAAAATTAAGAGTTTTTTTTTGTCTCTAAAAATGTTTTTCATTATACCTCATATTTTAGAAGTAAAACAATTTACTCTAAAATTATTCCAGTGACATTTATTTATTTATTTATTTTTGTTTTTTTAACTAAATACATTTTTATATCCACTATAATTATCTCTTTTATTCCATGAAAGTAACCAAATGTTACCATAATGTACCAAATTGGAGGCTGATTTTATGGACAAAGTAGTTAAATCCATCTTCTTCATGCCTGGTGGTCCAACAGTGTTATATCGAGAGGTTCGCATCAATATTATGGTATTAACTGCTTATTCATATTTCATAACCATAAGTTCCATACTTTAATTCTTCATGATGAATGGATATGCCTTACATTTTCCTAAAAAGTTGAATTCCATTGAATGGCCTTCTTGTACTTGTATACTGAAAGCTTGGTGATTTCTTACCTAGATGGCAATCAATTAATAGAATGTTCATAGAAAAGGGTAGAGCAATGTGCTTGCATGAAGACAACCAAAACAGGTTGTATAGGTTATGTCTTCAAGCAATGTGGTATGTATATTTTTTTTCATATATATATATATATAACATTTAAGAACTTAATTGAAGTTATGTAAAGTTTTCATAGATTGAAGTATAGCTTGAATTTATTCTTAATTCCTATAGAATTATGGCTCTTTAATTAACATTTTAGCAAAAGGACATGGAAGGTACATACCAATGGATAAAGTTATGTTTCACGGTTAAATTGTGCAAATGCATTCACTTATAATGAAGGTAAATGATTAGTCAATAATAAAAATAAAAATAAAAATATTTGCAGTTGGATTTCTTTCCATAATCATAATAAAAATATTTCATATATTTCTTGACATTACAATGAATAAAAATGGATGTTGTGTATTGAATTCAGCTTTGAATTGTGCAAAAGGGGAACTTAAGGAGCGAAATGTTCCTATAAAAAAATACTTTTGGCTTTGTCTGTTTTTTTTTTGTTCTCTACTTGCAACTGCATAGCGGATGTCTTTTGGCTAGCTAGCGCCTTCCCTGTGACCTGAGTTGAGGGGAGTGATTGTCCCCCCCACAATGGTGCAACCTGTATTTTTCTTCATGTCACCCCTCGTTTCACCGATTTGAACCTCTAGGTTCCTCTACTTAATGATTATTAGTTTTGAGCCTATTATTATCCTAAAAAACTATGTTTGGCTTCTCTTTAATAATTGGATGCTAAACTCTGCTTCTCTTTTTGGTTGATGCTATGATTTTTATTGTTTTCTGAATGTTGTTTTTATTGTTTATCTATAATGGATCCACTAATAGCATGGTAGAGTATTTTCAGCCTTTTCCTTGATGATATTGCATTTGAAGGATACCATGTCCTTCTCGAAAAATAAATCTTATATTATGTTAACCACTTACATTTCATGGGTTTTTGATGTTAAAAAATAATATAAATTATATATTGGGATTTCACCTAATAGTTTAAGTTTTTAGATTAAATTAGTTTTTTGACATGATATCAGTTGATGACCGAGCAGTCACGAATTCAAATCTCACTATCTCTATTTATTTGATAAAAATTAAGTACAAGATAATGTGAATATATGCAAGTTTCAAGTCTTTAGAGCTTTCACTTGAGGGGATATGTTAAAGAATAATATAAATTATATATTGGAACCTCACCCAATACCTTAAACTTTTAAGTTAAATTGATTTTTTTACATTTGATCCTATGAATTGAACATCAAATGATAACATGTTATCATAAGATGTTTGGTCCTAATATGCAATCTTAATTTGTGTTATAAGCAACATTTGTTGCCTTTAATGTTGTTTTGAAGATGTTTTTGTTTTTTTTTTTATCTTTTCCCCCCTGCCATTAAAGATGTTTAATCTCATGCATTTTCCTTTGACAAAAATTGCTTACCCCTTTACTTTTTACTGATTAGTTTGGGCACTTGTGATCATGCTTACTTTCATGTTCCTTACCACTTTATACTACAAAATTATTAATGTTGTTGTGTCCATTTCTTTATTATATTTTATCTTAGTGTTTTTCAACAGTTAGCGCTTCACTACAGCTTTGGTGGTCTGTTTCCTCCATCTTTGTTCTCCGTTGGTGCTCCATTTCTTTTGGTGGTCTCCAACGGAATACATTACCATCTTTGGAAGTTTCGATTTCCATCTTTCTTTGGATGTTTGGTATATTTTATCTAACAATTTTGATGTTTGACTTATTATTAAAATCTATTTTGTAGGGTTTTTCTACCACTATCACATATCCAATTAATTGCTTCATTTCATTTTATGTTTGATCCTTGCTAATAGACGCTACTCACAAACCTTTTTCCTCTAGAATTATATCAATTCAATTTCCTATGTAAAATGGAATTGTCATTTCATGAATTCTTTTAGACAATATCATCTTAGCTTTAAGACATTGCCATTTTTTAATTTAATATAAGGCTCAACAAGCGTTGAGCTCTTTTATATTTTGCAAAAGAAAAAAAAAGTATATCATTGCTCTTTGCTTTACATCATCATCATTTCCTACTACTCATAGCAGGCGGTCAAATTGATTTTAAATTTTTTTTTATCTTTTTTGCTTTGACAATAGGTTTTTTTGGTCTTTTTTGTCTCTTTCTTTTGTTGACATTCATGTATCTATTTTTATGTGCCTACTCACACTTCTTTTTCATTATCATGACAACAATTTTTGTTGAATCATATAATTAGAACCAAGACCTTTACTTTAACTTTTGTTCTTGTTCTTTGTTGTTTTTCTTGCAACTTGGTTATATTTTTTTTGTCTTTAGAGTTTCTCATGTAGTATCTATTTTTTCTCTAACTTTTAACACAAGCTTTTAGTTTTTATTTGTCTTCCCTTTAGTATAGTTCTAGGTATGTGTCCTATTTTTTTCAATCATTTTATCAAATATATGGAGAAAAATATGGTATTGAAAATGTTTAGCTTCTCTATATTTTCAATCAGTCTCTTAAGATTTCTTTATGCCTTTCTTTTTTGCTAAACATCTCATTCCATTGCTTATTAAAGTTGTTCTAATGTCAGCGAATATAATTTTTGTTTGTGGTTCGTTTTTGCATTGCTCGACTTGTTTTTTTTTTCTCATTCTTAGGTTATAGATTGTTTGGAGGTTGTTGTCCCTCTTTGGCAGCTTGGAATATGAGAGTTGAGAATGTTTTTTTTTGTAGAAATTGATATATGATTAGTCAAATAGTTTATGATGATACTTTTGTCACATTTTATTTCATTCTCTAATTATAATTTGAAAAAAATATGTTGGTGCTTTTCTTAATAAGTAAAAAAAAAAACAGACTAACAAAGTTGTGATTTAAGTACCCCTGGTTTTTAAAGCTGCAAATAAATCTTATTTTCTATCCCTTATAGCCTTTTTTATTAGCATAGTTATATAGGTCCAATTAACCACTAATTTTTTATTTTGTCAATAAACCAACATTGAAGCACATGTTTTAAGATGATTATCAATTAAGAATAAATTAGACAAATGTTTTATTTTCAAAAAAAAAATAAGAAGAAAAAATAAGAAAACCAAAATTTTATTGGTATCAACACCATATATTTTTGTATTTTCTTATTACAGATCCCTCACCCCAAGAAAACTCTTCAATCATGAAATTTATTGGTTGTGTTCTCCATACCACGCTTTTGAGCCCTGCCATTAGACAAAGATACTTAACATCTACTTCCTCCTGCCTTACTCAATTAGGAAACAAATATTTGCTAAAATTATAATGATCTGAATTAAGAAAAAATATTTTTAATCAACAACTTAATTTCTTTATTCATTTATTTCTTCTTCTTCTTCTTTTTGACAAAAAAAACATGTTTATTTTATGAGAAGCATTATGTTTTAAGTAAAACTTTATTATGATCATAAAAGAAAATTTCAATAAAAAAATTAAAAGAATATATATATTAATTAATAAAACTATATAACAATATCTTATTCAATATTAATTAATGAGGAAATTCTTTTAAAAATTTTGTATATTAAGTTAATAAATAATTATTTTTTAAACAATTGCTAATATCATTGCTACCACATTACACAAAACCTCATCAATATATTTTTCAATAAAAAATGAAACCAAAACTTGCTTAGTCACTTTCACTTCACCACTATCATTCAACAATTGCAATCTATAAGGTCTAGCATGCTTAATAGTACTCAAGTTCAGTTTACTAAAAAGGTTACTATTAGGTATATTAGCACAACTTTCATTATCTATAATTAAACTACACACCTTGTCTTGTACATAGCAACGTTTATGGAAAATGTTCTCCCTTTGCTGATCATTGTTACCTTCCTTGATATGAACCTAAAGTGTATGCCTTATAATCAAGGACTCCTCAATAGGTAATGCCAATTCATTTTAGTACAATCCTCCAATGATAGCATGTCTTCACAATCATATTTGTCACTTTCAGATTCCACATCACCATTGTCTCTCATCAATTTTATGAAGACAATCATATTGGTCACTTTCAAATTCCATACAACCATTGTCTCTCATCAACATTATCCTCTTGTTTGGACACTCTGAAGCACAATGTCCAAGCTAGTGACATCTGAAACATTTAACATCATTAGTACGTTTAGGTTGAGTATCAGATTTATGACTTTGGTAGGTTGGACAACCTCTTCTCTCTTTAAATTCATCTTTCATAATGATGAAAAACCCGAATTGAATGAAGGCCGAACATGTTCTTTCCTTCTTAGTTGTCTTTCCACCTTCGTAGCCATATGAACCATGTCTTTTAGCTCAACCTAGTGTTGTAACTTAACAACATTAGCTATCTCTTTATTAAGCTAATTAAAAAACCTAGTCATTTTATTTATTTATTGATGGTTTTAATTCATTAATTCTTCTTCTTCTTCTTTCAACAAGAAGATATTTTGATTGATAATCTTTCCATTACATTTTATTTATTTATTCTATTAAATAACATATGAGTTCCACATGTTTTCTTATAAAACATAAAAATATCATAAAAATATGAAAAAAATTAACTTCTACCATTATTATATGATTAAAAAAAACATCATTTATAATATGATAAAATCATCATATGAAATTAATTTTTGACAAATTTATGAATTTTTTATATTAAAAAAAAAACATGATTTGCATGTGATATTGAAGGATTAAATTGGACGGATATAATGCATAGTTATCAAACTCGGCTCGGGGGTCAACCCGGAACCCGGGTGAACCAAGGCGTTGGTCGGGTCTGTTTCATTCAAAACCGGGCCAATAATTGGCCCGGAAAAAACTGTTGGACTTGTCGAGTCAACCTGGAACCTGAGTAACCCAACAAAACCCGATAAATATCTGTTTTTTTTTTCAAATGTGTTTGTTCTCCTAGCTAGAGACCCGTTTTTTTTAATATCTTTCAGTTGATTATTAACTTATTTCAAAGTTTACTATATAAATAATAGAAAAATATTTTATTTTTTTTAATATGAAATTTAAAACTCTTTATTATATATACATGTACATTAAAATCTTAATAGTTAAATCGCAATTTCCAATGTGCAGTAAAATCTTAATAGTTAAATCGCAATTTACTATGGGCAGTAAAAATCTTAATCGCCAGTTTATATATAATAATGCAACTCTTGAAGTTTTCACCGCAACGGTCATCGAACTTGAAAAGAAAGAATGACCCAATGGTCTGATTACAACAATTAAAGATTCCATTTCTGGAAATTAATTGATACTTGGAAGAAAGAATTCTATTGGAAGTAGTCATCTATCACGCCATGTCTCATTGGGTGAGCACTCACGAAACGCAAGATCCTTCTTCAGCCTAGAAGGGAGTTCGTTCTGTAACTAAAGAAGACTAGCAGAATTGTTGTGACTTTCCACGCACGGCTTCAATAGAGAAAGCTCAGCATCAGCTTGCCCCCATGCGCCTGATTTTCTTGTTTATGATAATGCATGGAGCGATGATGACTCGCGCATACTTAGTTTCAAGCCATCCATTGCAAATGTGAGATCTTATGGGTGCAGAGTGCAGATGGTACTTCTGTCTCTGTTTCGTCCCCGACTTACAAAACTAAACATGCGAAAATCAAAGCTGTTCATGATAATAATTAAGTCTAAAAGAAATGTGGGATACGCTGTTCATGATAATAATTAAGTCTAAAAGAAATGTGGGATAATTATAGATCAGTGTTTTATTGTTTATTATTTTACTGTTTATTAAAACTCAGATTATTATGAATTAAAACAACATAATAATAATGTAATTCATATGTACAAACCTTTGTATTTTTCTTATCGGCTATGTACCATATAAAAAACATTAATTTAACGTTAGCTGCATTAACAGTTTCTTGGTTCCTGGAATAGAACTAAGTTAATTTGCATTAACACCACCAAGCGATGCACCATATAAAAAACATTAATTTAAATTTATAATATGTATATTTATGGAGAGCATCGCGTAGTACACCGCATAAACAAACGAAATCTTAAAAATATGTGCCAAACACACCATCGTAACTGTGACCATTGGTGGACAAGCGATTTAACGTTAGCTGCATTAACAGTTTCTTGGTTCCTGGAATGGAACTAAGTTAATTTGCTATAAAATAAATACGGCACACCATTGAAATTCCCTAAGTGGTAGCCCTTAACCTCCGAGCAAATAAGTATCAGTTTAATTAATAGGATAAAGAAAAATCCTCTCGATCTTGGTACAGCATATTGAAACCTAGAATGAAAAGGTAATCTGAAAAAAGAAAAAAAAAAAACCGCTAGACTAGACAGTTTCAACTCCAGTGGGATGTGCTTGATCAACTTCTTCATTCTCCCCTGAAATCTCCTCTAAGGATCTTCCTTTTGGCTCAGGAACCAAAAATGTCAACAGAAAGCCAAGCACATTCATCATGCCAAGCACCATTAGCGAGTTTTTCATCCCAATACCTGCTGGATACCCTGGATCAACCTTGGACTTGTCCTGATTCTGTGCTGCATACAAGAACCCGAAAGCCCCTATTATTGCGCCAGCCTTCCCAGCAGCTGCTGATATTCCATGGCAAGTTGACCTGAACCTTGCAGGGAAAATCTCCGCTGGTACTATAAATGTAGTGCTATTAGGCCCAAAATTTGCAAAAAAGAAGGTAAGTCCATAAATGACTACGAAACCAATGTTGTTTTCTTTTAGAGTCCAGTGGTGATAAGGAATGGCCAGTACGAACATGAACACAGTCATGAAGAAAAACCCGATCAGCTGAATTGTGAAACGACCTATATGATCAATAAGAAAAACTGTGAACCAATATCCTGGGACTGTGCCACAGAGTGCTATAAGGAATTGAGCCCTGGCGATCTTGAAAAGTTCTTCCATTGCATTCATTGTACTGGCCTTTGGAAGCCACCCAACAGCACTGAAAATATCCTTTTGGAACAAGTTCTGGCTATAGTATGCAATGTCAAGTAAAAACCAAGTGCTTGCAGTCCCTAACAAGTGCAGTCCATGACGGCGAAGAAATTCCTCCGATAGCAACCCAAAAGAGTTGCTTTTATTAATCACCTTCTCCTCTCCTGCCTCCTCCTGAGCTTGCACCTCAATGCCCATGACTTTCGACATATCTCGACTGGCTTTCTCAGCATTCTTGGCTACCAAGGCAGTGTAACGAGGAGTTTCGGGCATCTTCATGCGCCAATAATAGGTCAAAGCAGCAGGCAATGCACCAAGCATTAAAATTATCCTCCAAACATAATCTGCTTGTGGCACGGTAGAGCCAACTGGATCAACCGAGTAAGCAGGAGCTTTGTATACAGCACCAAAAGTTGCAGAAACAGCCATAGCCACAACACCGCCAGCAAGAATTCCAAATCCTTGCATGGCAAAAACAGCCGCAATAAAAGCCCCACGAGTCTTCTTGTTAGAGTATTCAGCCATTATGGTTGCCGAGAGTGGATAGTCTCCTCCGATCCCGAAACCAAGCCAAAACCTAAAGAAACACAAAGTAGCCATGACTGTTTTCGGTGAACTCCCGAAAGAAAGGCCAGAACCAATGGAAGATATCATCATGAGCAAAAGCGTGATGCCAAAAACACGCTTGCGACCAAGCTTGTCCCCGAGCCACCCAAAGAAGAGTTGTCCGGCAAGAGTTCCACATAGTGCTACCCCATTAACAGCAGCAGCAACATTAGGGGGCAAAATACCTGGTTTTGGTGATCCTTCAACCTGGTAATATATGCGGCCAAGTAGTTTGGTCACCAAAGAGATGCAAAAAAGATCGTAAGCATCAGTGAAAAATCCCATGCCGGAGATTATCACAGCTTTGATGTGGTAGAGCTGCGTTTTTGCATGGTCTAGCTTTAGAAGAAGATCAACCTGCCCTTTGGCGGCCATGGTTGAGGTTCCCCTGCCTTCCTGATCTGAAACTTTTTGCTGAGAGCTCCTTTTCTAAACCGAGTTTGATATATTTATAGAATGGGGAATCAAGCGTAATAGTCCTAGCAGGATACGGTTTATGTGTCCCGGGAAGAGTCGGAGTTCAATGTCCACCAAAGATCTACTCCTTCTGTCTCTGGATTCTCCGAGATTTTAGAAAATAAAACCTCTTCGGTTCCCAACGAATTTAACGAGATTCTTTACGAGAAATAGTTCTTTTATACCAAAAAAAAATTGAAAAAAAAATTAATTGTAAGTTCACAAGGAAAAAAAAAAAAAAAAAACGTTCACGGAGGAGTAAATGGTGATATTCTTTTAGTTCGAGTTGGGACTCGGGTTAAGGGCTCCTTGCGAGAGAAAACGCTGTAGCATATAAGGAGAATCACCGTAAATTCAAGCAGTGTAATTATAATTTTTTTTTATCTATAATACTGGGGTAAAATAATATTTTCCATGAGATTCAAATGGTATTTCGACAGAATTCATCAGGGGCAAAGATTTCATTCTAAATTATAATGCACAGTGAAAATATATTTTTATATACCCTTGAAATCTGATAAAAATGGTCTCCTACTAAGTTTTTTTCTTTAATTTACACAGTGAAATAATGATTATACCCTTGGATGCTCAAACAAAATAATCTTGCAATGAAGGATTTATTTGTCTTTGTATTATTTTTATACAGAAAAATTACGTTATTGACCTTTGACTTTCCATATTTAAAGCATAGCTTCCGAGGGTGTTTCAATCTCTGTGTCATGGTTTCTTTGTAATAATGGTATGTCATTGGGCTTTTTTTGTAATTTTTCTTATTAAAATATTAATGAATCAGTAAAATATGTTGACGTATGCCACACACGCATCAACGTGTCAGGGTCCTTCAAGCTATTCTGAAGGCGCGTGTGGCCAAGGACGATGGCCTATAAAACCGATCGCCATCTCAATCTATATGCAAGGATGTGGCATAGCCGCTAGAGTGGCGCATGCTCCACGGCAGGCAGCGGTTTGGTGGCGATGGGGTTTTTTCTCTTGCCTTTTGTTTTTCTCTCGGTCTTGGTTTTCATGCCAAGCCTTGAAAAATTTAGTTGTCTTTCATTTTGAATTTGTTTTGGATTCAGACCTCATTCTTTTGATTTCTATTTGCTTTGATTTTAATGCTTTTAGAAATTTATTTTTTTCAATTTAATCCCTCTCTACATTTAATTTAATATTTTTTATATACAATCTGGTACGTATTCTTTCAATTGTTGTTTTTTCATCCTTTGCATTTATTTTATTTTTTTGATTTTGTCCTTTAGAATTTTAATTAATTTTTTTAAAATTTTGGTACTTATTTTTTTCATTACTCTTTTTCTATCATTTTCTTCATTTATTTTGTTTTCAATTTTGTCCCTAATTAGTTTCTTTTAATTATTTTTAGTATCATATTTGGTCCTTATTGTTTAATTTTTTTATAATTGAGGATTTTGCGTTTTGATTATTTCTTCCTTTTACAGGGTTGTCTTATTTTTATAACCTGGTTCACTAGTTTCAATAATTTACCTAGTTTGAATTCGGTATTTTTTAAAATCCTTTTCATATTTTTTTTATTTTTATTATTTGACATTGAATTATTAGGCTATGAGCTTTGTGATTTGTTCAGCTTTTTTTTTGTCGGGTAATCCTCATCTCATATCTTGGGTCGTAGGGTGATCGGGTTAGGTTTCTTAGTTTAGTCCAGGTGTAGAATTTAACGATTTATAGATTTAAGAGATTGACTTTGATTAAGGAAGTTGACATGGACACAGGTTTCTGTGTTTTTTTTTTTTTGCTTTTTTTAAAGCCTTTTTTTATATACTTTACTATTCTATTATTTTTTTAATTCTCTTTATATGAGATTTTTGTGGTCAATTTTAAAATAACATGGGTCACCTTGCTTTTAGTTTGTTTGTTTGGCTTTGTTAAATTTTGATTTTCTAAAGGAATTTTATTTTTGAATTGAATTGAATTGATTGATTTTATCATCCAACATTTAATTGTTTAGGAGTTGAGCTCATAGGTTGAGCCCGGCTCAAGAATTAAATAGATTACGAGTTTGAGAGTTTAGCTCGAGTTTACAAGGTTTGCATCGTTTTTTTTTTCTCTGATGAAAATATGGTTGGCCCTATTTTAGTTTTTTATTAAATTTATTGATTGCATTCCTGACATTTAATTTGAGGCAATACTTGAAAGAATTTTGTTTTTTTAATTTTGTTTTTTGAAATTAGTATTCTTTGTTTATTTATCTTCTTTTCTATTTAGTTATCCAATATATCATGTCTCGAGTCATGAATTCAGCAAGTTCACTAGGTTTGTCTCAATCATTTTTTTCATTGCCTTTTACTATTTTTGAATCTCGAGTCAATGATCATAATCTTGGATTTTTTTTCTTTAAAAAAAATATGCATCGTCTCGATGTCTTTTAGGCGATAAAAAAATGATAGGTCCATAGCATTACATAAGTCATCTATCAAATAATGATCGCCTGCTTAGTTCTGCTTGTGAGTTTTGACATCCTCACTTGGTTTTGCTAGTATTTTGTTTTTTAATATATTTTTTTCATTGATTTATTTTTCTTATTTCATATTTTTATATTTTTATTATAGGAGATTGATGATATTTTTTTTTAATTCTTTTTCTTTGATGTCAAGTCGTGAATTCTTTTTCATTCTTTGAAATCCGATAATAGCATTTAAACATCATTTTTTTACATTACAAAAAAAAAAAATCAATCACGACTATCTAACTAGTAAGTTATATTGTTTGGAAGGAGAAAAATAAATAAATAAATAAACCGCCACGACCAAACAAGCCCCAGGAGCCAATAAGGCCTAAGATAAAGCCCATGCCTTAATTGACCTAATTTGGAAAACACACTTAGCCTTTTTTGTATGCAAGACATACAAGGAAATCAATCATTATTGAGCCAATCCAATACAAGGAACTAGAGAGTGATAAAAATTACACAAATATGAGAATACGAGAGACACTAATCAAATCGATAAATATCAATAGATTTTGGGAAAAGATGCCTTCTATTATTCTAATGATGCTGTTAATTGCTAGCAAACTAACTTGTCTTTATCGCCACCCAAAAAGGGTACTAAACTCCCACATAAATATTTTGCATTGCAGCATCAATCATTGAAATATCGAAGTTCAGACTGCTATTCCCACACAAAAGGGGTCATTTTCTCTTCAGCTTCTCCTTCGTCCTCTCGACTGCAGCCTTCAGAGTTTCTTCATCTTTGCAGAAGGTGAATCTCACCAAATTCTTTCCATCTTCCGGGTTCAAGTAAAATACACTTGTTGGGATTGCTACCACCCCGACTTCCTTGATCAGATACTCACAAAATGCAATATCATTTTCCAGGCCGAAAGGGGTGTGATCAACAACGACAAAGTAAGTCCCACTTGATGGAAATACTTTGAAACCAACAGCCTTCAACCCCTCAACCAAGATTTCCTTCTTTGCCATGTAATCCCTCTTTAACTCAACATAGTAGGATTCTGGGGCTCTGAGAGCAACCGCTGCCGCCCACTGCATAGGATTGGAGGTAGCAAAAGTAAGGAAAGAGTGCGCCTGCCGCACTCCCCATGTCAAGTGAGGAGGCGCTGTTGCCCAGCCAATTTTCCATCCTGTCAAGGAGAATGTCTTCCCTAAGGAATTCAAAGTCACAGCCCGTTCATACATTCCTGGAAGAGAGCCATAGAAATGTGATCTGTTTCGAAAGCCAATTTATCATAAACTTCATCAGTGAAAACTAGTACATCATTCTCAATGCAAAGTGATGCGATAGTACTAAGCTCCTCCCTAGTAAACATCTTTCCAGTTGGATTATGTGGAGTGTTGATGAGAATTGCACGAGTATTCTTTGTGATGGTTGATTTAAGCTCGTCAATGGGAACAGAAAAGGCTGGTGGGCACAATGTGATGCCCTTTATCTGGCACCAGCCATCGATAATGTTAGGAAATTAATTAATACTTGGAAGAAAGAATTCTTCTGGAAGTAGTCATCTATCACGCCATATCTCATTGGCTGAGCACTCACGAAAAGCAAGATCCTTCTTCAGCCTAGAAGGGAGTTAATTTGTTCTATAACTAAAGAAGACTAGCAGAATTGTTGTGACTTTCCACGCACGGCTTCAATAGAGAAAGCTCCAGCATCAGACTGCACTTCATGCGCCTGATTTTCTTGTTTATGATAATGCATGGAGCTATGATGACTCGCGCATACTTAGTTTCAAGCCATCCATTGCAAATGTGAGATCTTATGGGTGCAGAGTGCAGATGGTACTTCTGTCACTATTTCGTCCCCGACATACAAAACTAAACATGCGAAAATCAAAGCTGTTCATGATAATAATTAAGTCTAAAAGAAATGTAGGATAATCTAGTAAAAAGGTTTTATAACATGTACAAACCCTTGTATTTTTCCTAGCGTCAGCAACACCAAGCGGTACTGTGACTATTGGTGGACAAGCGATTAGTTGCATTAACAGTTTTTTGGTTCCTGGCATGGAACTACGTTAATTTCCTATAAAATAAACATGGCACAACATTGTTTTCTTAGCTAGAAGAACAGAAATAATAGGATTTGGAAATGCATGTCATGCAGATTAAATCACAGCGCTTGCAATTCTAGTTTATATCAACGCTAATTAATCATGGATTGGAGGTTTTCTTAATTAGATCTTTTCCATCTGAGATGCAGCATTGAAATTCCCTATGTGGCAGCCCTTAACCTCCGAGCAAATAAGTATCAGTTCAATTAATAAGATAAAGAAAAATCCTCTCGCGATCTTGGTACAGCATATTGAAACCTAGAATGAAAAGGTAATCTGAAAAAAGAAAAAAAAAAAAAACCGCTAGACTAGACAGTTTCAACTCCAGTGGGATGTGCTTGATCAACTTCTTCATTCTCCCCTGAAATCTCCTCTAAGGATCTTCCTTTTGGCTCAGGAACCAAAAATGTCAACAGAAAGCCAAGCACATTCATCATGCCAAGCACCATTAGCGAGTTTTTCATCCCAATACCTGCTGGATACCCTGGATCAACCTTGGACTTGTCCTGATTCTGTGCTGCATACAAGAACCCGAAAGCCCCTATTATTGCGCCAGCCTTCCCAGCAGCTGCTGATATTCCATGGCAAGTTGACCTGAACCTTGCAGGGAAAATCTCCGCTGGTACTATAAATGTAGTGCTATTAGGCCCAAAATTTGCAAAAAAGAAGGTAAGTCCATAAATGACTACGAAACCAATGTTGTTTTCTTTTAGAGTCCAGTGGTGATAAGGAATGGCCAGTACGAACATGAACACAGTCATGAAGAAAAACCCGATCAGCTGAATTGTGAAACGACCTATATGATCAATAAGAAAAACTGTGAACCAATATCCTGGGACTGTGCCACAGAGTGCTATAAGGAATTGAGCCCTGGCGATCTTGAAAAGTTCTTCCATTGCATTCATTGTACTGGCCTTTGGAAGCCACCCAACAGCACTGAAAATATCCTTTTGGAACAAGTTCTGGCTATAGTATGCAATGTCAAGTAAAAACCAAGTGCTTGCAGTCCCTAACAAGTGCAGTCCATGACGGCGAAGAAATTCCTCCGATAGCAACCCAAAAGAGTTGCTTTTATTAATCACCTTCTCCTCTCCTGCCTCCTCCTGAGCTTGCACCTCAATGCCCATGACTTTCGACATATCTCGACTGGCTTTCTCAGCATTCTTGGCTACCAAGGCAGTGTAACGAGGAGTTTCGGGCATCTTCATGCGCCAATAATAGGTCAAAGCAGCAGGCAATGCACCAAGCATTAAAATTATCCTCCAAACATAATCTGCTTGTGGCACGGTAGAGCCAACTGGATCAACCGAGTAAGCAGGAGCTTTGTATACAGCACCAAAAGTTGCAGAAACAGCCATAGCCACAACACCGCCAGCAAGAATTCCAAATCCTTGCATGGCAAAAACAGCCGCAATAAAAGCCCCACGAGTCTTCTTGTTAGAGTATTCAGCCATTATGGTTGCCGAGAGTGGATAGTCTCCTCCGATCCCGAAACCAAGCCAAAACCTAAAGAAACACAAAGTAGCCATGACTGTTTTCGGTGAACTCCCGAAAGAAAGGCCAGAACCAATGGAAGATATCATCATGAGCAAAAGCGTGATGCCAAAAACACGCTTGCGACCAAGCTTGTCCCCGAGCCACCCAAAGAAGAGTTGTCCGGCAAGAGTTCCACATAGTGCTACCCCATTAACAGCAGCAGCAACATTAGGGGGCAAAATACCTGGTTTTGGTGATCCTTCAACCTGGTAATATATGCGGCCAAGTAGTTTGGTCACCAAAGAGATGCAAAAAAGATCGTAAGCATCAGTGAAAAATCCCATGCCGGAGATTATCACAGCTTTGATGTGGTAGAGCTGCGTTTTTGCATGGTCTAGCTTTAGAAGAAGATCAACCTGCCCTTTGGCGGCCATGGTTGAGGTTCCCCTGCCTTCCTGATCTGAAACTTTTTGCAGAGAGCTCCTTTTCTAAACCGAGTTTGATATATTTATAGAATGGGGAATCAAGCGTAATAGTCCTAGCAGGATACGGTTTATGTGTCCCGGGAAGAGTCGGAGTTCAATGTCCACCAAAGATCTACTCCTTCTGTCTCTGGATTCTCCGAGATTTTAGAAAATAAAACCTCTTCGGTTCCCAACGAATTTAACGAGATTCTTTACGAGAAATCCTTCTTTTATACCAAAAAAAAAATTGAAAAAAAAATTAATTGTAAGTTCACAAGAAAAAATAAAATAAAAAGCGTTCACGGAGTAGTCAATGGCGATAATCTTTTAGTTCGAGTTGGGACTCGGGTGAAGGGCTCACAAAAAAAATTAAATGGCCTCAGTGTAGTTTTTCGCTGTATCATGAGGAGAATAATTACGTATTCAAGCAGTGTAATTATGGTTTTGCACTTCATTATTCTTAATAATTATCTTTATATTTTTTATGAGATTTAAATGTTATTTTAGAATTGATCAGGGCATAGTTTGCATTCCAAACTATAATGCACAGTAAAAAATACTATTTTGCTCTTAAAATCTAATAAAAATTAGTCTTCCATTGACAGGTTTTTTTTTTGTCTTTTTCTTTTAATTTACACAGTAAAATAACATTTATATCATTGGATGCTCAGAAAAAATAGCCTTACAAGGAGGGGTTTATTGGTCTTTGCATTATTTTTATACTGAAAAATTACGTTGTTGACTTTTGACTTTCCGGATTTAAAGCTTAGCTTCTAAGGGCATTTTGGTCTTTGCACCATGGTTTCTTTGTAATAATGGTATGCCATTGGATCCTTTTTTATAATTTTACTTATTAAAATATTAATAAATCAGTAAAATATGCTGACGTGTGTCATGCATGCATCAGTGTGTCAAGGTCCTCAACGCTATTCTGAAGCGCGTGTGGCCAAGTACGATGGCCAATAAAACCGATCTCCGTCTCAACTGATACGCAAGGATGTGGCGCAGCTGCTGGAGTGGCGCGTGCTCCACGACGGGTGGCGGCAATGGGCTTTTTTCTCATGCCCTTCGTTTCTCTCTCTTAGGTCTTGGTTTTCATGCTAGACCTTGAAAAATTTACTTGTCCTCCATTTTGAATTTGTTTTGGGTTCGTTCTTTATTCTTTTGATTTCTATTTGTTTTGATTTTAATGGTTCTTGAAATTTATTTTTTTCAATTTCATCATTCTCTGCATTTAATTTATTTTGTTTTTTTGTTTACAATCTGGTCCTTATTCTTTTAATTGTTGTTTTTTCATCCTTTTCATTTATTTTATTTTTTTGATTTTTTCCTTTACAATTTTAATTCATTTTTTTCAAATTTTGTCCTCATTTTTTTCATTACTCTTTTTCTGTCCTTTTCTTCATTTATTTTATTTTCAATTTTGTCCATAATTAGTTTCTTTCAATTATTTTTTGTGCAAGATATGGTCCTCGTTGGCTATCGTTTAAATTTTTTTTAAATTGAGGATTTTGCTTTTTGATTATTTCTGTCTTTTACAAGGTTGTCCCGTTCTCATGACTCAGTTCACCAGTTTCAATGATTTACCTAGTTTGAGTTCGATATTTTTTAAAATCCTTTTTAGAATTTGGTTTTTTTGTTTATTTTTATCATTTGACATTGACTTATTAATTTGTTTTTATTTTTATTTTTATCATTTGACTTTGAATTATTGGGCTATGAGCTTTGTGATTTGTTTAGCTTTTCTTTTTGTCGAGTTATCCCCATTTCATATCTCGGGTCGTAGGTTGGTCGGGTTAAGTTTCTAAGTTTAGTCCGAGTGTAGAATTTAACGGTTTACAAGTTTAAGAGATTGACTCCGATTAATGAAGCTGATAGGGACACAAGTTTCCATGGTGTTTTCGTTTTTTTTTAAAGCTTTTTGTTTCCATCCTTTACCATTTTGTTATTATTTTTGTCGTACCCTCACGAAAGTCCCGACGACCCTTCCCGAAGCGGGATCATGTCGGGGTCTTTGTTTCGTGAAAAAAAAAGTCGCCACCTAGTATTATGGTCACTAGGAATCCTAATTGGTCTTTTAGAGATTGTAAGGCAGGGGATTGGTTGCATAAAGGGAAGGTTTTAGCACCCCTAGTATGCCCAACCTAAGGTAAGCTGTTTATTGTTTGGTTTGTCTTATAATTGCTATGGTGTTGGTGTTCTCTAATCCCATCAGTTTTCCTATGATAAGTTTGCTACAATGAACAAACTTGGGCTCAATCTAAAAGAAAGAACCATTGGCTAATATGGATCATACCTTTAGATATGTCTATAGAGTGCCAAGGAAAATCAATGCAGATCTCTTGAAATATGTGTTTGATTCAGACTAAATTTACAATCTGCGAATTAAGAGACAACTAAGATAGAAATCCAAGGAGATTCAATATGCTTAAGAGCTTATTTTTCTCTTAGTATTTCAAGTGTTCGCGACTTGTAAATTGCAAAGAAAAGAAACAAATAAACTAAGTTAGAAATCTAAGGAAATTCAAGGTGTTTTAAAAGCTCATTTTTGCCTTAGTATTTCATACTTTCATGACTCGTAAATCATGGAACAAAAATTGAAATGTCCTCAATTATAGTTGAGGCTTCTTTCAAGGATGCGCAATTAAATTGTTCTAAATAACATTTTGGGCATAAATCTACCCTTATGTTAAAAATGAACAAGTTGTATTACATTTATTAATATTTTGAACATTTACCTTTTATAGGTTTCTTTGCCCTTATATTATTAACGAATAATGACATTATTCTTAGAAAAATATTTTGAATATTAACCACTTGGGGTTTCTTTATCTAAATATTAGTAGTGAATAATAGCTAATCATTCCTAATAATGTTTTGGATATTAACCCTTTGGGATTTATTTATCCAAATATTAATAGTGAATAAGGATGAATTGCCCAAAAATAAAATTTTTATATTTTTGAAATATTGGCCAACACCTTTTGGAATTTACAAAAATATTGTAAAATTTTGCATGAAAATAATTTTTGTATTTAAGAAATCCATGCTAAAACACTTTTTTTTTAATTTCGAATATTTATTATTACAAAAAAGGAATGTTCAAAATATTTTTAGGGTACTGGCAGTATGCAACACACAAGAAAACATTTTTATGTTTTGTCAAAACACAAACAACATAATTAAACACAAACATCACAATTAACAAAAAAAAAATACCCATATATTCTAAAATTCATAAGAAGCCTAAATCAGTTCATCTCAAATAAACAAGATTCGGCACGCCAACTTAAACTCGAAGCCTGAATAAGTCTGCCCCATCATTCTCTAAAGTAAGGCACAAGTCTGTATGCACGGGAAAAAAAAATTTCTGAAATCGAAACCTATAACAGGAACCGTGACTCACCACCCATCCTCTTTTCTAATCTTTTGACATTGTCATGCTTGTTTCATGCAAAAGGAAAGAAACTGAGCAACATGCCTTTGTACTACGTATATTAAAAACTATAACTACAAACCAACGACCAACTATCTCATTTTTTCAAAGAAATAGAAATGAAAACATGAATCAGGCACCTGCCAAAAGATCCCCTCAACTGAAAAGCACCTCCCTCGTGTTTTTACTTTCCTCTCCGGATAAAACTATGTTTATAAGCAAGAAAATCCTCCTATGCAATATCCAAGACATGGAGACACTGAGCAAAGGAGTGGAAGGCTCACGGTTCATCATGACAAGAGAAAAAGAAAAGAACACGCAACTCTAACTTAAACAAACATCTAAAACTCAAAGCCATGGAAGAACATTGGTCAAGCATACAACTTTTTTGTCCAAACCGAAACCAAAAGTTCCAAACAAAGGAAGAAACAGGTTTTAAAAAGGACGCACATATACACCAGATTTAAATATGGCAGGGAAGAAAAAACTGAGACTTATACCTGCAGATCCCACTTGTTTTGAATGCAAAAGATGAAATGTAAACCAATGGAAAAGCTTCTGCCTTTTTGCCTCTGATAACCAAAGAAAGCCTTCTTCTTTTTGCCGTTAGGAGCTTTTTCAAAACCTTTTAGAGTTTTATAAAGCCCTGTTCGGCAAGGTAGGATAGACTAAAGATAATCTTCTCTTGTTCTCGTTGTTTTTTTATTTTTCCTACCCTCGACCTTCTCCTTGTTCTCTCTGTTTTCCTACTCTCCCTTCTTCTTGTTCTCTCTGCTTTCTTTGTCCTCTTTGTCCTCTTTCTTTTCGTCACCCTCTGTTTTCCTTTTTTTTTTTTCTCTCTCTTTTCTGCAGCTTGTTTATATAGCCCAAACTAAACTTGGAGACTACTCTAATATCCTCTCATCTTCGTAGGTGTTAGAGATAAAATCCCAGCCCTTAGATGATGGTGAGGCTCCTCTCTGTCTTCTTTCAAAGCTGGCACAGTGAGGTACAAAACCATTTCCCTTGCCAATATCGTGAATTGCAGCTGCAAACCGGGCGTGAAAGGGGCGATACTCGTACAGACCGAGCTGACCCGAGGATGCAAGGACAAGAGAATAAAAAAAACTAGCGAGAACGGTCGCAGAGAAAGGGAGAGAAATGTAGCAAGTTTACTGCATGCAGAACATCAATTCATTCTGCATACAAAGCTATTAATTAACCCCAATATAGGTCGTCCTCGACCCATTTTATCTTGGGGTCGGACTTGACCCATTTTCTCATGGGTCATGACTCGGTCTCTCTCCTCCCAGCTATCTTTTGTCTAGGGCGGTCTGGGTCCAGTCATTTTTAGGCCGGTCAATACCCCTTTCTTTGGGGCTGGCAGGACCCATTTTCGTTTAGGTCTGGACGTGGCCCTGCTGCCTTTAAAGCAGCCAAGACCCTTTTTCTTCGGGCGGCAAGACCCGTTTTTTGCTTGGGTCCAGACTCGGCCCAACCGCCTTTGGGGTAGGTCAAGACCCCTCTCCTTTGAGGTTGGCAGGACCCAATTTGCTTGGGTCCAGACTCGGCCCAGCTACCTTTGGGCCGGTCAGGACCCTTTTCCTTTAGGCGGCAAGACCTATTTTTTGCTTGGGTCCAAACTCAGCCCAGCTACCTTTGGGGCCGGTCAAGACCCCTTTCCTTTAGGTCTGGACACGGCCTCGACTCCTTCTCTAAGCCAAATTTAGGCCCAACCAACGTGGGCTCAAACCACAAGATTGGGTTGAACCCAAACCCAGTATATTCTATTATATTTTATTTTATTATTTTTTTTCAAAAAAAATAATAACAAAAATCTAGAAATCCTTTCAAAATTTATGCTTTCTTTTTTTGTTTTCTCACAAGTTTTCGACCATTTTTTTTTTCATGAGGGCCCAAAAATGGGTAACAACAATTTTTATTCGCTTTCTATGAAATTTTTGTTTATTTACCTTTTTTTCTATTTAGTTAACGTGGTATCATGTCTCGAGTCATGGGTTTAGCAGGTTCACTAGGTTTGGCTTGATCATTTTTTTCATTGCTTTTTAATATTTTTGGATCTCGAGTCAATAATCATAATCTTGGATTTTGTTCTTTCTTAAAAAAAAAAATATGCATCGTCTTGATATCTTTTCTGCAATAAAAAAAATGATAATAGGTCCGCAGCGTTATGCGATCCATTTATCAAATAATGATCGTCCCCTTGGATCTTCTCGCAGGTTATGACAACCTCGTTTGATTTTGCTGATATTTTATTTTTTAATATCTTTTTTTCATTGATTTTTGTTTTCTAATTTTATCTTTCTACTTTTTTATTATAGAGGATTTACAATTATTATTTTTTTTAGCTCTTTTTCTATAGTGTTGAGTTGTGGATTTTTTTTTCATTCTTGAAAATCCAATAATAACACTTGATCATTATTTTTTTATGCTGCAGAAAAAAATCAACCTAAACCGCAGTGACACATGCCACCTATAAATAAACCACCACGACTACACAGCCTGTAGGAGCAGTAAGGCCTAAGATAAAGCCCAGGCCTTAATTGACCTAATTTGAAAAACACACTTGGAATTTTTTGTATGCAACGTTGCAAGAAATCCATTTTCAAGACATACAAGGAAATCAATCATTTAGTGAGCCAATCCAATGCAAGGAACCAGAGAGCATAATTTTCAGACCCGGTTTGATAGCTGGCCTGATTTAAGAGTTGAGTTTTTAAAAAAAATCAAAATAACACTGTTTTAGTAAAAACAAAAAACAAAAGTCAACGAGTTGCAACCGGGTCAACCCGCCAAGTCAACCGGGTCACACCGGGTTTTTCCTTCCTCTATTTTTTTCTTCAACCCGCCCGGTTCCAGCCCGAGTCGGCCGGGTCTCGGGCTGCCCCGCCAGGCCGGTTTCAAAACTATACTTGAGAGTGATAATAATTACACAAACATGAGAATACGAGAGACAATAATCAAATCGATGGATATCAATAGATTTTGGAAAAGGATGCCTCTATTATTCTAATGATAATTGCTAGCAAACTAACTGGCCTTTATCGCCACCCAAAAAGGGTACTTAACTCCCACATAAATATTTTGCATTGCAGGCATCAATCATTGAAATATCGAAGTTCAGACTGCTATTCCCACACAAAAGGTGAATCTTGGCAGCCTTCAGAGTTTGTTCGAAGTTCATTTTCTCTTCAGCTTCTCCTTCATCCTCTCGACTGCAGCTTTCAGAGTTTCTTCATCTTTGCAGAAGGTGAATCTCACCAAATTCTTTCCATCTTCCGGGTTCAAGTAAAATACACTTGTTGGGATTGCTACCACCCCGACTTCCTTGATCAGATACTCACAAAATGCAATATCATTTTCCAGGCCGAAAGGGGTGTGATCAACAACGACAAAGTAAGTCCCACTTGATGGAAACACTTTGAAACCAACAGCCTTCAACCCCTCAACCAAGATTTCCTTCTTTGCCATGTAATCCCTCTTTAACTCAACATAGTAGGATTCTGGGGCTCTGAGAGCAACCGCTGCCGCCCACTGCATAGGAGTGGAGGTAGCAAAAGTAAGGAAAGAGTGCGCCTGCCGCACTCCCCATGTCAAGTGAGGAGGCGCTATTGCCCAGCCAATTTTCCATCCTGTCAAGGAGAATGTCTTCCCTAAGGAATTCAAAGTCACAGTCCGTTCATACATTCCTGGAAGAGAGGCCATAGAAATGTGATCTGTTTCGAAAGCCAATTTATCATAAACTTCATCAGTGAAAACTAGTACATCATTCTCAATGCAAAGTGATGCGATAGTACTAAGCTCCTCCCTAGTAAACATCTTTCCAGTTGGATTATGTGGAGTGTTGATGAGAATTGCACGAGTATTCTTTGTGATGGCTGATTTAAGCTCGTCAATGGGAACAGAAAAGGCTGGTGGGCACAATGTGATGCCCTTTATCTTGGCACCAGCCATTGATAATGTGGCTTCATATGAATCATAGAAGGGAGCAAAGACGATAACTTCATCACCAGGATTTATCAAGCCTAGAATAGTTGCAGCTATTGCTTCAGTGCACCCAGATGTAACAGTAATTTCTTTATCAGGGTCCACCACAAGCCCGGTATCTTTCTTGAATCGCTCAGCAATGGCAGAGTTGAGATCTGGAACCCCGTATCCACGAGCATATTGGTTCTTTCCGTCTTTAATAGCTTGGATGGCAGCTTCTTTGACAAACTCGGGACCATCAAAGTTGGGAAAACCTTGGCCAAGATTTATTGCTCCATATTTGATGGCAAGCGAACTCATCTGTGTGAAGATTGTGGTTTTGAACTTCTCCAAACGCTTTGCAACCTGCAGAAAGGCCAAAATATTAGAAGGAAGAAAGGGACTCCAAAAACAAAGATACTGAGGCGTGTGATTTATTAACTTGATATGGAACTATTCATCAAACCATTGCAGAATGGAATCATTGCTTCATATGATGAATTAACGTAAACTGAAGGAATCCACAGTGCTTGACCAAATATTTACGGGTTCAGAGAAAAATAGGGCAACACATTTCAAGCCATGTATTACCACGATAAAAGTTGTGATTGAGTTTAAAGGAAGCACGGTGAAGGAATAATGTGTTTTCATTAGTTATCACAAAACTAGCTCAATTTTAGCTCCAACCAAAACAATTAACTCCAGCCTACCACCATAACTCGATTTGAGCTCCAACCAAAACATAATAGCCCAACAAAACCAGAGGTTTAAGACTGCTCACCAACTTAGCATTGTGAACCAAAGTCAAGACAAATCTAATAGTTAGAGTTTTCCAACAATAACAACCCCCTGATTGCGCCCTAGCTAAAAAGCTCTCTTTTTTATGCTCCTCAAACCATTGACCATCATTCAAGCAAATCATTTGATTGGAAAACGAAGCTAAAAAGAAGGATAGCGAAAAAATCTACACAAAGATCCAAAATTGGACAAATGATTAAACAGAATCATAAAGTGATCACGGCCCTAAGACTGAATTATTAAGCAAATTGAAAATTAGAGTTAATCACACAAAAAAAATCAAAATAAAAACCCATATCGAAAATAAACTATGGGCGTACAAAATTAGCTAAGAGAGAGACAAAGGGATTGGGGTACTTGTAATGGCTGTTGGGTCTTCCGCGTTGAGTCGTTTTGAGTGGAAAAGGCATCCTTCTGTGTCGTGGAAACGGAAGGTGAGGAGGCCATGAGAGAAGGGTAAGAAACGATTCCTCTGCTTGTAGAGCTAATAGAGGCAATGTTTTTTTTGTGGAGAAGCAGTTGCTTTGAAAATGAAAAGGTTGAGGATGTCAAGGGTTTAAAGCTCAGTGGCGTGGGCATTTTGCAAGGCGTCCACGGACATTGACTCTGCATCACAACGTCAAAAGCTCCAGTGCCGTCAAAGGGGCTGCTACCTCTATTAAGGATCCTTGAGGCCGGGTTTTGTGTGATAAGAAATAAATAGTTATTTTATTTTATTATTTATTAAGGGTACACTAATGTCTTTATAATTTTTTGTTTTAGTTTATATATAGGTTTTTTTTTTCTTATTTAGGTTAAGTTAAAAAAAAAATTGAATTATTCATTACGTTATACAGTATTAATGAAACTCTAGCCTTTTCTCTTTATTTTTTTTTAAATTATTTAACATGGTATTAGAGCATATTTGCATAGAATGAGGCTTAATTTCAAATAAGGTTTTCTCAAACATAGGTTTATTTAATATTTTTTTGGAGTGATCATATAATTTCTTCAGTTTCTGCAATTTACTATTTTGTTTTCCTTCTTTTGCATTATGTTTTTCTTTATTTGTTGATTATAACTACTAAAAGATACAATTCACTTCAATCTGTAAATGTGAGATTGGATAAAAAAAATTATTCGTATTAGAGTTATGTGATGAGAAATTTTCGTAAAGGTAAAAAAATATGGGGATATGTTAGTAGAACACCTGTGAAACCTAAGAATACTGATGAGGGTTATACTGCTTTGATAGATGTTTGGGAAGCAAACAATGCAAATATCATTACTTGGATTAACAATTCTGTTGAGCATTCCATAAGTACACATCTGGTGAAGTATGACACAACAAATGAGGTTTGAGATCATCTGCAAAGGTTCTATACTCAATCAAATTTTACAAAGCAGTATCAATTGGAGAAAGACATATGAGCTCTTCACTAGAAGAATATTAATATTTAGGAGTTTTATTCTACTATGACATATCTTTGAGATCAATTAGATCTTATAAAATCAGCAGAATTAAATGCATATGGTGCCTATATTAATCGTAGAGAGCAGCAATGATTGGTATAGTTTCTAATGACATTTCACAATGATTTTGAAAGACTTAGAGGTTTAATTTTACATCGTTCTCCATTTCCTTCTATTGACTCAGTTGTTAGTGAGTTATTGATTGAAAAAATACGTCTTTAATCTTATTCTAAAAAGGGGATTCTTTTTACCTCTAATCCTTTTATGCTAGTAGTATCTTTTAAGTCATTCTCCATTAATAAGAATAAGCTTTACATAAGGTTTGCCTTCGACGAGTGCAATTTCTGTAAGCAAAAAGGTTATTGAAAGGCTTAGTGTCTTAAACTGAGACAACATAATCAAGCTTAGAAACGTAGCAATCGGTCACAATCTAATGTTTATAGACTATCTCAGGGTTACAAACCACTACACCATAATACTGCAGCAACAGTCTCATCAAGTCCTTTCACCGATCCTGGTATAATTTCAGAAGTTTCTCTCCTTATAGTCATAAGCTATGTCTACTTCTTCTTTAGTAGGTTAGTTATCTCATAGTTTTTTAAGTATGTCACATCCTAAATGAGTCTTGAATTCTGGTGCTTCACATCATATGTCTCTACATTCTTCATCTTTTATTTTTGTGTCCCCTTCATCTTCTAATCATATCATGACTGTAAATGGCACTCATATGCCCTTAATAGGTATTGGTTTTGTTATCACGCCTCACTTGTCTCTTCCTAATGTCTATCTTATTCCGAATCTCATATTAAATCTTGCTTTTATTAGTCAAATATATGATTCTGGTGATTATTTAGTCATTTTTTCCTTTTTTTTGTTGTGTGCAGGATTTGTAGTCTCAAAAGTTAATTGGGACAGGCCGTAAGGAGAAGGGACTCTATATTTTGGATGAGTTAAAAGTGCTAGTTGATGTTGCTACTAGTGTTGATTTAACTTCTTTTTGTTGGAGTCCTTCTTCTTCTAATTTTTATTTATGGCATTCTCGTCTTGGTCATGTTTTGTCTTCTCGTTTAAGATTTTTGGTATCCACAGGAGTCTTAAAAAATTTGAAACTTATGATATTTCTAATTATAGTAGATGTAAACTAGCAAAATTTTCCGCTTGATCTTTTAATCGAAGTATTTTATTTCTTTTTTTCCATTTGATTTGATTCATTCTGATATGTAGGGACCTTCTCTTATTTCCATAAGAAAAAAGGGGTCTCGATATTATGTTTATTTTATTAATGATAACACTCATTATTGTTAGGTTTATTTAATGAAACAACATTCTGAATTCTTTGAGATATATACAGCTCTTGTCAACACGCAACATTTTGCTATTATTAAATGTTTTATGTGTAATTTGGGTGGAGAATACACCTCTAATAAATTTTATAAGTTGCTTGCCTGAGATGGAACTATTCACCAAATCTCGTGTATAGATACTCTTGAGCAAAATGGCGTTGCTGAAAGAAAACATAGGCACATTGTTGAAACTGCTCATTCTCTCTTGTTGTTTGCTTCAGTTCCTAGTGTGTTTTGAGGCAAAGTTGTTCTTATTATAGTAGGTTTCATTAATATAATTTTATTTTCTCATATTTTAGGTTTATCTCTTTTTGAAAAGCTATATGAGTATGCCCCTAATATTCTTTCTTTAGAGTTTTTTATTGTATTTATTTCGTTCTTCGTCCTCATGTAGAATGCAACAAGTTTTCCTCTCGATCTGTTATTTGTGTATTTCTTAGTTATGGTAAAAGTAAAAAGGGTATCGTTTCTTTTATCTAATTACTTATAAACTTTATATGTCTCATCATGTTATTTTTCTTGTGCATATACCTTTCTTTTCCATTCCATCTATTACTCATAACTTGACTAGATCTGATCTTATTCATATAGATCATTTTTCTAAGAATTCTGATAGTTTATCATCTCAAGTTCCTAGTACTTCAAATACCCCTCCTCATGTTCGACCAATTCGTACTAATCATTCTACAAATATTGACACTTTACTCTTCAGCACACCTAAAGTTACATTCATCTCTATGGTCCCTCCAACTTCGTCTGAGATTGTGGATCTACCTCTACGTCAATCCATACGCATTCATAAGTCCACAAAGTTACCAGATTTTGCTTATTCTTCATCATTTAATTCCTTTTTAACTTCTATTTATTATCTCATTGAGCCCTCTTCCTATAAAGAGGCAATTCTTGATTCTCTTTGGCAACAAGCTATGGATGAGGAACTTTCTGCTTTGCATAACATAGATACTTAGGATTTGGTTCCTCAGCCTCTTGATAAGAGTGTTGTTGGTTGTCGTTAGGTGTATAAGATCAAGACTAATTCTGATGGATCTATTGAGCAATACAAAACTAGATTGGTTGCAAAAAGATACTCTCAACAGTATGGTATAGATTAGAAGAAGACATTTGCTACTTTTGCAAAAATAACTACTATTCATATTCTTATTGTAATAGCTTTGGTTTGTCAGTGGTATTTTGCTCAACTTGATGTTAAAAATGCCTTCTTGAATGGAGATCTTTAAGAAGTTTATATAGTGCCCCCTCTTAGTGCTTCATATGATTCTATGTATGTTTGCAAGCTCAAAAAAGCATTATATGGTCTCAAATAAGCATCTCGTGCTTGATTTGAGAAATTCTCTATTGTGATCTCTTCCCTTGGTTTTGTTTCTAGTAGTAATGATTATGTTATTTTTGTTAAGTGCACTGATGCTAGTCATATCATTTTGTCTTTATATGTTGATGACATGATTATTATTGGTGACGATATTAATTGTATTTTAGTTTTAAAACATAGTTAGTTAGACAGTTTGAAATGAAAGATTTGGGTTCTCTACAATACTTCTTGGGTATTGAGGTAGCCTACTCACCCATAAGTTATCTTCTTTCTCAGTAGAAATATGTTATAGATATTTTTGAGCGGGCTAAAATTATTGATAATAAAACTATAGATACTCTTGTTGAGATTAACGCAAGGTATTTTTCTTCTAATGGTTTACTCTTGCCAAATCCTACTTTATACTATACTATTGTTGGGAGTTTGGTATATCTCATTATTACTTATCTAGATATTGTATATGTTGTTCATGTTGTTAGTTAGATTGATGCTTCTCCTACTTTTATTCATTGGGCAGATGTTCTTTGTATTTTGCGATCTTCGGTGTATAGTTTTTTAGAGTCTTATACTTCCATCCACCTTTTTCTTAGAACTGTGTGCATACTCTAATGTTGATCATGACAGTGATCCCACAGATAGTAAGTCTGTTACTGGTTTTTATATTTTTTAAAGTGATTATCTTATTTCTTGAAAAAGAAAGAAATAATTTATTGTTTCTCAATCTTCAATCGAATTAGAGTATCGTGCTATGACATCAACTACCAAAGAGATTTTTTTGGTTGTGTTGGTTACTTGCAAATATGAGAGTTTTTTTCTCATCTCACTTTTATGTATTGTGACAACCAGAATTCTATTCAGATTGCTCACAATTTGGTTTTTCATGAACAAACTAGGCACATTGAGATCGATTGTCATATTATTTGTCATCATCTCAAACATGGCACCATTACTTTACCTTTTGTTTCTTCTTCTTCACAGATTGTAGATTTCTTTACAAAGTTACATTCTATTTCCCACTTTCGTTTTCTACTTGGCAAACTCTCTATGCTTGTAGTTGTCGCATCGTAAGTTTGAGGGGAGATGTTAAGAAATATAGGGTTATTTTGTTTTATTATTTATTAATGGTAGAATAGTCTCTTTAGTTTCCTATATTTTAGCCTATATATAATCTCTTTGTATTTAGGTTAAGTTAAAATCTTTTTTTAGTAATTCATTACATTATACAATATTAATGAAACTCTATCCTCCTCTCTTTATTTTCTTTGGATTATTTAACATTATGAGTCGACAAACTAGATTCTAAAAACCTAGTCAAGACCAAACCAGCTAACCACACATAATTTGACCCTTTTTTAAAAAAAGAAAGGAAAAGTTTTACTCTAATTTTCACATGTGATTTTTTATTTAATTTGAATTATAAGATGGCTTCACCCATGCCATTATTGCTGCTTTGAAATGGCAAGGAGCAGTCTTTGGTTAAGAAACCTGTCAAATCCAATATATGCTTACTGAATCCAAGATACTATTGTTGACATTGCAATATCCAATTCGAAATATTGCAGAATTTTATATGCATTTTTGATGATAAAGGATTTTTTATATAAAAAAAATCCAACTTCTTAGGCATCCCCCGAATAGCTGGAAGACATGATGCCCAGCATCTAAACAATCACCAGTTTGTGAGCATATTTGTTTGTGTGTTTTAAAAACATTTTAAAAAAATAAAAAATATTTTTTTTATTTCAAAATAATTTTTTTGTGTTTTCATATTATTTTGATGTGCTGATGTCAAAAATAAATATTTTAAAATGAAAAACATTATTTTGATGTATTTCCAAGCAAAAAACACTTTGAAAAGCAACAACTACCACAATATCAATCGAGGTTCTGCATGACCAATGCTACATAAACAAAAATTACATCTTCCATGCAAAATAATTCACCTCTCATAAATTTTAAGAGGTAGCAAAATACTTCACCTTCAAACTAAGTTAACCATAGTTTTTTTTATGAAGATCAAAAGTTAAACTCTCTCTCTTTCCTCCTTTTCTTCTCTCTCTCTCTCCTCTTTCCTTTTTCTTATTACCAAGCCATGTCAAGTTCTTAAAAGGTGTGCACATAAATTTTTCAGACGCACACATTTTTCTATACACCCAATATTTTTTATACAGATCAAGCATCATTTTTCTACGTCAATGCTATTTCATAGGATTATCATCTACTAACATCTCCACCAATAATATGCATGGCATAATAACCAACCAATGACAACTTTGAAGAAAAATTTTACCACCAAGGTATTTGCAAATGGAAAACATGACACAACACCTAATCATTCAATTTTCTAGAAAATGTTTTTTTCTTCTCCCTAAGGTAATTCCAAGTTCACTATGTAAGAAAGATATGTTTTGGTCATATAAGTTCTAGGTTTTAAGTCTTAAACTCTATACACAGGCTAGACATATAATCTTTTTGTATATATATATATTTTTTCTCTTCATACACTACACTCCTTCCACATTTACTAATTTAAACATCAGAAGGTCTCATGTTCTGACATGAGACTTCTTTTATAGGAAAAACTCATGGATCGTAGCTAAGTCTAGCCATCCACCAACTTGGAACACAACCATGGAAAGCCTAATTTATATCTGAAGTTTTTCTCGACTTTATCAATGGCACCGTTTATGGGAAATTGAATAAAATCTAGTTCATTCTTTTTCACTCCTCATAAAAAGTACTTTTCATAGCTGACAAAACTCTGAGACAAGGGAGAATAATTGATCTCCTCACAACTAGTACATTAGTTCCAATATGTCTTCAACAACTCTCTCATCGGGTGTAGATGTTTAATGATTTTGTCACAATTATACAACTGCATCTTTGCACTCTTTCTTACACATAACAAGTTCTCACGCATACATCACTAAGTGCACAGATACAACTCTAATTATCTGATGAGATAGGAAAAAATAACATGCAAGCAAGTAGACATGAAGATACTCACACTCATACACTTAAAAGGAGCTACGCTAACCATGAAAAGTGTTCCAACACAGGATGCTCTAAACGAGGATCTAACTATCTTCATTGATCTCTATTTGAATCTAACTCACGCACTCTTTCTACGAAAAGACCTAGATGTGAGACTAGATCCACAACTCTACGAGTTTTTTAGAATAAGTACAGTCCTTATCAAGTAGAAGAATCTCCACTTTATCATAAAATATTGCACACTCATCTATTCAAACAATGCATCTTTACAAAGGCTAGCCTAGACAACTATGATAGACTCACAGACCTCAACAAGCATATAAAAATATGAGAAGCATTTTAGAGTTTATTGTGCAAGACAATGATATTATATACAAAGTTCTTCCAACAACACTTTATAGATCTACTCTTGTATGGTACCATAACCTAAAATGTACCTTCATCATTGAATTTCATGATCTAAGTACCAAACTTATTTAGCATTTTAGTAGGAACATCCTAGTTAAAAAAAGCACCATTGAGCTCATCACCATCATATAACAAGAAGATGCGAACATTAAGGTACATCTCCAAATGTTCAATGAGAAAATTCTTAATATGGAAAGACTACTTGAACTTATCTTCATAGAAGCCTCGATTAATAAAATCTATAACTATTCATTATGGGAAAGGTTGTATACTCTCCCTGATAAAACTCTCCTCGGTGTTGAAAAAGTATATCAAAATAGAAGAAGTAAGCATAACCAGATAAAGACATCTTTATTTCTAGCCACAAAGAGTAGAAACACCCCCACATCATCATTCTCCTACTGGAACATCTAAGAAAAGTATCGAGAGACACATTCGTGATTGCCTGATATTTTATAATCTTTTAACCACACCTCTGACCACCATACATACTAAGGTACTAGTTGTTATCAAAGAAAAAGAATTTATGCAATATCTTCCTTTCAAGAAAAATAGCATAAACATAAAAAAAAATTTAATAAGTTTTGCCATTTTCATGATGTTTATGGACATGACATTGAGGAATGCCATGCTTTAAAAAAGTAGATAGAAAGATTGATTGCTAGAGGTTACCTCTAGTAGTTTATGAAAAGATAAATAAAAACTAAAGCAAGAAAGAAAAGAAATCTACAAACTTAATGAGCTACTTGAAATTAGATGATTTTAAGGAATTGTATCTCCACTTACGTGAAAAAATATTTTTCAACTTTTTAGTAAAATTAGTAGTTTTTCTATATAGTCTCCAATAAATATTCTCTATGTTTCCATGAAATGAAAATTATCCATGAAAACAAAAACTCTTTATGACTCTCATTGCACCTCAGTGAACTTCGCAACGACTTTTATAGAAAAAATATTGAAACAAGTTTTCTAGGGTTTTGTTCTTCAAGGGGAAAGGTTTTGTTTACATAGTCACCATATAGTATTATGATCACTAGGAACCCTAACTGGTCTTCAGATGTTTCAAAGTAAGGGATTGGTTATGCTAAAACAAAGATACTATCACCTTAAAATATTCTACCTGAAATAAGTTGTATTATCGGTTATCTTTTATTGCTAAAAGTTTATTGTGCTTAATTAGTGATTTATTTACAAGGTGAAAACAAGAAAATGTGAAAAAAAAACTTTAGGCTAAAGATTAAACTACCTTAATAATATTGAATAGATAAATAAAAATAGAAAAACTATTCCATTAAAATACAAAAACTAAAATAATACTGAAAAGAAAAACAAATATAGAAAAAAGATAAACTAAAAAGAAAAAATAAAAATAATTAAGTAAAATATTTATTTTCCAAAAGATTTCTACATAAAAAAGAAAACATTTTTATCCATCCACATTGTATTACTTATAAAGATAATTGAGAATATCTTAAAATTCTCAATATTAATATTTTCCTTTTAATAATCTAAATATGCAGCATCCTGTATAAACTTACACGTATATTTTGTATATATATAATCAATAAAGAAATGATAATGATAAATATAACTATTTATGTATAATATCATTAAAAAAATTTGACCGTTCTTTTCGTTCTGCCTATCATCACTCAATTTAATATAAGCGGACAAACCTTTTTTTTTTTTTTTTTCGTGGAAGAACAAAAAATCTGAGTGAATCTAAATTGTCTGGAGCCCGGAAGTTTAGGAACTCGATAGTATGGCCTAAAGCCCAACAAATCTGGGTCTAGCCCACCTAAGAATGGCGTGGGCTTCCATGAAAAGGCCGGCATCGTTTCAGAATAGCGGGTCTTCATTGATGATATTTTGAGTCCCTTACAGGGAAAAAGAGAGAGTTTATTCCAGTGAAATTGGGCCTGATGGTGCCACTCTTTTGCCTTGTATAGGCAACAAGACGGTATCAGAAGAAAACCAAACCAGGTTACTGTCTATCGCTACAATTAAATCAAAATATTTTTTTTTCAAAAAAAAATAAAATCAAAGAACAAGAAACCCTAGATAATAAAAAAGCATAGATGCATGGGTTCATTATGCCTAAATCAAAATATCAATAAAATTTTAAGAATTTTAAGATGATATTTTTTATAAAAAATTATTAAAATTATAACATATTGAATTAATCTAAATTAATTATATTAACCTGTTAATCTTGCTATGATTGTTTAAAATTGAAATAACTTTATAAAAAATAATTTGAAATAAATTATGAGAATCAATTTAAAATTAATTAAATATTAAAGGATAAAATAAAAATAAAAAATTCAAGAAAAACCAAACGTTACGTGTTATGCTGTGTGTGATAAATTAGTTACGTGTTTTATATTGTAGTGGACTGGACAGACATTTCATGTCATATCATAGCTACAAAAGGGAATAAACATGTAATAAACCTAAAAGTGCAAACGTTGTTAGCTTGATTCGAACCTTCAGAGGAAGGTCAACAAATTTTAAATCCAATGCATTAACCAGTGGGTTTTCAATGTCGCCCAACATAATTTTAAACAAAAACATTTGCTTTTGTAAAAAAAAAAAAAAATAGTTGACATGTCTCAATCTGACAGAAAACTGGGAGGGATAATTTTTGGATATATAATTCAATTTTTGACTCTGAAACACTTAAACAACACATAAAACTTTTTCTAAACTATATAATAACCCTAAAAAAAACTCAAAAAAAGTTGGAAAAATGAAATTCAACATGAATTAAGAAAAAAAATAGTTGACATGTCTCAATCTGACAGAAAACTGGGAGGGATAATTATAAAATTCAATTTTTGACTATGAAACACTTAAACAACACATAAAACTTTTTTTAAATTATATAATAACCCTAAAAAAACTAAAAAAAAAAGTTGGAAAGATGAAATTCAACATGAATTAAAAAAAGCTTTTTGAGCCAAAATCAACTCTTTGAGGCACGTGAAGAGGAAAAAAATCACCATTATAAAATTTTATTTTTTAAATGAAACATATTGATACCAAGAATAATGAATTTTTAATTGAAAAATGGTTAAACCAATTCTTTTCTTACTATTTTTGAATAATTTTTTCTTTCGTTTCTCCAACTCAAGAGCTGAAACATAATAAAAAATAAATTTCATGAACTTTTTTCAAGAAGCTTATATTGGCTATATTTTTCTTTTTGGTTTACACTTTGGTCTTTTATTTTTTAAAATTTTCTATCCTTAAAAATATTGAAAAATTAATCATTGAAGGTTACAAAAATAAAAGTAAGAATAAAAATTGAGGAGGGAAAAAAAAAAGAAAATTAATATGTGGAGCTATAGTGAAATATCTATGAGTTTTAGCATGTTTAGTAAGAGTACGAGGCGGTATTATTCCAGTGGGGAAGTATTTAGAGGTAAAATAACTGATATAAAAGCGCAATCATATATTTGAAATTAATACAAGGGCTCAGACGAAGAATCTTGTCATGTGTACTTAACATTAATATATTGCTGATTAATTACTGTATAGAGGTCGAGTTGTGCAGGCTTCCTTCTTATTATGACGCGTAACATGAACACCGATAGGTTAATACTTGACTGAATAATATCACTGTGCTTGTGGGAAGTATGATTATAATTGTTTTTAAAGTGTTTTTCGTATTAAAATATATTAAGATGATATTTTTTTATTTTTTAAAAGAAAATTTAGATTAACACATTAAAATGATTCAAAATATAAAAAAATAAATTAATTTTTAACAAAAAAAAATTTAAAACTTTTTAAAAACATGATACAACCGTGTTTCCAAAAGCTAATAATCAAATTGTTGCTTGTCTGTTATATATTATAGTTTGAACAGAAAAGGTGATGCGCAGGGGAAGATTATACAGGACAGGGAGCTGGCAATATAATCGCATAACCAAGGAATATACGAGGTAATTAATACATGGTTGTTGAGGTTTTGTATTATGTGTAGCAAGTGGGAATGCCCTAATTGCTGATAATAGAAAATTGTCGGAACTTTCTTGCATGACGTCCCCAAATTGCTTAAGAATCTTGGTCCGAAAGACAAGGAGCAAGCAAGCCACTAGGCTGATCGGTAATAGTCTAATATTGCCTTTGTTTTGATGAAAAACAACAGTGGGGCTTGAGGGTGCCTTGTGATATATCTGCCCTTGATTAAGGCAGGATTACACATGGCAAGAGTGGGATATGCCAATCACCAACAAACCCTCTCTCCGTTACATTTTGTTCTGGGGGAGGGAACACTGTACCCTTCGTGGCATTACAAATTAAGTGTTCGTTAGTTTACACGGCTGCAGATTTAGGATATTTGATAATAATAAAACACAATTTATTTTTTACGTGGGATAAATTACAGGTTTGTGAAAAGCAGTTCTCAGCTCTTTTACACAAACCTACAGATAATATATAGATTACTTTTCTTCTATTATTATACTATATAGTGAAGAGTGACTTCACTGTTCACGTGAATTGGAGTCACTCTCCATTATTCACGTGAATAATGGAGTCATTTTTCACTGTTTCAGTAACCCGGTTTAAAGTTAAATGTATTGAATCGGATTTGATCTAATTAAAAAAATTAAATTTTATTTTTAATTGTATTTTGTTCAAAAAATTAGAAGGAGATCGCTTGATGACGTAGCATTTGCAGAATTTGATCGCAATCCAAATTTTATTCAAGATGATATTTTACCTAATATTGTTGTGCGCTTAAGAAACCAAGAAAACTATAGTTCTTGTCGGATGGATTTCGTATGTGATGAAATTATAGATAGTTTAATGGAACAATAAAAAATATTTGATATAAGTATTATTTATTTCATAATATAATAGCAGTAGTTAAATTTACAATATTTAAATTAAAAACCATCAATATATATATATATATTAAATATTTTATAACCTCAATTTGAAAAGTATTCTTTTAACCAAACATATATAAATACCAAACCAACCTCAATTAAAAGTATTTTTTGTAAAATAACTTTTTTTAAATCACAATCACAAAAGCTACCACAATACCAACAGGCTCATGTATCCATTGTTTTTGTGTTTCGAAAATGTTTTTTAAAAAAATTAAAATTATTTTATTTTAAATTAATATTTTATAATTTTTTCAGATAATTTTAATATATTTATATAAAAAAATATCAAATATACCCTATGTCAGCTTGGAAACCGCATTTTGTTCTTTTATTTCTTTAGCTGAAGGGGATTAATTAAAAATTAAAAAGAATTATTTAAATATATTTATAAATAAACAATATTTTAAAAAATAATTATTATTACAATACCAAACAAACAAAAAGACTCTAAATCAAAATCAACGTGGAACTCGACAACCGCGGAACTTGACAACAGCGAAATCTATGGATTTTTATTTTTGAGTTCTTATTTTTTTTAAAAAAAAAAGTACAGTGGACAGAATTCTTAAAATTCTCAAACATACAATCGCTATTCTTATTTTTATCTTACATGCCGCTTAAACTAAAAAACTAAAACCAAGTCAACAAATTGATGCTCAGTGCACATCGCTGCACATTCTCGTTCATTTTGGCTGAGAAGGTTCAAAAAATGACAGCTTGGAGGTTGGGGGGAGAGCTGTGAAAGGGGAGGAGCAACCGATTTACAAATCAGGGTCAGAAGGAGAAGTCCAAATAGAGGCGGATAGTAAACGTCTAGATTTCCAACCTAGGACAAGCCTGTTGCTAGCCAATTCCTCCACCCTGTACCCATCATTGAAAAGCCCCAGTAAAAGCTTCGCCTGGCAATGATTGGCAAAGCTTATTTTGATTGGCTGCAACCCCACCGCAGCCAACCTTTCTCCCCACGAGCAACCCTCTTCTCCACGCGCCGAATAGATCCGAGCCAATGACCCAGCAATTCGTGGCCCCAAAAACACTCTCTCAACTAGAGCGCGAGCCCGACCCTGCATCGGGAAACCCGCCTCCAGAGAATCATAAAGGGCAGAGTAGTGGTGCAACGAGTCCATGAACCGGCTCACAAACCCTCCATCTCCAATGGGGCCCACCTCCTCTTCCACCATGGCTATCAACCTCGGGTTCAATGTCTTGGCTCCGGATAAAAACGAAGCAACCGAATCGGGTGCCCGGTAACTAAAATGAGGGAGCTGTAACATACAATTCATAACCAATGCCTCCCCTCGAACCAGCTTCAAAGCAGACGGTCTAAATGTCTCATCAGAGTCTAACCTACACTGATGGAAAGAAAAGGGTTGACCAATTGATGCGGCAAAGGCCACTAAACGACGTCCCGTTTCTTGGACAGTCCCAATAGACCTCCTACCACTACCACCCCTTGACAAAGCTGTGATCCTAAGATGTGGGGTTGGTGGGCCATCCTTCCTGGAAACTAAAGCTTGCATCAAAGAAGCCCATTGGATCCCTTCCATGATATCGTAGTCCACAATATGAATCCTTCTATCATCAGCTACAGCTTCTAAAATAGCCTGATTGGCAGTGAAATGCCCAAACTTGACATAAGGTGACATGTCTTGCAATAGCTGAAAGGCCGCAAGAACATCACTTTGATGATGATGATGTTGAGGATCGTCGCGATGGTGATGATGGTAAGGCCCATTGTTGGTTCCCGAAAGATGTTTATTACTGTGAATACTTCCACTGCCTTCTAGTAAGCCTTGCAAGGCGTCAGTGAAATAAGCAGCTAATCTTTCCATGTTGGTTCCATCATTTGGGGACACCAACTCCTTGAGCCGAACCAATATCACCCGAGCCAGATCACGGTTCTTGTTTAGACCGGTAAGTGCCTCGGCCGCAGCCATCAATAGATGAACAAGCCGCAAGCCCTTGAATTCGTCGCTGCAGCTTGTTTCTTCATCCACAAGCAGAGTGTCACTTGTGGACATGGAGTTGCTTGTGTCTGGTGTCAAGCGAATACTTTGATTCATTAACGCTCCATCATCCATCATGGAATCGATGAGATCTTGAAAGTCATCTTGGGCACCTGATAAGGCCTCCCAGTCGACCATGGGTGACCAATCATTCCAATTGCAGCCATGGTCATTTTCGGTGGAAGTGGTGGGGGTTGTGGTGGTGGTTGTGCTGCTATAGCTGGAAAAGTCGAGCTCAAATTTGGCTCCATCTATAGCCATGGCCATGGTTCAGCTGAACTAATAAAACTAGGAAATGTGTTACGATGAGTAATTGTGTGTATCAACTATATATCAACTTGGGGTTTTGGAGAGAGGAAGGAGCTGAAACAAGAGACAGTGAGGGACGCAAAGCAATTGTCTTCAAGGCTTTAATTAAGATATTATCGACTAAGCTCGGGCTATTGATTCCATGCTTGTTTGGTTTTATATACACTTTTCAGGGGACTTAATCAGACAGTGCTGTTCAATAATGAATGTGGAACTTTACACTGATGCCCTTGCATTATCGAATATTATCCTTAACGGCATAATATTGTTTTTTTTTTTTTTTTAATTATTATTATTCGAACAACAGTGCTAAATTTTTCCAACGGGGGTAATTCTGATGAGTTGCATCTCGAAATATAAAATCATGACTTAATACTCAATGTTAAAATTATAATTATTTTATTAATTATGATCCATGCTCTATAATTTTAATTTCTCAACTTATGATAAATGTTACATAATTTAATAAGCAAAGTTTATTAAAAAAATTAACATCTCTAATATTGACATTATCCCTTTAAAATATATGTTTATAAGAGGAACCCTCATGCATGGTATTAAGTGGGCTTCAAATTTATTTTCTTCCATATTGGCATCTTCTTAATATTTTAAACAAGGGCTGATTTGATTAATTTTTGAATTATATTATTATTAAGATATAATTTATTTCGAGTTGCTCAACTCAAGACAAATTAAACAAGTAAAATAGATACGAATGAAAACTAAAATCTAATTTTAGAGTTGATTTAATTCAAGATTTGTATTATAGATAAGCTGAGTTAATTTGTATGGACTAACATTTTGATATATTTTTTTTAAAATTCAAAACAATATTATTTTGATAAAATCATGAATATTTACTAACCGAGCATATACCAGGGCACAGGGCCGATGGCCCCACTGGACCAAGTGATGTCTTATAATAGTTATTTTAGTAAGTTGCAGGCAGTGGATTTGCAGAAAGCCAGGGAGAAAAACAAAGAAAATCATGTAAGCATATTAATTACGGAAAAGATGAGGAGTGTGGGAGCAAAATCCCCACTGTTAGGTTAGCGGCCTACACATAAATGACAGAGATTTAGCCGTATACTCCTAGGGTAGCAATCATCGAAGTTTTAACCTCACATGCAAGCATAAACACATATATATAACCAAGGCCCCGTAAATCAGAATGGCAGTTACGATTCAGTTACCCAAAAAATGTCCAAAGCCACTCTGAGTTTGACTAGGCACTCTTTTGTGACCACGTCAGCATGGATGCCATGTCATCATTTGCCGGCGGGACCAGGCCGGTATCTTCATTGCTCACTCGAGTTCGGTTTCATCGCCGTAAGAATGTTTGGTATTCTGTAAGCAAGGTTTGTCAGGCGGCTCCACCTCCCCTACCTGGCTAATCTTTCAAGTCGAATCTGATATGATGGAATTGATTAGCTGGTTTTCACCGTTAGATTGGTCAAATGTGCTGGATCCTATTTTAGCATACGTGGAATTCTTGCCAGTGTATTTATATGCTTAGCAAGTACATAAATAGCGTATTATACTCGTTTAAGTAGATTTGTCAAGGCCGGATGGACTTGAGATAGAAGCTCAGTGAGACAATAGGAAAATTCAGGAGGATGCTTTTCAGTCACTTTAGAAGTTATTTTTTGGTGGTATGATAAATGCGTGGAGTGTGGTCCAAAATAGCACAAATAATTATAATAATAATAATAATAATAATAATAATAATGATAATGTTGTGGTGATTTCTGTGGTGATATATAGGAGCAAAAGATATGCAGATAATACAAAAGCAACTTGGTAACTAGTTAAAGCTTCGTGAAAAATATTTCCTTAAAAGAATATTGTTGTTTCAGCTCATTTCATTCCAGTATAAAATCAACTTCAATCTATTTAGAAGGTAATTCAGTGATAAAAACTTAAGATTAAAGAGTTTGTTTTTTCTATTATCTCAGATTCAAACCCTGTAGTTGCTAATATGATGGTGACTAGAGGTTTATATGGTTGTTAACTTCAGGACTCGTGAGATTTGTTCAGGTGCGCGTAATCTGATCCGGACACCCACGTTAATAAAAAAAAATCTAACTTATAAATAATGAAACTCATGACATGTGTTTTTCTTTCCTATTTAAGAAATATGATAACTATTGATGTTTTTTTTTTCAATCAGTTGTATATTTATTGAAATGAAAAATAATGGAGTTGCTGGGAACACGAGTTGCATCTGCCAACGCTTTAATTTCTTTATTTGTTCAAAGTCATGATGCAAAAATCTTCATTGATAATAAAAAGCAAGTAGTGCCGATCACGTATATATTAAACAATCATGGTGATTTTTTTTAAATAAAATTATTCAGTTTGCTCGTTTCAAAAATTGAGAAAAATATTTGTGAATAGAAAACCCATCGGATGGCTAGGATTGCAGTGATAAAGTCGGGCATCCAAGATGTGGGAGTATTATTATCCAGTCAAAGTCAGCTCGGTAACCCATTGATAAAGACAGTGAAATTCTAAGAGAGGAGGAAAGGATGTAAAATAACTCCAAACCTAACCATGAAAAAAATTGGAAATACGATACAGTGAAGGATGAGCTAAGTGTGGCGTAAGACGTGGCAGCACTTGGTCTCTTGATCGAATCACAAATGTTTTTTATTAATCAAACGGCCGGCACGCAATGAACAGTATGATAAAGATACGTAGCCGAAAGGGACGCATCCCCACTATTGTAGGTCAGGGGGCGCTGTGGTCCTGTTCGGACGGCCACTTGCGCGAAGACCAGTCAAAGGGGGTTTGATTATGATTTTGAAAAATTATGATTTTTTATTATTTTAAATTATTTTTTATATAGATTTTTATTTTTATTTTAATTTGTAATATTAAAAATAAAAAAAATTATATTTTGTATTAAAAAAAACTTTTTAAAAAATCTTTTACTATAATTTCAAACACTACCAAAATTAAAGACATCTTATAATACAATTGCAACTAAAATGATATATCATGTATTGCTGGAAAAAAAAAGTAATACTATTTTTTAAATTAATTTCCAATATAATATCAATATGCTTCACAATAAATGGATGAAATGTTCATTCCCGTTTTTAGCTCATAGGATTTCTATTGAACCAAAAGCAACTTCAACAATCCATGTTTGACATTATCAAAATTTGCAACCTTAACTATGTACTTACCAGACTCTTTTTTCTTTTTTTTCCTTTAAAAAAAAAAGGTCTCAAGCAAGTGCGTGGAGGCATGAATTTTTCCGATCTTGTCTACCAAGCAAATACACATAATTGTTTTTTCAAGATCAATCATTAACTCATATACATAAATTTATCAAGTTAATAATGAAGTTTCAATTTAAATACATAACATAAAATATAAAAAAAATAAAATTCAACATAAAACTGAAAAAAAAAGAGTAAAAATAAACTACATTATCGAATTTGAATCCTTTGAAATTTGCATCATTCGATGTTTTGTGAAATATAATTCATCTATGATCGAATTCGAATCGATATCTTCAACAAGCTCTCGTTCAATGTAAATCATCATAGAATTTGCTAAGAACTCCTCTTTCATTTTATTACAAAGCATAATTTTAACATGCTTTATAGCTGAAAATGCTCACCTAGTTGTGATAGCGAAAACAAGTAAAGTCAAAACAAAACGAATCAACTTGTCAATTAAATGATAGTGCTACGACTTATTTGTTTTAAGTAATCCTTGAAATAATTTGGAAATGATAGACATATTCTAAAAGCTCTCACGATGAATCATATTAATCTGATAATGTTGTAGCCGAGACCTTAAATAATGTATCTCTTGTTCATTGAAATCTTCAGGATAAAATTTCTCAGCAAGTTTGCAAATAGTATAAACTTTAAATGATATAAAGTTGTCTATAGGTTCTAAAGTAGAGTTAAGTATAAGGAGTTTCAATGTCTCATCATTGAATCTAGAATTCAAATTTTCCAACTGAAAATCTATTGCTGAATTAAATATATCATAATGATAGTGTTGGTAAACTGTCACCAATCCTTGTTGCTGATATGAACGACCTGTAGAAAGATTGATAATGGTTGTTATTTTTGAAAAACAAAAACCAAATAGAAATCTCATTTTCTGCTGTTGCAACTAATGTCAGTTGTAGTCGGCGGGCAAAACAATATACATAATATGTACAAGGACAATCTTTAAGAAATAGAGCTTGTAGTCCATTCCATCTGCCACACATATTGCTAGCACCATCATACCATTGACCTCGTATATTGAGGATATGCAAGTTATATTTAACGAGCACATCAAAAAAAAATTTAGTGTTGAAGAAGTAGTATCTGAAACATGCACAATAAAAAAAGAACCCTCTCGTAAAAAACCCTAAATATCAACAAATCTCAAAACAATAGTCATTTGTTTTTTATTTGATGCATTTTTTGCTTCATCAACCAAAATACAAAACTTTTCATCTCCAACTTCTTCACAGATTGTTTTTCCTCACTTTGTTCACGAGAATATACAAAATTTCTTTTTGAGTAGTCGGTAAGGTATATTTTGAATTTTTAGAGCTTTTTCTAAGACAACATCATCAATGTTAACATTCATTCTCCCTATAAGTCTTATCATCTTCATAAAACCGCCTTGACTACTAAAAGATGAAGATTCGTCATGACCTCTAAATGCACATGCTTGCAAGCTAAGCCATCAAACACTTTCGATTGTTGTCATAAGTCGTGACTGATTCTTCTAAAAGTTTTTAGCAATTTGTGCATTCAATACGTTATCAATATGTGTACTTATTTTCATTAAATCTCCAACAAATTTCACGACATTATTGAATGGTGAAATGAAACTTCCCACATGTAACAAAAGTGCACATCGAACCCTGTCACTAACCCTCTTCCAACTTCTAAAGCCTTCAATAGTGAATGTAGAATGACGAGGCACTTTATTTTCAAAGAGAAAGCATGGAAAAGAAAATACTACATCCTTTGATGAAAAGTACTTTAACCATGGAAATTGATCAAACCAAGTGTACTGAAATCAACGATATTGTCTCCCTAATTTGGTCCTCGGATACTATGCTAACTTAGTTTGATATAAACCCATTTTAATATAAACTCTTCTAATTGCATCTTATTGATTAATAAGATGCTACCATAATGAAATATGTATTTCAAGATCTTATTCAAGAGTATTAACATCAATTTCAACTCTTTGAGATCTAGAAAGGGGGTTAATCATTATGATTTAAGACATCAATATTGGATGGAGAATGTCATTTACTAATTGATGTTTGTTCATTTGGTTTAAAGAATGTTTTCTCTATTGCTTTCTTGATTTTCCATTATAATTTATAATCTATTAAAGGTACATGAAGTAAGAACAAATATTAAAAAACAAACTGATGATATGAATATGAATGACATGATCTGAAGAGATAAAAACACATGGATGATTTATTGTATCAATTGTTACTAGTTTATTGGACAAGGCCACATGTTTAGCAGACAAGACAATGTTTGTTTAAGAGGTTGCGTCTGCGTTTTGTTAAAAACACAGATGCAACCTGTTTGGTAATTAAAAAAACACGTGTTACTGTTCATGGGTTCCATGGTCTGCTGCGTTTGAAACGCAAGAAAAAAGGAAGCATTTGTGCGGCAAAATGCTAAACCATGGTCTACTGTTCACTGAACAGTAGAGGCATGCATCCACTGTTCACTGAACAGTGGAGCATGCCTCCACTATTCATGTGAATAATTTTTTTCCGAAAAACCAGTGCACTTAATTGATTTCACTCACACTGTTCACGTGAACGTGAACAACATTTTTTTTTTGTTTTTTTAAAAAATTAGTTTGAGGTGAATTAAATTTACTCGTACTGTAATCTCAATTTTATTCCTGATAATATTTTATCTAATTTTATAGTTCTTGTCGGATGAATTTTGTACGTAATGGAATTGTAGATAGTTTAATGGAACAATAAAATTTTTTTTATATAAAGTATAATTTATTTCATCTTTGTAATAGCAATAGTTAAATCCACAATATTTAAATTAAAAACCATCAATATTAATATATATTTTTTAAAATTATTTTATAACCTCAATTTCAAAAACATTCTTAACCAAACACATTAAACTACTTTTTCTTCAACTTCAATTTCAACCACAGTTTTAACCAAATACCTATTTTTTCAAACCAACCTCAATTAAAAGTATTTTCTATAAAATATTTTTTTTCAAACCACAACCACAACAGCTACCGCAATACCAATTTTTGTTTTATCAACACAAATTCCTCAATTTTGATCATGTAATATCTAAGTAACCAAAGAACATTTTTTTTTCACAAAACCCATCTACCTTTGCCATGTCAAGTGCAATGATGACTATTTAAAGATGTTCAGAACCAAAAGCCAAGTAGGCAATCGAGTTTATGGCATTTCAACACCACAATTAAAATTCAAAAGGCTCGTAAAAGCATTTATCTATGAGCCAAAGGAGACCTTTTATACTAAGAAATTCAAGTTTCTCATTAATTAAGCATTACTGGATTTAACTAAAAGCAAGCTAAGTTACGCAATTCAAGCCTTAATCACTTGGATATAAAAGTATAACTTTATTAAATTACCTTTAAACATTTCTCTTAAAAGACAATCACGAAACAGGCTGAACATTATTGTACTGTTGGACCGACTTTTCAACCAAAAACTTGTAAAGTTAACACAATATTCCATTTCATTAATGTGATTTTTCTACCTTTTGTGCCCATTATTAATTTATTTTTTTTAAGTTATTATAATCTTATAATCCGGGTTGCAGATTTGACAGGTAAATTGGGATTGACCCGTATCGATCCAAAATATTATTATCTCAATATTTAAAAAAATAATATTATTATCTTGAATTTTGTTTAATCAAACTATATTTTTATTAGTTATCTAAATTGACTCTAAATCAACTAAATTAATCAAGATCACGTTGAATCAATTCTCATACTGAATATTTTTTTTACTATAATAACATTAACAACACTTTAATGTTTTTTTGCCAACTATCTAGTATTTAAGTGTAAATTCCATCTGGAAGTATAGTGCATGGAAACTAGCTAGTATTTAAGAGTGACTTGCATCACATCTATGTGAATTGTGAAGTCTGAAATTTATAGTACTGAAGGTTAATTCACTGCTTCGTTTATCTCATGCTAAAGACTAAAGACAATATTCTAGGAAAACTTTAAAACCCTTTTAACTGCGTTCTCATGGCTCTCTCTCTCTCTCTCTTTTTTTTTAAAAAAAGGAAAAACCCATATTTATTACAATATAGATATTAAATTAAATTAATATTAATTAATTGGCAACAGGGTTTTTTCGTTTAAAACTTGTACTTCTTATGCTAACCAGCGATAGATAATGTGACGAACCAAATTTGCTTGTATATAATTCAAAACTCGCCTTTTTGTGATGGCCTCACGTTATTCTTCCGGGCCAATATATACAATCATCTGTCGCCATTTCGAAAAGTACAATTAATCAAAGGAGCTGGCTTAAATAAAAAATAATAATAACAATAATTAAAAGCTTTATTATATCTATTTCGTCATCCCCAGTTCCTTTTTAACGATTTTAACTTGAAGGCATAAACAATCTTCTTCTTCAAGTTCCATTGGATGCAAACTGAAGATCATCGATCATTACATGCATGTTAATATACTTTTCATTATAAATGAAAGATTTAAATCAGAGGCGATATTAATTTATATGCCAATCTTCTTCAAGTTTCATTATTGCTCTCTCTTTATTTTTTAAGAGAGCTAATTAATGCTGATTGAAGTACAGCCTAATCTACTATTTGATTACAAATTGTCCAAAAGAAGCTGCCCATCACCAGTTAGTGGTGATGAAAGCACCGGCATTAAATTAACATTAAAGTCAAAGCACGATATAATTGGTCCTCTCTTTATAAGCTACATTTTATTTTATTTTATTTTATTTTTATCATATATATAATTATATGCCCTTCCTGTCAACTTCTGCTATTAAAAACAGATGTATTCTCTGGTATATACCTAGTAAGAGATAAGATCCACATTGTCTGTCATAAGGGCCACGAGATTCCATTCTCTAAAATATTCTTGATGTGCAGTCGTCCTGATGTAGCATATGTTTATGTAAATTAATTGAGCCACTTAAATAATTTCATTGGTTGGCAAATCTGACCTTAGCAATATGATCTGAACCCGACACAAAATCATGTCTGCAACTTTTTTTTTTTTTTTTAAAAAAAAAACCAGGGCAGACTTTGAGGAAGTGGTGTGAATAATAGTTAGAGATATAATTCATTTTATTGAGAGGAAGAGGAGTCAAGTCAATAACATATTATCAAGTCAAAATTAAAGTTTGTTTTGGTAGCATGCTGGGGTTGTGAGAAGCACCCTTTTCAATAATATGGTAGTACAGAACCATGGTTATTTTACCAATAAGTTATGTTTATGAAATAGGGTTGTTTAAGCAGCATATTTTGAAAATGAAGGTGGAATGAACATAAGTTGTTGTAGGGTAAGATTAGGGTGCAAAAGAAAGTTAAAATAAACAGCTCTGTAAATTAATGAAGTCATTTTGGTGGTCTTATACAAGAAGGAAAACTAGGCAGTAATAATCAAAAGTACTGGAAGATACTACATTGTAGGGAGATTCTAAATGCGGGGAAGTAATGGGTTGTTTGTTGGTTTACGTGTATAAGTTAGGATTATATATTGCATGGAAATGGATGAATATGTGCAAGAATAGGTGCAAAGTTTGAACTTCTCAAAATGTGCATAATGATGTGAATTTCCTTTAATTGGGCTAAAAATGATGAATTGAATAAGAATCGAAACAATATTTTTATAATGAATTCCTTAGTTATGATAACATTGACCTTGTTAGGCAGTAGTTAGGATTAGCTGAGCGTTTTTAGGTCTTAAAAAGTTACACAGCATCTTATACCACTTTTATAATGTTATAAAATCTTATAATTGTTGTATGTTGATTATTGAAATAAAAAGATATAAAATGGCAACTAAAAATGTCATAGATAGTATATTAGCATCCTTTTATAAATGGTTGAACCTTGTGGTTGACCAGGTTTGCATGTTATTCTTTTGGATAACAGTATCTAAATAAGTTAATTGTTATAAGAAAGATTGTATTATATTTAGAATGAAGTTAATTTAGCATATGATTTTATGTAACCAAATTAATCAATAATTGAATGGAGAATTGATTTTGTCCATATAGAAAATGAGTTTGTTTAATTATGACTCGAGTTGAAATAAAATTGTATTACATATATTTGTGTTAAATTGGTTATGTGAATTGTAAATTATATATTAAGTTTGTTTTTTTTTTCCTTACAAGTTGAAAAAATACCCCTGTCACTGCAATTTTAAGGTGGCGCAGGTCTCTCCTATGCATCTTAAGATAGTGCATGGCTTCCATGCGCCTCTCTTATCAGTCACTGTCTTATTTGTTCATAAATAAGTTTGTGGTTTGAGAGAATTTATAAAGAACTCTAAGAAATGCAGCTGCTGCTTGGTTGCCTTGTATTGGCCAGCTCAAAAGGAATTCCTAGACACGCACCAGTGTTGTGGAAAAACCAGCAGATCAGGCGAACACCCTGTGGCAGTTGGAACATCTGAAAGCAGACATATTTGGGAACTTGCACTGCTTTGTCTTACTTCTTGTCAGTGACTGATAAACAAATAATTCTCTTTTTTATTAGCGTAATTTCTTTTATTATTTTAGATAACAGATCACTCCATGGCTGTGGCCTGTGGGGTTTCATCGTTTCGAAGGAAAATTCTTACGAGATTGAACTTTAACAACACTATATATATTGTTCATGAGGAACAATATTTTGTTCCTTTATTATTTATTATGCTAACAATTTACTAATTCCTTTACTATTTGGAGTGTCTCATATTCCAACAGTACAAAGAGTGACATGGGAAGATGACTGCACAATTTCTTTTCCTTTTGAATTGACAATCCAACACACAACACATATCCTTTCCTTGTAAGAATGAATTCCATTTGAAAATAAAATAAAATAAATAATCAATATATATATGGGATTAATTAACTTGCCGTCCAACTTAGAACTTCGGGTGTCTTCTTAATAAATAATAAGCAAAGCATTGAGATCTGTAAATGGTTTAATTTTGTATATGCCAATGTTACGAAGCATGTATTGGTAAAACATAAGCCAAAACCACTTTCCTATGGAGTTTTAATTTGCAATAGAACATGATAGTGAATGCACTATATGCTCCTGCATACTCTCTTTTTTTAAGACAAAATATTTCAAATTCAGGAAGTAAAATATACATATGACTGGTTTTTCTTTCCTTGTAGTTTTTCAAGTATTTGGGCTGGTATTTGTTGATGTATAGTGATTTTGAAGGCGAACTTCTTGTTCAATCTATCTCACCTTGATTTTTCATCATGGCCGGAGAGAGAGAGAGAGAGATTGTTGAAATAGAGGAGGATTATTGTAAATGAATAGTTTCAATTTAATTACTAAGTATTTTTTTTAAAATTAAACAAGATACATGCATGAGAAAAAAGAAATGGAGAGGCCGAGAGCAAGTTGGAGATAGAATTAAAAAAAAAAGAAGAGAATATTGTTGAAATACAGAAAATTGTTGTAGATGGGTTGGTGACTCTACAATTATAATTAACCACGCTTTCACTCATTTAATTTTTATAAAATAAACAAAATACCCTAATTAATATTTAATTATCCTTTTCTTGTTTCTCCCGTTGTTATTAATTTGGGAAAGAACAATGAATAAGTGGGAATGTATGGAGTGCGGATATCACTCGATCCCCTGTACATGGATACAGCTTCTTGGAGTCCAACAGTACTCTCTAATTGTATAATAAGCTTCCACGTGGATCGATCATGTCGAGTCTTCCTGTCTCTTTAATGGGTGCTTAGCCATATTTTAGGCTGTTCATCACATACGTCATGCAATTAATCAATGATTTTACTAGCAAGGGAAAATAGAGGAAAACAAGCAAGTGTCATTTAAAGTAGACAAGGCTAATGATGTCACTGTGCCTCACTGCTTTCAGATCCATCACTAAAATACGAGTGACAAACAATGTAGACTAGTAGAAAACGAAAGAGGAGGCTACGATGGCTACCTAATTGTCTTATTAAAAGAGAATCAACTCATATTTTATGTCTAATTGATTTAAAAAAAAAAACAATTATGTGATTTTGCTGGTACCGTAAGCATCTGTAGGGGAGTTTTCTATGGTGATGAGAGAGTGACTTTATTGCTAAAAAACTTGCAAATGGGAGGATTTTAATCATAGATTGGAGACCAAGCGGGAAGGTTGTTGATAGGGTTGTCTTCTTTCCTCTGTGTGATGAGAAATCTTTTTTCTTGGAAGATTAGGGCATACTGATCGCATAATAATTTGGTTTGGCTGTTCTTTAAGGAGTTCAAATCCAATCCAAAAGAGTTGTTGTTTGAGGAGATGCTGGTCATTTTAAACGTTCAGGCCAATTATTGTAAGCTAAAAAAAAAAAAAACCTGTTCGAAAGGGATAAAGAAATGCAAAGGACAAACTTTTTTCTTTCTGCCTTTCTTTTACATCAGAATTATTAGTTGACTTAGACAATAAGATTGCAGTTGTTGAGCCATTGGACCAATCAATAATACAGCAAGTGGTCAATGAACAGCAACTCAATTAGCATATGAAAAGACCGATTAAATTTAGAATTTGTTTGATAGAGAATAATATGAATTATATTTTAGAATTTTATCTGAAATGATCACGAGTTTAAATCTTACTACTCTTATTTTCTTTTATAAAAATTAAGCAAATGTAGTGTGAGTAAAGGTAGTATGAGTCTGTGTAAGTTTCAACTCCAAAATTTTTTTATCTGAAATCTTAAGTTATTAGGTGATATGGGTATGTATAAGTTTCAAGTTAAAAAAGCTTTTACTCGAGGGGGTGTGTTAGAAAATTATATAAATCATATCATGGGATCTCACCTAATAGCTTAAGCTTTTAAGTTGAATTGATTCTTTGACATGGTATCAAAGCCTTATTAATCAAACGATCTTGAGTTCGAATATCATCACCCTCATTCTATTTGAAAAAAATAAGTACAAAGTAATGTGTGTCTGTGCAAATTTTAAGCTTAAAATACTTTCACTTGAATGGGTGTGTTAAATATGATATAAATCATATATCGAGACCTTATCTAACAGCTTAAGTTATTAAATTGAGATAGTTCTATTGATATAATCTCATTATGAATAAAAAATAATAAAACTATATGGAAGGTAGCTAGCATAATTTTAGGATGAAAAAAGGGGGAGATATTGCACGAGTACTTTTAACCCAAGTGGAATTGTAATTTGAAGTTCGTGTGGCGTCAATTAACTTTTGGGTATACTTTGGGCCCTATAGTTACTCCAATATTTCATTCTACGTATAACCTTTGAAAGCTTCTTTCAATGATAATATTGTGCGTGCATGTCCTAGAAATGTTGGCCACTTCCTTATATTTGTTTTGATAGGTCTAGCTCGATATATGGGAATTTAAAACGAAAGGGTTAAGAGTGAGAGAAATATAAGGCTTTCCTTAGATTTTGGTGGCAATTTCTGTAATACATGCAGATAGAGACAAATTAAAACCTATAGGGTTAAAATTAAGAACTTTAAACATAAGGAGTTCCAGTGGTGCGTTAGGGAAAATAGAGGGACCAAGGTGAACTCTACCCTAAACTTTTACTTTCCTAGGTCCAGCCCAATGACTCTTGCTCTTGAAATTTCAAATTTAAGCCCAATACATTAAATTGGATTTCAGTGGAGTTTGGTTCACAGATCCAAGCCTAATTAATTATACCAAGACGACATAGCTGATCAGAAGTTGCTTCCAGGAATCGAGAAGAGGTTTCATCCCCTAGTATATAGAAGGGGAGAGGGGAGCACATAAGTCCATACTATTTACTCTTACATGATTTGATGATGAAACTTTCTAGTGGAAATCTCAGGTTTTAATTGATGGTATTTTTATTCGGAGAAATTTCCTTATTTTTTATTTTTATAAATTATAAGATTTTATTTATCTAAAGAAATTAAATAGGATGCCAGCCCTACTACAATGCAGTTACACTTCAAATATATAATTAGAAATCTAAGAACATATATAAAAAAACACCAATTTTGACAAATTTCATGATAATGAAACTAAGAGATAACTCTTTGAAGAAAACAGAACTACATAATCTGTATCTGACCACTTCGATAACCTAATCAGCCACTTCAATATGAGAGTGAGAAACATTATTGCGTAATCTACTGTTTCTTTACTTCCAGATAGCATTAACAATAGCACACCAGGCCAATCTAAGTAAAGTAGAGCCAAATTTCTTCTTCTGTAAATGCAAAACAGCCTATTGAAATTCAACATTCCACCTATCAACATTCTTGAAAATCCTAAAAATATGCATACTTTTCCTCTAGACTTTGAAAAACTAACAACCAATGAATGGATGATCTCTGTCTTCGCAAGCTGCACCACAAAACAAGCAATCTGTATTGATATTTCTCCCTATAGTAGCTTGCCCAGAGACTTGGTACACAGACGATTAAGAATTGCAAGCCAAGCAATAAACCCATGCATGGGAATATTAAGATACCCCTGACAGGTTTATACCACTGAACTCTTGTACCCTTAGAAATTCTTCCATAAACACAATCTTCTAGAAACCGTATGTACAAATCATTATGGATCCATCAAGCAAAGCTCACCTAACGTTATACATGAGGGTTTCTTTTTCTCATGATTCAAGTTTAGATATGGGACGCCATCCTTCTCAAAAGACTCAGTCTAACTATTGACTAATTTTAGACTTCAAGGAAGGAGAACGTAAAGGGAGGGAGAAATATAAAAAAGCCACCACTTTTGAGTAAACCTGCAATAGATCCAGTCAAAACACCCATTACTAGAGATATATAATTACCTATTCATACTCAAATAAAGATGAATGCTATCCACTCATAAATCTTAAATTATTCATTTTCTAAACCACAAAATACACAAAATTCGAGATTGTGTATTTACAATGTCTTAGGCATGTACTTCATCTTATACTAGTTTGGAAAGGTGTTAAATATAACATTGTTGTCGAGAATATGATTATGGATGCACAAGCTATGATGGATGATATGAGGTAAAAAATGTTGAAAACCAATGTCATGTATAAGAAGGTTGCTGATACATATTATTGTGCTAAAATATTCAAGGAAGGAGATAAGTGTTTTTTTTAAGAAGAGATTCTCAGTAGGGTTGTATAGGAAGTTGTAGCATATGAAATATGTTCCTTATAGTTTTTTTTAAGAAGAGATTCTCAGTAGGGTTGTATAGGAAGTTGTAGCATATGAAATATATTCCTTATACCCATAATGGAGAGTAGAGCATAAGAAAAAGTTATAGTCTTAATGTTCTTACTACTGTTGCGCGGGTTTGTGGAGTTAGGTTTCCTGTTTACCTACAATAAAAGAGCTACCCTCACCAGGCAGGCGGTCACGAGTCATAATTGTTGGAAGTAAAACAGGTATGGTATAAAATCGACACAATAATATAAGGTTAAGAATTTAAGAATAAAAACAAGATTGAGAGGAATATATATTTTTATTAAGTGTTTTTTTTCTAAACTCTCTTAGCTATTTTCTTTTCTTTTGTACTTATTAGTAATATTGAATTACAAGTCTTTTATATGAATAAAATCCTAGATAATTAAGGAATTAAATTAATATAAAAAAAATCTAATATGAATAGAAATTATATTTTATCAACTAAATCAGTTGATAAATTCTAAATTTTCCATAATTTAAAATTTGGTTTACTTTCAATAATAATTCACTCTCCACAAATCCATTTTGAAATTGACATATTCGGTTGGCCAATTATTGAGAATGTGTACGAGATACAATAAGGGACCAATATCTTAATAAGGCCTTTGTCTAAAGCTTTGAATGAGACTTCATATCTGAAACGCAAGAAGGATCTGAATAGAAAGTCATTCAAAACTTAATCAAAGAACTAACGTTTATTGAAGAAGGTATCTATTAATGATTATGCTTATATTATTGCTTTAGATATTTATCTTTTCCAATAAAGAAATATGTTCTGTTTTCCAATATGCATTGTTTTCATCAAAATCCTTTGCCATGCGAATGACAGCCTGACCCTCCATCATAATAGTTCCTTGCTGAGTTTGGGCTCCTCTGTGACTAGAATATCTTGATGTGCATCAAGAGATGGAACATCATAAGAACCTATACTCGGGTTCCTGTCAAGTATTTCTTCGGTGAGCAGCAAGTGACATTTCCTAGATCATTGATTTCTAACTTTTTTGCATAACATATTAGTATGCGATTAATGAAAGCCAAAGTAAACTTGCATGCTTTGCTAATTCAAGAAATGGAAAAGATTTATTGATCTTTCTTCTCTTAGAATCTAAAAATAACAAACATTGAGGTAACCATTATCATATGCACCTAAACTTCTCACACTGTCAACCTGCATATTCTTTGCTTCAAATTCTAAAGTGGAATGACCACATGTGTGGTTTAGGATCAAAATGTTTTTTAAATGCTAATTTTGGTTATTTCATAATTTCTGACCTCTTCCCTTATCATATTCAGGTTGATGAATGTTCAAAATTAAAAAAAAAGTTCTAAACAAATCATAAATTTTAATGAACATAGAGATAATTGAGGAAGAGAAAAGGGACTAACAAGAATATTTATAACCTTTTTCCCAAGTGACTAAAGGATATAATTAAAAAAAAGAGAGAGAAAAGAAAAACTTGTCTATATGCGCATGCAGCCCCCATGACACTATTATTTTAGTCCATTTCCAAGAGTTTCTAATCAACTTTAGTCATAAGGTTCATTTTGAACCTTAATTATTGTTATTTACAGGTGAAATTATGACGGATTGAAAAGTCATCGGTGATATTCGGGGGGTTTCTAAAAATTTTCGATTAAATTAAAAATTTAAATTAAATATTACAGACAGAATCACCGAAGAATTGAAATGTCGTCGGTGATATTTGGGGGGTTTCTAAAAAATTTTGATTAAATTAAAAATTTAAATTAAATATTACAAACGAAATCACTGACGGAATGATTAAAAATATTAATATTTAATTATCTATCGGTAAAATGCCCTAATAAAAAGACTAGAATCCCTCATTTCACAACAGACGCGCTTCTTCTTTTTCTTATGTAAAAAACATCAACATCCCTTTCTTTCTTCTCTCCTCTTCTTTTCTCAACTCCTTCACGCACGAGATATGTCTTCTTCTCTTTTCTTCTTTTCTCTTCTTAATTTTTTTAATTAACATACTTTATGCATTTATTTTTCTTTTCTCTTCTCGGCTTCCCTCACAATTACATTAAAGTAAGATTATTTTTTTCTTCTTTTTCGTGTTTTTTTTTTTCATTTTAGTTTTTTATTTTTTTTGTTCTTAATAATTTTTTGAATGTTGTTATAAGATTTTTTTTCATATGAGATCAATTTTATTGGATTTTGTTTTTCAATTTTGTTGTTCAATTTCAATTAAATTATTTTATTTGTTGCTAGATTATGGGTTCTGAAATAGGTTTTCTAGGTTATGTGAAAAGTGTTTTTAGTTGATTTATTTATTTGTTGTTGTTTATTTTTTTGTGTTATTTATTTGTTCCAAATTTGTTTGAGTTGATTTTCTTCTTCTTTTTTCCGAGCAACTCAATTCCTGAGTATTATGGAGTGTTGATTTATAATATTTTCATTGTTTTCTAGTTCTGTTAAATAGATTTTTTTTCAAATAGTTTTAAATAATTACCGACGGATTAAGTTTCGGTATATTCCAGAGAGTTAGAAAAACATTACTGCAAATTCTATTATGTCATTGTTTAATCACTGACGGAACTACATACGGTATTTCTGTCATTTATATGACAGGCTTCTCAAAGGAAATACTGACGGAATGAAGCGAATAAAAAAAAATTTGGCGTGTTTTTCCAGTCAGTAAATCTATCGATAATAAATATTTTTTATTACTGATGAACTTACTGGCAGAGCAAAAATTACGGATGAGAGTTTTACAGATGGAGCATTTTTATCCATGAGCTCGTCGGTAAATTCATTGCCAATATAATGATAGTATAAATTCTGTTGATAAATCTAAGAATTCTAGCAGTGTAATAAATTAATTAATACTTGACTTCATTGTGTTAAAAAAATGTTTCTAAAATATATTTTATTTAATGAAATTGTGTATTAGTTATTTTATTATTCACATATCCACCTAGGATAAATGAACATCATTGCGCATTATCCTATATTTATAATGACAGGGTGATAAATTGATTAATAAATGTCCTTATCGTGTTCAAAATGTTTTCAAAGATATCATGGTTTTCCTTATAATTTTTTCTAAAAATAAAAATTACAATAAAAAAAGTTTTCTTTTCTTGTGAATTTGAACCCTTGGATTCGAGGGTGCCTCGATAATACCCTTTTAAGTTACTCTTCTAGCTTTTCAATCAATTGCCTTCAAAAAGCAAAGTCATACCCTTTTAAGTTACTCTTCTAGCTTTTTAATCAATTGCCTTCAAAAAGCAAAGTCACTTGTGATGACAATATTGTTTTTTATTATAAAAATATAAATATTTTAAGAACCTTAATATTAATGCTTAATTATAAATATTATTTGTAAATATTCATTTGTTGTTTGAATTTGACTTTTCTATGTTTATGTTGATATGTATGTTAAATTTATGCTTGTGTATTTATTTTTAACACCTTTCTTCGATGATAAAATGAAAGTGATTTAGGGAAGATAAATGTAATTCCACGTAAAATCATTGAATATGAGTGGTGGTTTTCGAGTATATTTCTATGAATTTAATATTAAATAAGCTTATGTCTATTAATTATTTATTATTTTTTCAGATCCAATGCATGCCTTTCAAAAATAAGAATCAGGCCTTATTATCATGCCTAAGTCTCTCAAATTAATGTCTTAGGTTGTGATAATCTCTTAATATTGATAACAAACACAAATATATTAGTATAGGCAAACTCTTACCTTCTTGGGACATTAGGCATCTTTATTATTATTAAAAACAAATACAAAACAACTTATTTATTATCTTTCTTATTATATAACAAATCTCTCACCTAAAATATATGAAAGATTAGTTAAGTTTAGATTTTCTGGTTCACATCAAATAGGTAACAATTTCTTATTATATTTTTATAAATTTTACATTTCTTTATTCTTTGCTTGAAATTCTGAAGGAGAGAAGTCCGTGTGCAGTTTAGGGTTAGAATTCATCTAATCAATGGCTCTTAAGGTTAGAATTCATCGAATGCTGTGAAAAGGAGATCAATTGTAGATGACCGTCTACCTCCCATATATATCCCAATTTCAGAAACGCAGTAGGTCTGCTCCATATCAACTACACTGTTAATGGGTTTTTAAAATCTGATAGCATTAAAGAAAACTGCAACGGGAGCAGCTAAGGCATTGTATTTAGCGACTGATCGTGTTTCCTTTCTTCACTTTTCTTTTCTTTTCTTTCCTTTCTTTCGAAGATAAAATCAATCACGGCCATAAATAACCGCCACAAAAGACAAATTTAAATGCTCAAGGAAGGTTTTGTCCTTGACACCACTGTAACTAACAAGAATTTCCTTGTTTTCCGACAGCAGGGAGAGGAGAGCGATTACGATTTGGAAGTCATTAATGGCACTGCATTGAATTCACTGAAAGAAAAAGAAGAGGAAGAGCACATAGATCATTTCGTATGGACAGAACCTCTTATTTTATTGAAATACTTCATCTCTGAATTTATGAAAGTAGATAGCAGTGTGGTATTGCACAAGCACAGGCACTCATCAAAACCCACTGAAATGGCGATAAACAAGGTTTTCTCACTTAATTAACACAATCAAGCATCTGTGACTTATTTTTAATTATTAAGTGACACCATTATGAGCACAAAGCATTAGACAGGACTCAGCGGCCTTCTGCTATAGGAACGCTGTGCAGTACAACTGTACGTCCACGGTGATGCCTGCCCCTAATCCAATCAGCACACCCCACTCCATCCCCTCTCCGGTCGTGGTCTTTCTTTTCTCTAACGACCTTCTCCTAATCTCATCTAGAATGAAGAGCACAGTTGGGCCACCCATGTTTCCAAACTCGCTCAGCACATGTCTAGTTGCTGGACAATTTTTCTTGTTCCAGACCAACTTCAGCTTCAATCAAATTCAGAATTGCTGCACCACTCGGTTGTACAATCCAAAACAGTGAGTTCCAGTCACTAACACCAATTGGACCAAATGCTTCAACCAAGCACTTTCCAATATTTCGAGAGATCAACTCGGGCACATTCCTTGAAAAGTGAACAGTAAGACCCACTTCACGCAGGTGTTCTTCGATTCCATCATTTCAAAGATTTTAAAGCAATTGTAGAGAAGCAAAGTAGCTACATGATCAGAACCATGAGATCTCGATCAAGGTGGAGAATATACAGCAAATGACTTTGAAGCCTATTGTACACAACAAGGCATCGGACATCGACAACGCCGCTTATACACCACACTGAATGGTGTAGTGAAAGGAAGAATCGCACGATTCTTGACATGGCAAGAAGTCTCTGCTCAAAGCAAAGAAGTTGCCCAAGCAATACCGGGTGAAGCCGTATCATGTGCGGTGTATCTATTGAATCGTTGCCCCACCGGGAAGTCCGCAATCTGTCACTCCAAAAGAAGCATGGAGTGGTCACAAACCAAGTGTTACTCATCTACGAGTCTTTGGTTGTGTGGCATATGCAAAGATCCCGGATGCAAGAAGGAGAAAGCTCGATGATAAAAGCGAGAGATGCATCTTTGTGGGATATAGTGAAAGAAGGATGGGATACAAGCTGTATAATCCCATCACGAAGAAAGTGATTATGAGTAGAGATGTTATCTTTGAAGAAGATAAATCTTGGGAATGGACCGATGATGAAGAAGCGCCACATGGATCACCACCGATTTGATCCTTGAAGGTGAAGAAGTACCAACAAGACTTGTCGAAGAACCGATTGTGCCTACAGATGAGCCACAAAGTCCGGAACACGATTCCCCGTATTCAACGGGAGGAACTCACCAGGAGCATCATCATCAACACCAAGCATCAACATCCTCATCGTCGAAGGACCAAGAAGGATGAGGAATCTTGAAGAGTTGTATGATACCACTCGGGTCATGGAAGATACAACTCTGTTTTGTTTCTTTGCGAGATAGTGACCCACTAAGCTTCGATGAAGCTATCACGGAAGAGAAGTGGATAGAAGCAATGGATGAAGAAATACATGCCATTGAGAAGAATGATACCTGGAAGCGGCTTATCCACCGGAAAGCAAGAAAGCAATAGGTGTCAAATGGGTCTATAAGACAAAGAAGAATGCAAAAGAAGTGCAAAAATACAAATCCATTGAAGAGGGAAACATTTATCAGAATGAAGTTCATGCTTGGCATGACATCCCTCGATTGAGTTTAAAGGGGAGATTTGTTGTATTAAACTCAATCCATCTAGAAGGTCAAGGAAGGCGACCACCACTGTCACCGCCCACCACCACCGCCCGCTTGACCACCAGCCACATTTGTTTGCCGCCCGGCCGCCTTCACACTTGAAGGTTGAATTTTCTTGTTTTGAATTCGTGTATAAATAGCAAAGCTGTGCTTATGCTATTATGTGTGGGAGACTAGAGAGAGACACTAGAGAGAAAGAGAGAGGGCGTGTATTGTAAGCTTCTTTGTGTTGTTGTAAGCTTTTGTTGTTGTAATAAAACCTTGTGTTTTATCCCCTCTGAGTGTTTCAAAGCCACCACCAGTGGTTTCTCCCACCAACACGTTCAACTGACATATCAGGATCAGCACCAATGATCAAAGCAGCTGCACCTTCACCAGTAATTGCTTGGGCTACCAGACAAGATACGTTGTCATTACAAGGCCCCCGGAAAGTACCGACAGTGAGATCCGAAGACACAACAAGAACACGAGCACCAGCATTGTTTTCTGCAAAATCCTTGGCAATGCGAAGGGTGGCTGCACCAATATTACAGCCCTGGTGATACAGCATGATTCTCTTGATGGATGGTTCGAGTCCAAGGAGCCTGGTAAGTTGATAATCTGCTCCTGGCATATCTATGCCAGCAAGTGCAGAGAATATGAGGTGTGTGATGTTGGATTTAGGTCGCCACCACTCTTCAATAGCTTTTAGTGCTGCTTCCATTCCAAGTTTGGGTACCTCTGTCACTAGCACGTCTTGGCGCACATCGAGAGATGGATCATCATAGGTACACATGGTTGGGTTCTTGTTGAGGATTTCTTCAGTGAGGTGGAAGTGACGTTTCCTTACTTCTGATTTCTCACCTGTAAGCATATCACATTAGTAGCCATTTGATGATGTACCCTCCACATTTATGGAAGATAGGATCAGCAAGTTTACAACCCTAGCGAGCTGGTATCCGAAAACAGCATGCACGTAATCTGTTTAGATCTTACGGTCATATTATTGTTAAAGATCAGCAAGCAGTCAGGTCAAAACAACCTGTCACTGTAATAGCTGGAAAAAAAAAATGGACAAGTCAATCATAAACATTCACTTGTAAGAGCTGCAAGCTCCCCTGCATTTCTTGCTCAATCATAATATGCTCAGTTTCCATCACATTAATCACTTACATAAGCGCTTGAACTTGCCCTTCAAGTCAGTCATGTGCTCGCTCCTGGTAACTCGGAAATAATAATCTGGGTAGTCAGCCTGGTAGATAAAACTAGCTGGATTTGCAGTGCCAATGGCTAGAATTGTGGCTGGACTTTGTGCTGCTTGAGCACCTTGAGATGTCTGATCTGAAGCCATTGTTCAACACTTGATTTGTGTGAGTTTGCTCAAGCTCAGAGGGTAAATAGAATAGGCGTTATGCATTGAATTTAAGGACCCGTTTGACATTCAAGTACAACTGCCATTCAAGCGTGTCATGCTCAGTTAAATGGTCTGAAACCAGAAGCGTGGGACAAGACAATCTCCATACTTCTGACAAAAAGATTGACAAGTTTTGACCAACCAACCACTCTTTTAATGAGCTGTTGCGATAATTTGCCTCCTGCAGCAAGGAAGGAGGGGGTGCCTGCCTGGTGTCTGGATAATTTTGTTATCTTCTCCCAGCATGATTGGATGACTTTCTCTGAAAAACTACAATCTAATCTTCAGAAATTAATTACTAATGTGTACTGGATACGAAGATTACCGGTTTCACAACAGTCTTTAATAACTGACGGCCTAAATTCAATGCGTTTTTTCAGGTTTTGTTTTTATATTTAAGTATTTTTTTAAAAAAATAATTTTTTTTTAAATTAATATTTTTTAATATTTTGATGTATTGATATTAAAAATAATTTTTAAAAATAAAAAATATATATTATTTTAATGCATTATCAAATAAAAAATATTTAAAAAAACAACCGCAATCACACTTTTAAACACCAACTAAGTTTGATAGTGGTTTGTTTTAAAAATATTTTTGGCTTGAAAATATATTAAAATAATATTTTTTTATTTTTTTAAATTATTTTGATATTAATAATTTAAAATAATCTGAAAATAAAAAAAATATAATATTTTTAAAAATATTTAAAAAAAAAAAATAAACATACCCTCTCAGTTTCTCTGTATCTGCGTTACTTTACTAATGTTTTTTCATTCCATCTAAAATCAACTTCATGCTATCACTCAGGATGTTGTACGGGACATCACACATCAGCGCAGATGATTAGACTACATTTTACAAATTTCTTGGTCAAAATAAATACAAATCACTTGACATGGAGGCAAATCAACGGGGCCTTAGCTGGTACGATGCAGTTGCATTAAAATTTAATTGCCAACTACTCTCGGCAAAAATATTGTTTTTCAAGTTTCTTTTATCATACTTGCACTGTTTTTATAAAAAAAATTTCATATATAACACGTGAGAAAATAAATATTTAAAAAATAATATATTTTAAAGTATAAAATACAGTTTTATTTAACAAGCATTTGTAAATAACTATTATTACCGTTTGTGGTTAATTTAATTAATCAACCACTAATAACAATAACGGTTGTGAACATATGCTATATAATCGCTAATAATAATTATATCAGAACCAATAAAATATAGGTATACTAAATTTAAAATATTTGAATTTGAAAATATAGGTAAACATGGGTCTGGAAATAATATCAGGTCCAAAATACTTTTCTTGGAATTAATTTTATAATAGCTACAAAGTCCTAACAATTCTTTTTTAACTAGCTACAACTCTTTAATTCCCTAATAACTCTTTTATTTTTTAATTATTATAACAATTTTTTAATTTCTAATTTATTTTATGTCTAATTGTTACATGTTAGCAGTTTATATATATCATCCACTTTTACAGTCAAAGCGTGCTGAAAAAAAAAACATAGTATTATTTTTCTGTGTTTACGAGACTTGTTGGTATTTTCTTTTTATCTTGATCGTTGTTTCTGTGACCCTCGTCTTTAGAGGAGAAACTTATTGGGTTTTGAAGGATAGCCTTGTGTTGAGAAAATATCAATACGAACAGTGTATGTACACACCTCAAGGTTATAGCATATTTTTGAAACCCGACCCGGTCATTGACCCGGTCAAGTGATCGGGTCACGGGTCAGATGGATTGACCCGGGTTGACCCGGGTCAACCCAAAAAAACCTATAAAAAAAAACACATACCTAATTATAATGCAACACTTACATAAATAATAAAATATAAACCAACAACATAAATTTAATTCAATATCCAAAACACAAACCAAATATAAATTATAAAATATTTAAAACAAAACATCCAACAACATAAATTTTAAATCAACAACCCATTCACTTATGTTGAATTAACACATTAAGTTCTTCTGTGTCCATGGAAGAAAAATTTGAATCAAATGTCGATGGAATGGAGCCAATCTCGTCAACACCTAATAAATCATCAGCATGTTCCTTTGAAACTTCATCGTCACAATCATCTTCAATATCATTAACATTCATGACATCTACATTTCAAACACAATTAAGAAATAAATATTATGACATCTACACAAATTGTTAGACACCTATTTGACTGAAAAGCATCAAATATTACATGAAAAGTCTTTATGCCAGAAAAACAGGCCATTGCCAAATTATTAAGCATGCTTCAAGCACAGAAATCCTTAATGTCTGAATTTGTAATAATCTATTTGGGTGATAGGCTAACACATATCATGAAAATTAGAGGCCCTTAATTTTTGCTGGTCAGTCATAGAAACTCTGGAAGGCAGGTATTCCATTCTGGATAAATTACAATATCAAAGCAACACGTTCATACAGTTCGTAAAATTTCTTCTCGAGTCAACTCAAGTTCTATAAACCTTACTTGACATGGCAACAAGACAAGGTACGTAATGCATTGTTAAATTCTTTATCATGGCTTAAACCCTAAATTGCGGTTCTATGGTTTGAAAAGGTTAAATATACTTGTAAACCGACAATCATAGTTTCCGCCCGGCATTGCACTACCTGTTCTATCAACAATCAATGAAGTTGACACATCGATTTCGGTCTACCAAAGCATGAATAGAAGTCCCCTACTATCAGTTACAATTGAGTCGTTGGTTTTTTAGAATTTTTTTTGAAGTTCTACTTCAGAATTTTTCATTGTTTTAGATTCTTATCATCGATTCCCTTCTTTACATTCTTATATAAGAGATCAGTTTCTCCCACCTCAATATCTAGAAAAGCCAGTCTTAATCCACGATAGTACTGTCGAAAATGAACTAAAAGAACCAGCAAATAACAAAGGATCATAATATGGTAGGAAGAACATGTATTCTCGATGGGTCAATCGAACAGAAAAATAAAAGAGCAGAGATACATACCTGTGGGAAGAACTGATGGGTCAATCGGTGGGAAGAACCGATGGGTCAACAGACTGAACAGAGGGAAGAATCGATGCCACTGTTATACTCTCCTGCAATTTCAACAGAGGCAAGAAGATGAAACAGAGGATAGCAAAAGGTGAAAGAAGAAAGAAACAATTAAAAACTCATCTAACCTTATGCTCGAATTGAAACGGCGATCAAGGATTCAAGATTCTTCTCGCTCATCCGCTCTTCTTCGCGATCGAGAGTGAAATGGGTTTAACAAATTCTTGAAATTAATTAGGTCTTCTTCTCACTTCTCCGCTTTCCGCAATGCATTCGTGATTCGTCTCTCTCGCTCTTGTTGTTTTGGTCTTTTAATTGTAAAAGGCCAAAACGACGTCGTTTCAGGCATGAGAATATAAAAAAAAAATAAACTCGGGTCTCGGCCAAGTTTGGCCGGGTCGACCCTCCGGGTCGAGCGGGTCTAGCCGGACCTATTCCCGGCTGTTTTTTTGCTTAGACCGGCCCGCCACGGGCCACGGGCCGGTCGGTCGGTCCCGGGTCGACCTCTCGGGCCGGGCCGGGTCTTAAAACACTGGGTTATAGTTTATTTTTGTTCATTGCATCTAATTTTACAACAAAATAATGATACAAATGGGTATTTTTTAATTAAAAAGTTTTATCCTATTAATGTGCCTTTTATCCTATTAATGTGATTTCTTTATTGGCAATTTTTTTATAAAGAATTATCAGAATCATAGAAGTAAAATTTAATTTAATAAAAAATAATTTTTTCATTATTATGTCGCGGATGTATTAAAAAATACAACACTAAACCTTTTGGATTCTATTTTTTATGTAATCATGCAGTAATAAAACAAATTGTGCAAAAAATGCAGGAAAAAAATTAAGAAAAAAACAACTACAAAATTTAAATCGGGAAATAGCTTCTCTCTTAATATTAATCTAATTTTTACATCACGACGAATATCTAGAAAATCTCGATGGAACTCTTTTTGTTGAAAACTCTATTGATATCAAGATTAATTTTTTTTATTTTTGAAATATAATCAATTGATAAATTTCTCTTTTCTACAATTGTTTTGCCATGAGTTTCTCTCTTTTCTTTTAAAGGCATGGACTAAAAATAAATAAAATAAATTTTCAAATCAAAATTAAAATTTCAAAAACTAAATTAAGTGAATTAGAGGAGAAAAGAAAACAGATGAATTGAAAAGTATTTTCTTATAAATTTGAGATTGGTAATGCATTTTATCTGTATTTTATATTGTGGTCTTTTTTATTTTAATTTGTATTTTTACCATAATTTAAAATTTTATCACTTAGAATTAAATCACAAAAGTGTTTAATTAAAAAGAAATATGCACCAACAAGGAAAAAAAAATGGGGAGCAGCTTCAGCCACCCCAATTCTATTAGTATATTTGTTAATGTCAATGCTTCTATTTAAATGAGTTTTTGAATCAGCATATCCTTTTTATTTGGCCACATTTTATTTTTATTTTTTTTATTTGGCCACATTTTGATCTTTATTAGAAGGGACAAAACTGGAGATTGGACCTCCCTTTATCACACTGCTATCCTAGCCATATCCAGTCAATAATGCACTCACGAACAGATATGTGTGTGGTTTTTTATTTGCTTCTATTTTCTCATTTTTTGGTACAAGCACCACGTCACTAAGATCCATGATTATGATTTCACCTCCATTAATGTTCATTTCACAAACAATGAATCAAGCCATCAAATATGATTTTATGCAAATCTTTTCGTTAAATTGTTGGCATTTGAGAAAGACACGAACTTTACTTCTTGAAAAATAAAACTTTGGCAACAAGACCCAAGAACCATGACCTTACCTGTAAAAATAATCAGTTAGATTCATAAAACCCATTATTAGTAAAACATTACCCGTGAACTTGGACTTGTCTCTGGCCGTCTTTCAACACCATGCGGTGGTTCTTTTTCTGAATTTGCAGTGTAGACAAAAACGTCTATGCGAAGGAGATTAGGTTTACCAATGGGGTTGCTAGGGCTGGGTGTTTCAAGACTTCTATGAATTTGCAGTGGAGATAAAAGCGTCTTTCAACACCATACTTCTGGATCTTTCAACGTTATAGGAAGGGATAACATTCTTTTTTCAATTTTTTTTGGGGGAGAAAACAAATGAAGGGAATGGAAGATCTGAAATTGTTAAGAGAGAAATCGCGTATTAAGAGAGAATTTATTGTATGAGATATTTTTAATATATTATATCTCATGGGATTTTATTCATATCATTCAATTTGAAAATTTTGATTTACCGTGGATATAAAATGTAATTTCTAAAAAAATTGAAAAAAAATAGTTTTTTTTTAATTTAGCACGTTAAGAAAATTGAGAAAATAACACACATCAAAACAATAATTAGAAAGATAATATAGGTTAGATAATCAATTATAACATTTGTGAGTTGCGAATCATATGAGTCATGGCTTTTTTAAATTGTAAAATAATATGGCACAAATTATAATAAAACAAGAGGAGAGTTGAGAGAGAGAGAAATAAAGTAAGAAAAAAAAAAACTTCAGAGGCACACCAAGCTCTAATGATAGCATCATCAGTAGTGTTAAAAAGATTTTAACAAGTTACAGGAAGGTCACTAATAATTACTGGAGTAGGCCACACGAGCCGCCCAAAAATATGGGTAGCTCACTTGCCTTTAGGCGGCTCCTGTGGTCCACTTTGATCACCGTTAATTATCTTTTTTAATGTCATTGGATTCATCTCGTCAAAATCTTTTTTATAGTACTAATGATATCATCATCGAGTTTCGATATACTTCTAGGATCTTTTTTTTTCTTTGTTTGTTTCTCTATATCTCCTCTCATTTCATTGTAATTTATAAAGAGAGGAAAGAGAGAGTAATGAAAAAATTTCGCAGGTACACCGAAGCTCTGATGACAACACTACTAGTACTATTGAAATGATCTTGACGAGATTAATTCAAGGCCATTATTGGTAACCGGAATGGATCGCATGAGCTGCCTAAAAGCAAGCGAGCCACCTGAAACTTTTAGTCCGCTTTGATTATCGTTCATAACATTTCCTAATATTGTTAGATTCATCTCTTCAAAAAACTTTCAACGATACTAATGGTATCATAATCAGAGTTTTAATGTACTTGAACTCTTTTTTTCTGTTCTTTTTATAAATTATGTTATTTTTTTAAATATTTCTTTAACCGTGATATTTTAAATAAAAAAAAATACTAAAAAATAAATAAGCTGGAGAAGGTTTTTTTATAATTATCCCATGAAACCATGATGTTAGCTAATGAATGATCTGTACCTGCAGCGCACTAGGTACAGTGGTCTGTTTTTTTTAGTCGGAGGAGCTTTGCTAGCGATTCCAGTTGGGATAAAACGAAAATCTTTAGCACCCCTTGTGTTCTTTCGTACGACAGGTACAATGCTTGAAATTATATTGGGGCCAGTCAATGTGGAAGAGAACATGCAGAACGCCAAGCAAGGCTACTAGAACCCAAGAATTCTGCAGGAGATGAATCTTTTGCAGAAACAGGATCCGAGTCTTGATCCTAGCTCACACAGCCATGAACCTCGTGTTGGAGAGCTGTTAGCCCGTTAAACTTGCTTGGCATCAGAGACAGATGGTGGATTGGATTCTCCTTTATTTACTTTCTGGTGATTCCGAGATCAGCTTCTTGCATCCCTGATTTTCACTTTGAAGTTAGTTGATAATGATGTAAATTCACATTTGCGTTCAGCCAAGGTGGCTTCATTTTTAATAAAAACAAGGGTTTTCTCAGAAGCTATTTCATCGCTCTCAAAAAAATAATAATAAACAAAAAGAATTCACTGGTTTGTGAAGTTGCAAATGTTTCAAAGTGACTCTCACCTTCTTCATGGAGTCTTTCTGCTTCATCCTCCTCCCTTACAAGCCAACGCCTCCACTACGGAGAGCAGTAGAATATGGCTCTGAGATGCACTTTACAGGATCATATGAAGAAGATCCCAATGACTTTCTTTCTTTTTTTTTGGTACAAAGGCCCCTATGACAGTAAGCTACTACTGAATGTTGCAGAGTTTGTAGTAGAGTTTATGATTACACGAAAAGGAATATCGGATCCTCTAACTAGCGAAGTACATATACATCAACCAGAGAACAATTTGTTTCTGGCGCATGGAACTGAAACAGAAAGCATTTCAAACTTCCCGTGTTCGGTATCTAGGCTGGTGTTCACAGTTGCTTCAAATTTCAAGGGACTATTCTTTCCCTGCTGCAACAATATCTTTAGAAGAACCAACCAAATCAAATGAAAGTTAGAGTTTTTATTGTGGTGGTTTTTCTCCTTAACTTCTAGGCTCTTATCTGCATCTGATGAGCAAGAACCCACTAATCCTTTCTCTACAGCTTCAGGATTATTCTCCCGGCAAAAATATGCTTGGTTGGAATTATGACTACGGTTTTGTCCTCTAAAGCATGAGTAGACTCTTTCAGCCCTGATGTTTCCAAACAACACTACTGCAGCCTTGTTTCTTACGAGGAGTGGCAGGTATTCTGATTCATCCCAGACATATAACTGCGGTGAAGAAATACTCTGACATGATTATGGTAAAACAATGCAATGGCAAAAATAAATCTGATGCAGAAGATCATAATCAGCAAGATATTGATTTCAAGATGATCTAAGACATACAAAGATAAGAACAGATAAACTTGTTCCTAAAATACTTGTTTTATTGGAAATCTTGAAAACAAGAAAATCTATCACACAGAGAGAGACAACACCAACCATATAATGAGGGAAAAAAGCAGAATGACTAGAACAGATGCATGGAATATCATCAAGCAGTCTGAATGTGCAGTGCTGTCATCATTTCAATATGAACGAGAGCATTGCACTTATCGAGACAAGAGCATGAACAAATCCATACCATAAAGGGCCTGTAAATCAAGGTTACTGCATGAAGGTGATTTGGGCTTTTCGGGCAATAGAGTGAAATATTGTTTTGCTTGCATATAGACCTGTAGCAACCAGTAAATTATTCAGTAATCCAATTCATGTTCAACTTTCCATACAGGAAATAATTGCAGTATGACAGTTTCAATTTTCCATACCCGTTCTCTGAAACCAAAGGAGAACCACACAAGTGACAGCCAATACAAATAAAATCTTCTGCTAAACTATTATCTTTATCTTCCATTGTCCTCCTGCTGACAAACATCTTTTCCTTATCAGAGTCATCAAGTGCTCTCCAGGTAATTGGTAGGAAAATTTCACCAATTGATGCATTAAAAATTGCATTACAGGAATTACTTAGGCCCAATACTTCTGAAAGCAAGAGCAGGTTCTGAGATTCACTCTGTTTTGGCAATTTCCAGTTCCTCGGTTTCTGCCATGCAAGTTGTTTCAGTAATTACTCAAATGAGCATACAACTAGCCAACAGTACCAATACAACTTAAAGGCTTAAAGATGCAACTGTTGTGATAAGAATGCAATGGTATAGATGTGGTGCTTATGAGATTCATTACCTAGTGTACAGCTTATTCCTTTTCAACAAAATCTAAGGAGATGAAAAGGGATGACTTTGTTGCAAGTTCCTCATGGATTATTTGGTCATTTTATGGAATTGTTTTGCCAAAAGTCAGCTCCATTTCTAAGGTTAACTAACAGATTTTTAACAGAAGGTGGAAATTGCAATCATAAGAAAAATCAAGAATGAAAAGTTTTCAAAAAACAAAATGCGAAGTGTAATGACATCCAAAATAGAGGATGACAGGGGCAATTAACATGGAAAAAAAATTCCTAAATGACTGAAATGGCATAAACAGCAACAACAACTCTGTGACCATGACATTTTCTCAATTAATAATAAAATGGCTTGGCATGACCAGCAAAAAGATCACTTACAATGGGAAGATTAGAGTACATGAAAAAGAAAAGACATTAAACACAACTTGTATATCACGTCCACAACACAATCATTGAAAGAGTCTTTATTCGATTTAAACAATAGAGACCATGAGTTTATTGGATTCAAATTCCCCAAGCAACATATAAGATTAGGCGTAGTTAAATGCAATGTAACTAAAGCTACAAAACAAGAGAGCAAAGACATTACCACAAAACTGTGTGACCCGATTGTGTTAAGAGCAGATCTAGCTCGCTGCACCCATTTTATTACCTTGCAAAGCTTTTCCAACGTTGTTTTCCCTACTTGAGATTCCTCTATTAACTCATCTACACCTACATACATATTCATTATTTAGAGAAGCCCAAAAGACGAGTTGAACATTAATAGAATAACCTCCGTTTTCATTTCCTCTTAATTCTAAGCAGTTGTGGTGTTCAAAATTTGAAAGTCCAAAATATGACTCCAAGATTCCATTCCAAATATCCGGGGCAGAGTGCAGGGTTAACACTTCCAAGCAGAAAAGCGAAGCAAAATGAAGTACCTTTTGAGAGAAGTGATCCATAAGGATGGACTAAACTTACTAATGATGACCACTCGACCGTTCTGGCCTCAACGGCATGTCCAAATTTAGTGATCTTCACATCTGAATTATCTCAAAGATTATAACAAATAGCAAAAATCAACAATTTATGTGATTATCACCGCTACAAGTTCAAGAAATGAGCGAATCAGAAATTCCAAACATTGATACTTTATCGGAATATGGAACGAAATTCCAAAGATATGAGTGAAATTTCCCATCGATAAAGAATCAATAAAGCAGAAACGCAATCCCCAATTAATCTTGTATATATTATGAAAATTGAAGCAAATTGCCAAAAAAGGGTGTCCTTGCTTACTTTGCAACAGTAAGATATCACCGGCAACAACCATGGTTCCCATCTGCTTTTTCCACAACGAGACGGAGAAAAATGGCAGCGTATCATCACCAACCTGAATGTCTGTCCTGATTACTTCTCCACCTTTTGATAATTTGTACTGCATGATTCGAAACCAGAAACCAATAATGTAAGGAGGCGGACATTTATAATTAATAAAAGGAAATGTAAGGTAATACCTGAACGGGAGTGGAGCGGTGAACAAAGACGAGAAGCTGAACGATATCGCCGATGTGATGATCGGTTTTGCAGAGATCAACTAACGGCCCGTACCATCCAATTGCAGACGTCATGTCTCATAGAACAATCAATGAACCAGATTGATTGTTTACCTCCGACCAGGACAACTTTTGGCGCGCTCTCGATTTCATTTAGGGCTCCTGGGAGTTTTCTGCTCTTTTGGGCAGCTTGCTTCTAAAAATAGTTTGGACTAGTTACGTGCGGGTTAATTTTTTTTGGTACAAAAAATATAAAAAAAATTAAGATTCGAAAGTTATGTTTATTTGTAAAGTTAGATATAAAAGTATTGGGTTTGGCTGCGATATTGATTTAAGAGTAATATAATATTAATTATAATATTAATAGTGATATTTATAATATAAATAATAATATTTTTAATATTAATAATAATATTAAACTTGTTTGATCCAAGTTCTTATAGTTTTTTTATTCTTTAAAATCAAATTTATAGTTTTTTTTCGATAATAATAATATTTTTTAAAAAAATTATTATTGATAATGATGATAATAACAATAATAATAGCAATAAAAATAATATCAATTATTACAAACTTGGGTCTGACGCCTCAGCCAGACCCAAGTTTCTGGGGTCTGGTTCCCTAATAATAATAAAAATAAAAATATTAATAATAATATTAAATTTATTTGACTCAAGTTCTTATAGTTTTTAATCCCTTTAAATAAAATTTATGATTTTTTTTCAATAGTAATAATATTTTTTTTCAAATTTAATAATAATAACAATATTAAGAATAAAAATAACACTAATAATCATAATAATAATAAGAATAACAACGATGACAACAACAACAACAATAATTTTAAATTTTACCCTTCAAATTAAATCTATGATTTTTTTCAACATTAATAGTATTTTTTTCAAAGTTATTAATAATTATATTAATAATAATGACAATAATAATATTAAATATGTCTGACTCAAGTTCTTATAGTTTTTAATTTTACCATTCAAATCAAATCTATGGTTGTTTTTCAGTATTAATAATATTTGTTTTTCAAATTTATTAATTATTATATTAGCAATATTCGTTATAATAAAAATAATAATATTTATAATACAAATAATAATATTTTTAATACTAATAATAATATTAAACTTGCATGACCCAAGTTTAAGTGAGTCTGGCTGCAACGTCAGGCCCAAAAGCTTTAGGCCTGGCTGCAACACCAGATCTAAGAGCCTTGGATGTGGATCCAGCTGCAAGGTCGTATGATAACTAAATAGAAAAAAAATTAATATTAAAGAATGAAATTAAACAAAAAAGAGATTAATTGAAAAGAAAAAAATAATAATAAAAAAAAAAAGCAAAGCACTATTATAATGAATAGTGCTTTGCAAGGAGGGATACAGTAAAATCCCCTCATAAGATCATGATAATCTAATGAAAAGTACAAGACAAATCATGAAGTTTAATTCTCAATCAAATTGATATTAAAATATTAAATTGGAAGAAAAAACTAATTAAGACAAAGAAAAAAAACTAAATCAACTAGGTTAACCCGTCAAACCTGGGATTCGTTTCATAAAAGTGTGATAACTAAATAGAAAAAAATTTAATATTAACTAACTAAATTTAAAAAAAAAAGATTAATTAAAAAAAACCAAAAACAAAAAGGTATCCGTCTCACTATGGATTTTCGCAATATAATCCATAGTGAAAGGCTGATCACATTTAGTTGCATGTCGTCCCTCTTAGTTACTACTCGCACGAGATTTTTTTTCTCTCTCTCAAATGTTACAGTTCACACCTTCCCTCTTTCTTAAAAAAAATATTTTTTTAATTTAATTTTGTTCTTAGATTTTTTTTTTTTATTTAATCATTTTGTGGCCTAATATAAAATTTAAAATTATATCAGAAAAACAAAATTAAAAGTGAGAGGACCATAATATAAACACACAAAAAAATACATAATTAATCTTAAAGTTTTTATAATTTTTATTTGGGGTTAAAATTTCATTTTATTTCTTTTTCAATCTTTGAATTTGAGAAAAAATAGAAAAAGTCATGGAAAAAAAAAACAAAGGAGAGAAGGTTGTCGATTGAATACGTACTGACAATAAAAATGATCAATTTTATATTAAAGGGTTTTATTTAACGAGAAGAGTTTAATTGTTATAATTACTTCTTATAAGCATGCCTGGAGAAATTATATTGAAGTCCATTTAGATTTGTTTTTTTATTCGGTTGCTTTTTGTTTGTTCTAGTGATTTTGGGATGTTTTAAGATTGGTGGGTGAGGTTTTTATGATGCTTTTAATGTGTTTTTGGATAAAAATAGATGGAAATAGTTTTTTAGGCCAAATCCTTTTCATTTTCCGACAGCCACGGTGGCAACAAGTCATCTACAACTTCAGGCAATAAATCAACTAATTTTTTTTAAAACAAAAGAACGAAAAAAATAAGAAAATAAGAAAAAAAAATCAAATGAAGTATGGGCTTCCAAGCCTATTCACATCTAAGTTTTTTAATTCAAGCTATGCCGATGTGCCTAACTATTTTTTTTAATTTAAATTTAACTTTTTAAAATTAGTTAATTTAGAATATTATAAATGTATTAAATTATTAAATGAGAATATATATTTTTTTATCAAATATCATTTAATTTTACTTTATTTTTTAGTCTTTTTATAATATTAGCAATTTTTCTCTTTTGCAACCATCATTACTTTTTTAAAATTTTATACTATTGTTTTCCTGATAACATATATTTTTATTGTCGTATAATTAAATAAAAATCATTTTAAAAAAAATATTGTTATTAAGTCTAGTCACGTTCATAACCCAAGTCATATAGGGTTTGGAAAATTAACTCGAATTGACACGGGTCAATCAAAGATATGGTCATCTCAATATTTAAAAAAGAAGTTATTTCTTTTACATTAAATTTTGATTTCATAATCAAGAATTTACTTATGAATAGAAAATACATCAACAACATTTACATATTTTAATTTTGATACAACTCATAACGAAGTGCAAACCAATTACACAAAAACTAATTTTGGGACAAATGCGAGGGAGACCAACCTCACACACAAGATTAACCTATAACAATAAAAAAAAAAATTGGGATTTTTTATGGTGTTTTACTGTTCATATAAGCAGTAAAACACATTGATATATTATTTTAATTAATTTTTTGACAAATCCAAGTCGCTGCTCTAACCGTTAACACACATGATAAACATGAGGTCATAAGTTCAAGTGATGGGTGGCATGCATGTTTATGTTTCTAAATTTTGACACGTTATGTTTCCATCTTGATATTATAAAAAAAATCTCATATTAAATATTTATTTTGAGTCAAACTATGTTTTTACCGGTCATTCAGGTTATCTTTAAACTTATTAAGTCAACCAAATTATATTGAGTCAATCCTTATATGATTTAAATTTTATTTTTACTAGAAAAAAATATTAGAATGCTTAATTTTATTTTTTTTACATTCATAGCATAGCAATAGCTAAAATCTAGTAATAACTAAAAGAAAAATTGCACAATTATAACAAGAAAACCAAGAGTAGACTGTATCCCATAATTGATTCATTTCATCTAAACTTTCGCAAAGAACAAGTGAAATGAAAGAAATAGCTCTCTCTCACACACACATCTCACTAAAAGAAAAAAGCCATTTTATTCAAATGTGAAAAAGAATAGTATTATCTTCTCCCAGTCCATACTCTTACATTTAGAGGCCGTTTGTTTACGCGGTAGAGATTGCGTTTCAATCGAAACGCAGGAGCCAAGCGTTTGGTAAAGAAAAAACCATTAATACTGTTCATGGGGCCCATCACTTTCTCGTGTTTGCAACGCAGATTGGAAGAAGCAAGTGTAACATGCTTTTCTTGCATTGTGGTGTTAATTGCACTGTTCAATGAACAGTGCAATTAACATGAACAGTGCAAAGTGGATGCATTGTTCATGAACAGTGCAAGAAAATTGCACTGTTCATGTTAAAAATAGTGAACGGTGTAATTCTCTTGCGCACTGTTCACTTGCACTGCATGGACTCTTTTTTTTTTTTTTAGTGTGTTGATTTTAAAAAAAAAACTAGTTTAGAGTGAATTTTATACATGATAATATTTTATCTAATTTTATTACACGCTAAAAAATTATGGAAACCGTAGTTCTTGTCGGATAAATTTTGTACGTAATGGAATTGTAGATAGTTTAATAGAACAATAAATTTTTTTTATATAAAGTATGATTTATTTCATGATGTTACCGCAATAGTTAAATCCACAATATTTAAATTAAAAACCATCAATATTAATTTATATTTTTTAAAATTATTTTATAACCTCAATTTCAAAAACATTCTTAACCAAACACATTAAACTACTTTTTCTTCAACCTCAATTTCAACCACAGTTTTAACCATACACCTATTTTTTCAAACCAACCACAACTAAAAGTACTTTTTATAAAATAATTTTTTTTAAACCACAACCACAACAGCTACCACAATACCAAACACACTCTTATTATTGAACACTGTACTAAAAAGCTAAGAACCTGCTAACCCAAAATAGGCTATGGGCTGCATTGGACCACACTACAAATTTGAAAATTATTTATAATTAAAATTGATTAGTGTTTCACTGTAACGCAGAATACTGTTTATTATGAGTGAATTCACTGTGAATTGTACTATGAATGCATTGTGAGTGCTTTCACTATAGACTGTGAGAGCTTTTACTGTGGACCGTATTATTTGGCAAGGGTGTGGTTGAGCTGGAAGGCAGGGGCGCCAGCCTGGAGGCAAGCCCCCTAACTCTCGATCTGTCGGGCCTTGGGGCTGGGGGCAGACCAAGGCGCCAAGCGCGTCGCCACCTGATGCTTGTTCTGCCCGGCCTTAGGCGCTGGGACAGACCAAGAGCGCACGCGGTGCTTGCTACCATGCCCACAAGCAGGCCGCCCAAGCGCCGCGTGGCACTTGCTTTCCTTTCTCTTGGGTGCAGTCCAAGCGCCACGTGGTGCTTGGGCTGCCTATACTTTTAGTATAATTGTATGAAAAATATATATTTTTTAGTATAATTAATGTTTAGAGTATTAATGGTAAAAATATTATTGTTTGTTTTGTTGATATTATTTTTTTAGTATAATTAATATTAAAAGAATTATTATATTATTTCTTAATATATTTTTTAGTATAATTGATAGTGTTGGTATTAAAAATATTATTATTTTTTTAGTCTAATTAATAGTATTGATCTCAAAACTATTATTATTTTTTCTATTAATATTATTTTTAGTATAATTAATAGTATTAGTCTCTAAAATATTATTATATTTGGTGTTATAAATAATATTATTTTTATAATAATTTATATTATTGCTACTAAAAATATTATTATTTGTATTATAAATATTATTATTTTCATTAAAATTTATAAGAGTATAAGTATTATTATCATCATTAATAAATTTTTAAAAACTGCTATTACTATGAAAAAAAACCACGTTGAGACACGTGGCGTTTGAGTTCCCTCCTGAGGGCGGACAGCCCAAGCGCCACATGGCGCTTGGCCTGCTTCCTCTACGCAGTCAAGCGTCAGGTGACACTTTGGCTTGGGCACTGCGTGCATGCCCCAAGGCTAGCCTTGAACCTGGCAGGGCAGGACCCAAAATAGCATTGCGTGCTAACCACGGCAAACAAAGCGCCACGTGGTGCTTGGGCTGCCTACACTTTTAGTATAATTATAAATATTAATATTAAAAATATTATTATTAGTTTTCTTAATATTCTTTTTTTGGTATAATTAATTTTTAGAGTATTAATAGTAAAAATATTATTATTTATTTTGTTGATTTTATTTTTTTAGTATAATTAATATTAAAAGAATTATTATATTTTTTCTTAATATTGTTTTTGGTATAATTGATACTATTGGTGTTAAAAATATTATTATTTTTTTAGTCTAATTAATAGTGTTGATCTCAAAACTATTATTATTTGTTCTCTTAATATTATTTTTTTGGTATAATTAATATTAAAATTATTATTATATTTTTTCTTAATATTGTTTTTAGTATAATTAATAGTATTAATCTCAAAAATATTATTATTTTTATAATAATTAATACTAAAAATATTATGATTTGTATTATAAATATTATTATTTTAAGTAAAATTTATAAGAGAATATTTTATTGTAATTAATATTATTAATAAAATAATTGATGAATTTAAAAGAAAATGTTACATCATTTACTAATTTTACCAAATGTATTGTAATAATAATTTTATCAAATTACACTTAATTTTATATTTACTTTCATTTATAAATTACAAACAAATTATTAGTTGCAGAATCCAAAAATAAACTTTGATCCTGCTATATGTACACGACTCAAATAATCATGAGTCCTGCATAGCCTGGCCCAAGATTAACTCAAGATTAGACTTAGAAGGACCTACAATAACTTTGTGTTCTGGCCGCAACAGGACCCAAATATACTGAGACCTAACTTGGCAGGACCCAAACAAGCTTGGGTTCTGCTCCCGATCTTTTTTTTTTGACCTAACTAGTAAAGCAAGAAATTGGCTCCAAATCACCAGATATGAGCCACCACATTATGTGAACTGAACTCCAAAAACAAGGGTCGATTCCACTATCAAGCAGCTTTTGATAAAAACAGCCACCTTAGCTAGAACTCCCACAGCAAGGAACCCGCTATCATCTGCACCTTCCACTGGATGCTTTAGCATCAAAAGGTTGAAGAAGAAAAAAACACCCATTAAAAATCAGTGATTCTGAAAAAACCACGGATTTTGCTTCTTTTTTAATCTAAAACTATACACTAAAGTTCTTATCTACAAGAGATCCCTTGTGATCCCTTGTAAAGCTCTGTCACCTTCATTTCTGTAGGATTCATTGAGTTGAAAAACTTCATCCGCCACTCAAATACCAGCTCATGAAACAGAGTCTAGGTAAAATATGAGCTCATGAATAGCCGTGCCCCAATATTACGGGGCCCATCATCATCCCCACCAGTGGCATGAAGTGCAACAGGGATTGTTGAGAGGAGACGCACTGTGAGAGGGAAAACAAAAGGATCAATTTCAGATTTCAAAATGGGATCAGAATGCTGGCCTGCATGACATCCCTGGGTACTCTCCATGTCAGGTTCCATGTTATGATCACAAGGATTTATGACCCATGCAACCTCATCGAGTGCCCTGTAATACCCAGGGCCTGCTCTCCTGGCAGAGCATTTGGAGGCATGTATACTTAGCACCAGTGTCGATGTAGCTTCAAGCCATTCCACTGTGAGGCCTTCAACTTCATCATAATATATACGTCTTTCAAACTGAAAGCATGTGTGGTTGAAAATAAGAGACCATTATGCAATCTAGTCAAAACTGTGGATAATATATAGGTAGATATACTCACAGCTAGTTTGTGGATATAAATGGACATAAACCTTGGACCAAGACCCAAAACTCTGGCATCAGACAATAAAACCTGCAGGACATAAGAAGGAAGGAAATGGATTCCTGGCCATATATGTAAACAAACACATGATAATTGAATAGAATCCAGAGCATATTAACCATTTAATGGCCAATCACTAACAAAAACTACCTCATCTAAAATTTGTTTCATCAAATTTATCATCCTATTCTGTGTTATGTAAGTTCAACAAATTTTATAACTTAAAGAAACAGGATGCAAAAGCATATTATAGGATGAGAGAACTGAACATTCAGGTCCAAATAAAGGGAGAAAACTTACCTCCTTTCTCTTCACTGAAACCCACATGTAGAGCTTATCACAGGCATCCTTGACATGCCTGCTAGCCAGCTTTCTCTCATTGCTATAAGCTGCAACATCTGTGAGTAATTTTGTGCAGGGAATTCTATGCTTTAATGCTGCAGCTGATAATGCTTCCCTGCCTTCTGAGGATCCTGCAGCATCTTTAAGAAAACAAATACCAGTGAAGCATCTTGTCACTTCTTCACCCGGCCTCACTTTATGAGACATTCTTCTATTCATCATATACAATTGTTCAGCTTCTATTGCTGCAGCCAGTGTTCGATGGACAACAATATCAGGATATCGGCGCAGTGGTGAAGTAAAATGCGTGTAGAGAGGAACAGCCAGTGCATAATGACCCCAATCATTCATATTATCTTTCAAATCACCACTACAAAAGTAGGTCGCCAACTGCATTGGCCTTGAAGCATAGTTGATAAGAATATTAAATAGCACAGAGTCATCCTTGAGCTTTTCTTTGATGTGCTCTAATGACCGACGGAAGTTACCAAAAGAAGTGTCCAATTCTAAACCATGCTTGCAACAAAAAGCTTCAAACTCTTTAAGTTTCTGTATATTAGGTTCAGGGTGCCTCCGCAGCAATGCATTATCTGGAAAAGCTCGAGATATGATTTCAGCAGCGGTCCTGTTCGCCAAAAGCATAAACTCCTCAACGAGAAAATTTGAGTCCTTTCGCCCACAAAGTGTGTTATCATATGGAACTCCATGTTTATCCAACGAAAAGGCAATTTTACAACTTTCAAGCTGTAGAGCCCCATCATCAAACCTCTTTTCCCTTAAAGTCTTTGAAATTTCATGAAGACACTTAATAGATCCAATTACATCTGCCCATTCAAAATGACCGTGCAACTGGGGAAGGTCCCTGAAGTTGTTGTGAGTCTCTGCATCAATCATCCCATCAAAAATCTCCTGAATGTGTTCATATGAAAGCTTGCAACAAGATCGTATCACAGTGCGACCAATCCAGCGATCTACAACATTCCCAGAACTGTTCAAGTTCCAGAAGATAGAAAATGCAAGCCTATCAACACCAGGGTTAAGAGAACCTACGTCCTTAGAAAGCAATGGAGGCAACATTGGTATTTTGCGCTGCGACATATAAACACTGGTTGATCGAATCTGAGCTTCTTTGTCTAAGGCTGTGTCAGGTAAAACAAAATATGACACATCAGTAATGTGGACACCCACTCTGACAAGGCCATTGGGTAACCTTTGAACTGAGAGAGCATCATCTAAATCAGTAGCAATAGAAGGGTCGATGGTAAATATGCACAAATTCCTGAGATCTCTTCTGTTTTGGAATTCTTCTTTTGGCACCTCCCATGTATTGCTTGGAAGACAGGAAAGTGATTCAGGAGAAAATTCAGAACAACAAACTGCATTTTCATGTAAAATAGCATTGATTTGCGACTCCATTTCACTACCCCGTCCAAAAATATATGAGACATGGGCTTCTGGAAAGGGACTTTCATCACTCCATTTATCAATCTGTGCAGCTACCAATTCCATTTCAACTGTTTCATCTTCATCCTCCAACCTTTTCTTGATGCAGTTAGGTAAACTGCTCACAAGGACCATCAGTTTTGGGAATCTTGGGTCAGCAGGCATAATCTCAATGTATTCACAGTTCGAAATTGATAGCAAGCTCTTGTTCTTTTTTGCATCTTTTTTACAACCTTCCCTGTAGTAAAACCACTGCTTAACATTGAGAAAGCCAATAATAGCATCTCGACGAGGAGATTTTTCAATGATAGCAACAACTCTACATGTTGGTCGTTTCGACGGGTATGAACTAATCATAGAACACATCCTCCCCACACCATTCAAAACTTCACTCTGCCCCATAGAATGAGCAACATGTGAAGAATCTGAAGGAGACTGGTGATAACCATTAGCATAATTATAACCCACTGGCCCATTCAGTTCATCATGAACATCTTCACCAGCACATGAACTATACCCATAATAACACCCCTTATGAGGAACCAAGAAATTTCCAAAATCAGCATACTTACAATCCATGTTCAGTTTACTTTTACCTTGGCGACTACCACCAGCTTTTCCATTGGCTTTGAGATGTAAATTGCTATCCTCTGCTGTGGAAAGATTGTTTGATGGCTCATTTGACCCTTTCATCTTGGTCCAGAATGACAAAGGATCAACCTCGATGACCACAACATCACCTTCCACCTGTACATGAAAAAGTTTCACTCAATACCAAAAGAGTGAAATCTAGCTCCCATATGTTGTCAAAGATTCTTTTAGCTATTTTAGATAAGTAGATCAGGCATCTTGTTTGAAATGCATCTTGGTCATTTTCTAACTACTCGGTGAGAATTTACCAACCAACAAATAATATGAAAAAAAAAATGGAGAAGCTCAAACTTACAGCCCTGTTCTGTGCAGCAATTCCACTGATAAGAAGATCTGTAGGAACTCCCTCAATTTTGCAATATGCCTACCAATAGAAAACAGCATATGAAAATGGCTAAGAATAAAAAGTTATTAGGGAAAATTGAAAGAACACTTGCAAATAGGCATAGAACAAACCTCAAGTCGATTGTGAGCATTTACACGAAATAACACTTTAAATACATCATCTTTCTGCCAAGAATTTAAGATAGCAAACAAAAGTGAGCAAGCAAAAATTAAGGAAAAGCTATGTTAGTATAGACAACAATATTCTTGCATTAAATATCAAACAAACCTCTAACGCCTCATTAACAGTCTCCATGGACCAGTATGGAGCAAAAATTTTACTCTGAGCTTGACCCTCAAACTGGTGAAAAGGAAGCGATTTTCCATTGAGACCTCCACCAACAATTGGTTCTGGACATGGCTTAGCCAGCATTGATCCACCACGATCAGATGGCACCAGGTCTTCTAGTTGTTCGTTTGCATGCATAGTTGGCATAGAACTATATACAATACCCGATGCTGTGGTTGGTCCATGCTCCCTGATGGGATTTGCATCTAATTCCAGCTGCCTCGAACATTTTGTTTTGCCACCATTTCCAACAGACAGTGATGATTCCCCACGTGGTTGATTTGGTTGACTAAAAGCTGCTCTCGTGACAATTAAAAACAGAAACCATATCATCAGAATTGTTCTGAAAGAATACCAGAATTATTATACAGTCTAGGCACAGACAGTAAACTATGCTAGTGTACTCCAAAGGATTTATTTACTTTTCATCACAGCATCAATCGAGTAGAAGAGGAAGATGATTGATTCATTTAAAATTAAAAAAATAATTAATTGAACACTGTTCTATTCACAAAATTCTTAGCTGTCACTGAAAGGGAATACAAATACCCTTAGCGGAAAAACTGACAAAAACAAGAATACAAAAGCAAAGATAACAAAAATTCCAAAATCACTAATCTTTCTTTCTTTCTTTTTTGCTGTTCTTTTTTACAGTTATAGCTGAAATCTTACAACAGCTAATCCATTGTACTTTCCTCAACAACCACAAAAGACAAACACGATAGTACTTATAAGATAGGATTACCTGGATTGGGAGGGTTCCGTTTGGATCGGCGATTAGATCGGCGCCTATTCTTCTTCTTTTCCTTATCAACACTATCCTCACCCCCCTCAACCACCATCATTGTCGAATACTCACTCAAACTTCTCACAATTCCTCACTTTATAATTAAAAGACTAAACAATTAATCAAAAAACAATGAGGTGACAGATAAGGAAAACCCTGAAATCAAGGCACCTTCCGATTGTTAAAAAATATCACGGAAGAACCGATGATAATGGGACATAAAATTAAAAAGAAAATAAAAAAAGAAAGAAAGGGGAAAGAGATGATAGGGTAAGAGGTCAGTGTGGGAAGTTAAAAAGGAAAAGGGGGACGTGATTATTGGTCGGCTGAGACAAATGGCGCCGACCATCGATTCCTTAGTCTACTCCCCTTAAGCCCCTAACGCCGCCAGCCCCTTCACTTTCTTTCTGTTCTTTTCCTTTTCTTTTCCTTTCTCTTCGCTTCCCTGTCTCTTTTTACCGCGGGATATCGTGCATGCAAGAAAAATATTATATATGTATGGATGGCCCCAGTATACTATTTACTAGCTTTGTTGCTCTTGCTCTGCGGGCATGAAGAATTATTCTCAGCAAATGTATAAAGCATAAAAATAAACTAAATATTTAAATTTTTTTCATATAAAGCGGCAAGTCCATGTAAACAAAGCAGCTCACAACAATATTAATATTATAAAGCATTTTTTAATTTGAGAATTAACTAAGACACAAAACGTTGTTTTCTTGAGCTCTCACCGCCCTGCAACAAAAATAAAGTCATTTATGTACATGAATGTAAGTGGTCATATATCTATAAACAGTTTGAGTGAAGGAGAGCTTGAAAATGGGTAAAACAAAAAAAAGGGCCGTGGTGGCTTAAATTGTTCAGGCTGATGCAAGAGATTATTGAAAATTGTGTTCGGTACATAATAAAAGAAGAAGACAATCCAGTAAGTATCATATGACTACCGATATACATGAAGGGTAAAAGCAACAAAATGGATGAGATAGTTGGTCATAAACATAAGAACGTGCAAACAAAATCAAGAGCATTACCTCAGTAGATGTAGAAGAAGTGAGTCGTTGTTTCTTAGAAATCGCTTCTGCTGGAGTGTTATCTTGTGTGGAGCCATTCCTTTCTGAAATGTCTTCATCTTCTGTAACGCTAGCTGTGTATGTGGAAGTTTGTTGCGTATTTAAATAACAAAATATGGTCATCAGCTTTGTAGATGTGAAAGACTACATAGAAAATTTTAATTAGTTGCAGGGGAGTTTCAAATCCTTATGTTACAGGCAATTATGATAAGCAAAAGTTCATGAGACCAATTTAAAATAGGACATTCCAAATGTTTTCTAAATATTAAAGATGGATAATTCAAAATCATGAATGTAAACAACGAAAGATGACTGGAGTTTCATCAAGAAAGTCATGACTCATGAGATGTGTCAGGTACTATTGTTTAGACTTGAAGGGATTGAGAGCGAGTAAGAACAAGCAGTGCTAAATATTTTTTTGTCGAGGCTTAGAAACTTAGAAAGCATGCTTAAACATTTTGGTTGATGATGGACTATGGGTCAAGTAAGAAAAGCATTCATACATATCCTGTGTGGGTGAATCAACTAACACCAAAGCTTTTTTTTTTTTAGATTAATGTGGGTGTCCGGATTAACTTATATACTTCGACTAATTCTATGAGTTCTGAGGTTAACGACCATGTAAATCTCCAGTAGCCCTGAAAGGACTCGAACTCGTGACTATTAAAAAACAAATTCAAAACCTAATCAATTGAGATAGCCTCGAGATTACACAAAACCCTTCTTGTTCGAGGGGGAAAGATTTATTGAATCATTTGACCTGACGTGATCTTTGGGAGGAAGAATTTCAGGTAATCTGAGGCAAGTCAGCATTCAATGGAGTTGTTCTGATAGGTGTTGGATGGGTCATAGAAGTTGCATCTGTTGTTGTTATAGGTGTTGAAGTATTTGAGGGCTTTACCTCAGCCTGCCTAGTCAATTTGATGAGTGTCTCTTTTGAGAAATCATCAAAGACATACCCAACATAAATGTCACATTTATTGAGAGCAGATCTATAGGCCCAGGAACACAGCTGAAAAATCTTGAGTTTGTTAAGGACCTCAAGCATTTGCGGTGGAACAACATAGGAATCCGTGAAATTCTTGTCATAGACGAAGTGATGAGTCGAGGCCTTGAAAAACTTTTCAGAAGACTTGCCAGCTAATAGGAAGTTTGTGATATCCTTCTCATCAGTCACGATGCAATTAACTTTAAACATAAAGTTCAAAAACCAAAAGTTAATGAGTGCCCGAGAACAAAACATTAAACAAAGGATAATGTAAATTAAAATTGTTTAGAGAAAAAAACGAAAAGTGGCATGTGTTATGGTCTAACCATGGTATAGGCGTGGAGCTTGGCAAGCCATGTTCAATATATTTAAGGTTGTCGCTGGTTCTAGAGAGTGTCTTATTGTAATTTGTTGTGTGGCCCGCACAATGTGATGGGGGGACCATCACATTAATTAAGGAGGCAGCTGGCTGCCTCTTTGATTTAAATTAAATGAGCTGCTACTGTAGACGCAGTAGAGAGAAACAGAACAAAGGAGAAGAAAACCGAGAGAAAGAAAGGAAGAAGAGGCAGCAGAGCAGCCTGCGTTCTTTCTTCGATTTCCAGTTCGTTCACCGTTGGATCGGGCTGAGATTTTGACAGCAGCTTCTAGACACGTTCCTCTTCATTCTGGACGGTTGGATCGAAGATTGATGGTGTGGAAGCTGGCCGTTTTGACAGAAAACGGGGCTGTCAGTATTGTGAGTTTTTCTCAAATACTTCTCCTTTAATCTTGTTGTAATCCGAGAATAAGTAGTTCTTGATGATATATATGTTGTAGCCCTTAGTTGAATCTGAGGAAGAACTATTGTGAACCCATTATTTGTGATAGTGGAAGTTTTTAGGTGGACTCGGTCCGGTGGTTTTTCCCGCATCGGGTTTTCCACGTAAAAATCTTGGTGTTGATGTGTGTGATTGTTGCATTATATTTGTTCATTGTTTGATTCTGTTTTTTACTGCACAAAGAGGGAAAAAGGATTGGGATTTGTGATTGTGAATTGTATTCCGCTGAATTGATCCGGTTATTTGTCCCTAGTTTTCCCAACAAAGTGGTATCAGAGCATTTGGTTGTGTAGATTGAATTCTTGTGCAGTTAAAATGGAAAAGGAAGAATCGGGCATGATAAAGCTCACTTCCTCAAATTATTTTCTTTGGAAAACAATGATGGAGGATCACTTATATTGCAATGATTTGGCTTTGCCGATTGAATGTAAAGGAATAAAGCCTAATGATATGGATGATGCAAAATGGAATGGACTAAATAGAAAGGCTACCGCTAATGTTAGAAAATGGGTATCTTCTAAGTCCATTAATCATATTTCTCAAGAACATGACTGCTATACGGTGTGGAAAATGTTGGAAGAAACCTTTGCCAAGGAGAGTGCACAAAACAAGGTTTTTGTAATTAGAGACCTTGTGAATTTGAAGTATAGAGATGGTGAAGATGCTTCGGTGCATATAAATGTATTCCAAGGGTTCTTGAATCATTTGTCATTGATGAACCTTGAGTTAGCCGATGAAATGCAAGCATTAATCCTATTGAGTTCATTGCTTGGGATAGTTGGGAGACTTTGGTAGTGTCACTTAGCAATTCTACTCCGAATGGAAAGCTCACTTTGAAAACAGGTGAAGGATTGTATCCTCGATGAAGAGAAGAGGAGGAAAGGGACAAGCACTTCCGAGTCTCATGCACTTGTTACGAGAAAGTCGAGGGAGAAGTCAAAGCGAGGTTCTCTCACGGCAAGCAAGATGGAGAATCCAGTAATAGAAAAGGCAAATGGAAGCCAAGAGGAAGATCTCGTCAAGGAAGGGTTTTAAGTGTTATTACGTGACAAGCACGGGCATATGCAAAAAGATTGCAGAAAGTATAAAAGAGATAAAAAGGGTAGAGATGAAGATAAGAATGAAGAGAATGGTACGGCTGCGGTTGTATATCGATGGTGATGTTGCCATTGTGTGTGATGATGGCTGTGTTAATCTTACATGTCAAGATACCACCTGGGTTGCAGATTCAGCGGCTTCTTACCATGTTACACCCCGACATGATTTTTACACATCCTACACTGCTGGTGACTTTGGTCAAGTTAGGATGGGAAATCAAGGGATGGCCGAGTGTTGTGGGCATTGGAGATATTTGGTTGGAAACCAATGCGGGTGCAAGTTGCTACTTAAAGATGTTAGGCATGTGCACGATATGTGCCTACATTTGATCTCTACTGGTACTCTTGATGAAGAAGGCTATCACGGTTACTTCGGAGATGGTAAATGGAAGCTCTCCGAGAAATTCCTTAATTGTTGCTAAAGGGAAGAAGATGGGTCTCTACATGTCACAAGCCAAGGTGATCAAAGGGGAGGTGAATGCAATTGAAGATTGCTCTACTGATCTATGGCATAAGCGGCTTGGACATTTGAGTGAGAAAGGCCTTGACATCCTTGCCAAGAAGAACTACCTTCCTTTAAAAGGTATGAACTTGAACACATGTACTCATTGTTTAGTTGGTAAACAACATAGAGTTGCATTTCAAAGATCACCTCCACATAGAAGATCACATGTTCTTGATTTAGTCCATACTGATGTTTGCTCTATGATTGATAAGTCTCTTGGAGGTGCATTTACTTTGTTAGTTTTATTGATGATCACTCCAGGAAGATTTGGGCCACTTGTTTGAAATCCAAAGATCGGGTGCTTGATGTCTTTAAGGATTTCCATGCGGAGTTGAAAGAGAAACTGGTAGAAAGCTGAAATGTGTTCGAGCGAGACAATGGTGGTGAATACGGGGGTTCATTTGAGAAATATTGCGGGGAACATGGCATCAAGTTGGAGAAGACAGTTCCTAAGACTCCACAGCAGAATGGAGTGGCTGAGAGAATGAACGAGAACCATTGTTGAAAGAATTAGATGTATGCTCTCTCATGCAAAGCTGCCTAAGTCCTTTTGGGGTGAGGCAATGAAGACTGCAGTTGCCATGATCAACCTTTCTCCATCAGTTCCTCTTGAGTTTGATGTTTCGAGATAGAGTTTGGAAAGGAAAGGATGTTTCCTATGCACACTTGAGAGTGTTTGGATGCGAGCATTGTACATGTTCCAAGGGATGAAAGGTCCAAGCTTGACAACAAGACAAAGCAATGTATTTTCTTGGGATCTGAAGATGACGAGTTTGGCTATAGGTTGTGGGATCCAAAGGAGAAGAAAATTGTGAGAAGCGAGAGATGTTATCTTCTTTGAAGATCAAACCATTGAAGACTTTGAACGAAGGAGAAAACAGAGTCTACAACTTTTATTCCATCTAATTCAAATCCAAGACCTACTCCACAGTTACCTTTGATGCCTGCTAATCATGGGGGAGATTTGCAAAATGATGATAATGGTGGTTTTCTTGATGAGCCATTAGTTGGTGATCCTGAATCAGCTAATGATGATATTGATGTTATTCCTGAACAGGTTATGCGGGAAGCTCCGGATGAGCCACAATTGAGGAGGTCAACCAGACCTCGCCAACCTTCCACCAAATACTCTCCTCATGAGTATGTCTTTGGTTCTTGACGGGGAGAGCCAGAATGCTTTGATGAAGCTATGTCACATAAGAAGAAAAGTGAATGGTTGCAAGCAATGCAAGAAGAGATGAAATCCTTGCATGAAAACCATACCTTTGAGTTGGTGAAGCTTCCTAAAGGTAAGAGAGCACTCAAGAACAAATGGGTGTTCAGGTTGAAAATTGATGAACATTGCTCACAGCCAAGGTACAAGGCAAGATTGGTTGTGAAAGGTTTGGTCAGAAGAAGGGTATTGATTTTGAAGAAATCTTTTCACCGTGGTCAAGATGTCTTCAATCCGAGTTGTGCTTGGCTTAGCTGCTAGTTTGAATCTTGAAGTTGAGCAACTTGATGTGAAAACTGCCTTTCTCCATGGTGATTTAGATGAGGAGATCTACATGGAACAACCTGAAGGGTTTGAAACAAAAGGTAAAGAGCAGTTAGTTTGCAAGTTGAAAAAGAGCCTATATGGGTTAAAGCAAGCTCCAAGACAATGGTACAAGAAGTTTGATTCTTTCATGGTGGATCATGGTTATGACGGGACCACTCTTGATCATTGTGTATTTATGAAAAGGTTTCCAGATGGAAACTTTATTATTCTCCTATTGTATGTGGATGATATGTTGATTGTTGGCCATGATGCTAAGAAGATTCGAGATGTTGAAGGAAGAGTTAAGCAAGTCTTTTGCAATGAAAGACTTAGGACCGGCAAAACAGATTCTTGGCATGAAGATCACACGTGACGAGGAAGAAGGAGAAACTTTGGCTATCTCGGGAGAGATATGTCCAAAAGGTACTTGAGAGATTCAACATGAGCAACTCCAAACCGGTTTGTTCTCCACTTGCAAGCCACTTTAAAGCGAGTTCTAAGCAGTGTCCTTCAAGTGATGAAGAAAGAGATGAGATGAAAAAGGTTCCTTATGCATCCGCAGTTGGTAGCTTGATGTATGCCATGGTTTGCACAAGGCCGGATATAGCTCATGCGGTTGGTGTGGTTAGTCGGTTCCTCTCCAATCCTGGTAAAGAACACTGGTCAACAGTGAAATGGATACTCATGTATCTCAAAGGTACTTCTAGTTTCAGCTTATGTTTTGGTAATGATAAACCTGTGTTGGATGGATACACAGATGCGAGATATGGCTGGTGATGTTGATTCTAGAAAGTCCACATCGGGATACTTGATGAAGTTTGGGGGGAGCGGTCTCATGGCAATCAAGGCTGCAAAAATGTGTTGCATTATCCACTACAGAGGCGAATATATTGCTCTTCTTCTTGAAGGGGGCAAAGAGTTGTTATGGATGAAGAAGTTCTTACATGAACTTGGTCTAGTTCAAGAGAACTTTGTGTTGCCTTGTGATAGTCAAAGTGCAATCCATCTCGATAAGCATCCTACTTTTCACTCTCGATCAAAGCACATTGAGGTTAGATATCAATGGATTCGAGATGCTATGGAGATGAAGTCATTTGTTGTTGAGAAGATCCATACCGATAACAACGTGTCAGAGCCTCTACCGAGAGATAAGTTTGAGTTTTGCAGAAGGGAAGCAGGCTTGTCAGAGCCTCCTAAATTGAAGCTTACATGTTGATCGCCGGTATGGCGGAATTCCTCACATGGTGCGTGAGGGGGAGATTTGTTGTGTGGTTCCGCACCATGTGATGGGGGGACCATCACATTAATTAAGGAGGCAGCTGGCTGCCTCTTTGATTTAAATTAAATGAGCTGCTACGTAGACGCGAGTGAGAGAAACAGAACAAAGGAGAAGAAAACCGAGAGAAAGAAAGGAAGAAGAGGCAGCAGAGCAGCCTGCGTTCTTTCTTTGATTTCCAGTTCGTTCACCGTTGGATCGGGCTGAGATTTTGACAGCAGCTTCTAGACACGTTCCTCTTCATTCTGGACGGTTGGATCGAAGATTGATGGTGTGGAAGCTGGCCGTTTTGACAGAAAACGGGGCTGTCAGTATTGTGAGTTTTTCTCAAATACTTCTCCTTTAATCTTGTTGTAATCCGAGAATAAGTAGTTCTTGATGATATATATGTTGTAGCCCTTAGTTGAATTTGAGGAAGAACTATTGTGAACCCATTATTTGTGATAGTGGAAGTTTTTAGGTGGACTCCGGTCCGTGGTTTTTCCCGCATCGGGTTTTCCACGTAAAAATCTTGGTGTTGATGTGTGTGATTGTTGCATTATATTTGTTCATTGTTTGATTCTGTTTTTTACTGCACAAAGAGGGAAAAAGGATTGGGATTTGTGATTGTGAATTGTATTCCGCTGAATTGATCCGGTTATTTGTCCCTAGTTTTCCCAACATAATTTGGGCAGCTCTCAAACCATCAGCCCTTGTTAAGATGATAGTCAATTATAAAAGCATTGCATGTGAAGCATATATATGTTCTGTATTTACGGAGGGAAAAAATCAAACAATTTAGTTGTAATTATATTAAAACTCATGAAACAATATAGTAATTGTGTTGATGAGCCAATAATAAAGAAAGCATAAGAAAACAAAGGAGAAACTTTATGCTCATATGGATCCATGCAAAGAATTTCTTTTATTGTTCTTCATTTCTCGTTGATTTGATCTTTCAAAGATATGACAGAGCGTGTGTGGATCGATGGAGGGAGTTTGTGGATTTTGACAGGTATTTCACCATAGCTAAATAAAAGAACCATTAATGAAATGGAGCCTAGAATGTTAGCAAGCCTAGAATGGATCTTTAACTTTGTTTAGAGCTTCTCTTGGTATTTTTATGTTATACATCTAATTTCTAAAGAGGTTTTTATAATTAATCTTTTTTTTTTCGAGCTTCTATATAGATAAGTTTTTTTTTCAAAAAAATACTTTGAATCTAAATTATTATATTTCTAATATGTGCAGCATTGTATAATATTCCCCCTCTTTATTTCATTAAATCAATTTAATATACATATTTATTTCTATCATCGTTTCATTTAATTTAAAACATATTTCAATAATTAAATTTAGCAAACAAAACGTGATAAATGTTCTATTTTGCAAGATTTAAAATCTTAATTAACATTTGCCCTTTAATTTTTTCTTTTTATTTTTAGTTATTATTAATATTTTTTATTTATTTTTTAGGATACACAACTCTCAAGTTAATTTATATTACATGCATGCATAATTTAATTGATCCTAACTTAGATTTATTACTTCGAACAAAAAAAAAACTTGTCTATATCATAACGCGAGTCAAGAATCTAGCTAAAATATTAGAAATTGTTAAATAATTCCTCTAATATCTGAATGAAAAATATAACAATATCACATTGCGTCATAACATAAGAAATGTTTCAAGCTTTGTATAATCAAGTTGTTTGCTTTCAATGTATGGTAATAGCCGCGCGCGATCACGAAAGTTGATTCTCTAGGGAAGGAAAGGTGAGAAAAAAAGGACAATCGAAATACTTTCCATGCACAAAGATATAAGCTTTTGTAATGGCTTTGCATCATTTATAAGGATTAAATTGAAGTCATTGCCATCGATTCATGGGCCACAGCTCGGTCCTGAGTGCGTTTGTTTTTTAAAAACGCACTCTTAGGACCAAGTCGAGGGCACCCAACATATTTTTTCACACAATAAGTGGTAATGAAAAACTTCACGTAACAAAAGGAGGGTCAACTCCATAAACACAATTGTATAAAAAAAAAAAAAAAAAGAAGACACTTTCAGGCAAAGAAAAGCAACTGCATGATTGAATTTCATGACTCAAAATCAAGCTCAAAAGAAAGCCAATGCTCGTTGTCCATAGCATTGTGTAATACATTCCACCAAACCAGCATGTGTGATGTGACGAAGGAATATTTGCATGCCAACAACCTATAGATAGAGTAAAAAGTTTAAGATTAACGTTTGGTTTTGCCAAGGTAACATCCCAACAGCAGCAGCACCAGAACTTGACATGGATCAAATGTTAGAGCCCTAAAGGCAGAGTCTTTAATGGCGTTTTATAATGCAGGATAACAAATAGAACACAAAAGGTTGCTTCTTCTTTTTTTCCTACAAAAAGAAGCATTTTTTTCAACCAAGAACCTGTTCAAAACTGGTGTTTGCGCTCACAACAGTACCATGATCTTGGAATTGCTTGGTTTTTCCTTTTTAGTTCTTTGTTGGATAAAGAAAGGAATTAATTATTAGAAAGAATAGAACAAAAATGATAACTCTAGTTAGACTGTTAATAGAATAGCATTTGCTCCATGAAGAAAGGAAAGAAAAAACATGACGTGAAGGCCTAAAAAAATGTCCAAAGGCCCGTAACAAAAAAAAAAAAACACAAAATAAAAAATATCAAAATATCTTAGGGACATTGTAAAAAAAAACAAAAATCCTTACATGAATTATTCTTTTTATCATATACAATCCACACTTCATTTGATGTAATTATATATATTAAATATACTTGTAAAATTACACAATAAATTTATCAATTTATACCTAAATAATGATTTTTGAAATTGCGACGACAAATATATAATACGTACAAACACATATAATTCTTAATTTTATTAATTCAACAATTTTATAATTAACCGGACTAATATTTTTTTGAAAGCATCATAAATGAACTTCACATTATCAAATTTTTTCGATCATTTTTATCTAAATTATACATTTAGCATATTTCATTTCCATTATCCCTATTAAATATCACTTTCTTAGTTATTAATCTTTTGGCTACTATATATCAATCACATCCGCTCCTTAGTTCGCATTCTTTCAACTATTAAGTAAAGATTTTTCAAGGCAAAACACTCAATTGATCTAATATTAGCATGGTCTTATCATTACTTGACACGATCAATTCATGACATCAATGCATGTTTAACTTTTAATGTATCATGTTCATTCTTAATACATTATTACCCTTCATAAAAAAACATTATTCTCAGGATGTCTAAATTCCTATTTGTCACTCACATAAATATCTTAACACTAACCAAACAATACTTCAATTTCTTAGTTATCTACCTTTTTAATCATTAAATTTTATAGTTCATTACCTTAATCCTTGTCCTTCTAACTATTATTATCAAATTATTCTTTTTTCTTAGTCACCATCTTTTCGATTACTAAGTATCAATTTATGCTATATTCATAGCTATAAATCTTATAGTCGCTAAGTGTCATTTCATATCATATCCTTAATCACCAATATTTTGATCACTAAATATTAATCCATACCAAATCTTTAGTTACTGACACTACAATCACTAAATATCGACCCACATTAAATAATTAGTTATTGACATTATGGTCACTAAGTATCAATTCACATTATATCCTTAGTTACCGATATTTTGGTTACAAAGTATCGCTCCATGTTATACCCTTAGTTATCGACACTTCGACCACTAAGTATCGTTCCATATCTTTCACATATTTAATATAACTATTTCATAACATTTTTGACACATCATCTCATTTCATTCCAAACATTTACCATGCTCATTTCATCTATATATGTTATCTTGTTGTGTTCAATCTAAATTCACAAATTTATCAATACATAATGTCATCATATCCAAATCAACTTTACAATTTCAACGGTACACAATCCCATCATTTCCAATCCATTTCATAATTACATTATAACATAACAATTCTAGATTTCATAAATAAATTATATTAAACTTAAATAAAGATGAAGTGTCGAGCACCTACTTGGTATTTACATGGAGACATGATCTTCTTGCTTCAAGTTTCTACTTTCAAAGTCCCTCCTAAATTCCAATGAGTATCTCATATCAATGTTAAAACTCATATAATCACTCAGATCATCATTCATGATTGAAATAAACTTTCATGAATATACTATTTTGTTTTTTAATCATATTCATTCATATCCAGTATTTATTATGTCATTTTCGACCAACTAGTTTTGTTAGTTCATATAAATACTCATTCTGTCATTTATAGCTCAACAATATCACTTTTTAATTTCAACAAATATTACACCATTTATGGCTCGCCAGGGTTGTATATATTACTTATTCACTTTAGAATCAAATTTAATATCCCAACATTGTGGTCAATAATTTTCAATTTCTAGCATTTTCTTAAATACATGATAAATACCAATCCAACCCATCTATTTCATAGATATTTCACATATATATCCTCCTTAATCACGCTAGCAAATATTTATATATTATAAATTAATTCCATCATGATTTTAGTTTGAATCTCAAGATATATTCATCTTTATAGTACATGTCTATATAATTTCCAGCACCATTCTCATTTATAAAATCATTCAATACACAACCATATTGATTTAACATCTATAACGCACACTTGCTTTCTTTTGATCATAACAACCCATATTCATACATATTCATAATTGTCATCATCATTTACATATACACGCATTCATGGTTGCCATAACAACCCACATTGACACACACAAGGGTTGTCATAACAATCCCCGTGGACATGGTTCCTTATAGCCCATTTTATACACATTTTGGGTTGCCAAAACAACCATTTTTTTTTCATATAAGTGGGCTGCCATAACAGGCCATATTTACATGCACATGGGTTGTCATGACAACCTATTTTTTTCATGTTTTTGAGTTATCATTACAACCTCTTTTTTCCATGTATATGGGCTGTCAAAACAACTCACATTTACATACTTTTGATCTATCAGCACAACCCTTTTTTTTCATGTATATGGGTTGTCAAAATAGCCCATATTTATATACATAACGTGGCCCAAACTTGTCCAAACTCATGTAACATATAAGCTCTCAATTTACTTATAATTAGACTTTAATAATGACTTAATCTCACAGACTTTTTCACTGTCAGAACAACCCTTCTTCACCCTTATTTGGGTTATCACAACAGTCTGTTTTTTCAATCATACATGGTTGTCATGACAAACCTCATGCACTTATTTAATCCTTACAACACATTACTAAAAGTTTAACCAAATTTCATTATTACTTGGTCTCTAATTTTGCTAACATCTTATGTTGAACAACACACCCATAAACATTCATTTTCAATACTTACACCTATCATATCAAGCACTTAATGGCCATCCAAAATAATCATCCTTTTTCATGAAATTTAACTATACCTAAAACTTCCCAACACACCAAACATGGTTCAAACACAATATAATAATTTCACAAGTATTTCCATCATTATTTATACATCAAAACAACATAATAAAAAAAATTTCAAAGTCCCCTAAATTTCCCTTCAATGGTCAGCCATTATAGGCTCCATTTTTTTTCCGATTGGTTTTCAATTTCTTCAATAATACACCGTAATCATGTTATCTAAACCTCTTTTTAATAATTACATAATCTCAAATTTCCTTTGACATTTACTCATGAACCTTAAAAATAAAATTTTGCAGATTTTATTCCCCCCTTCCAAAGAACAAGAAATAAATGAATTTAATGGAGGGTAAGTACTTCACCTTTGCTAGTTTAACTTCATTGAGTGTGTTCTTGCAAACTTTCCAAAATCCGATCTTCTTCTTTTCAAATTTTAGCCCTCCTCTCACTATTCTCTCACTCTTCAAACTCTCATTCTCTCTCTAAAACTTTTTATGTTTGGTTTTTTGTTCACATACACATACAATCTCTCTCATAATTCTTTATAGAAGGACATGCAAGATGATATTTTATTTTGAAGAGAATAAGAACAAAGTCCCTCTCTCTTCCTTGCTATTGTTTTATATGAACAATAGCTTCATAGCAGATAAGGTTTAAAATTTAAGTTAATTATCATTTTACCCTTACTAATGCTTTTCTAATTCTGGCTTGTTGTACTTATATGTTATTGTTTTCTTTTTTTATCCTTTTAAGCTTCGATTATCCTAAAAATTTAACCCGAGATAAGAAAATATATCATAAGACGCTTTGTGAAATTTCAGCCCGATCTAATAGTCGGATTGGAAGATCCACTCAATATCATAAAACTAGAAAATCAATAATTTTTTGCCAAAAATCCAATTTTAACATACCATATAATTTACTTAAATCATCGTGGGTTTTAGAATAATTTGTTGGAGATTCCTATTCATAATTATCATAAAACTTAGATGTTTTTACCATTTTTGGTTCAAATAACATAATTGTGCATGATGTTTATATCAAAAATCATTGTTTCTCATGCAAATAGTCATTCATTAATTTATTTGAAACTTCATACTATTTTATAAATAATATCACCCAAATTTACAAAATTTCTGCCTTTAAATCATTATTTTACCCGATCAGGAAATTTACATGACTTGTCGCTAGTTAATATTTCGTGTACTGATTTATTGCTTTATTTTATTTGAAATTTAAATTAATCTCCTAAGAATGTTCATCCCGGTTCACTAGAATTTTCTCTTTAATTTATCATTTTTCAATTAATAATTACCCTATTTAACCTGGACTTAACGATTTTAGATCGAGGTTTTACAAAAAAAATCCCAATTAAATTGACATAGGTCAAGCCAGTTTTGAAAGGAAAAAAACCAAGTTGAACTAGTCGATTTGAACTGGTTGGTTTGTTCGGTTCATAATTTTAAAAAATATAAATTTTGGTTTGATTGATTTTTTAACCAAATACCAAATCAAACAAAATTGAAAATGCTCACCCCTGGTATCACATAAAAGTTCTATATGTATAGGATTTTCCTTCTTTAACTGCATAATAAAACTAGCTATGTAACTTGTGTTCTGCCGCAAATCAGATAAAAAACCTTGGTTAAAAAATTAATGTTCAGCCGATGCAAGCACATTTTAAAAAAGAGAACAATCCAATATTGAATGATGAAAAAAAAATAAGAAAAAAATCAATGTCAACTTGTGTTAACCCATTAAATTTGTGACTCGAGTTATTTGACTAAAATCAACAAATTTTGAAAGACATTGAGCCCATATTTCAACTAACCAAATATTGAAAGACTAAATTGAAAAAAAAATCAAACATACAAAGGGATAAAAAAAAAAGCAATTCTAAAAAAGACTGGAGCCCACTCAGGCTAAATCGTCAAACCTACGAGTCATGTTATGAGATTGGGATAACCTGATAAAAGTACAATGAAGAAAATCATGAAACTCAATTTTAAAAAAAAAACAATGTTGAATGTTGAATCATGAGATGGAATTGATTAAAAAAATAGAAAGTATATAGAAAAAAAGGTTTGAGCTTGCCTGAGTTAACCCGCCAAACCCATAGATTAGGTTATGAGATTGAAATAACCCTAAAGTGAAAGGAAAACAAAGAAAATCATGAAACTCATTTTTTTAAAAAAAACCAATGTTGAATTATGAGATGAAAAAAAATAAGTAAAAAAAATGATGCCAACTCATATTAGCTTAAAAACTTGCACTCCAAGCCATTCGATCGAAAGCATCAAATATGAAAAAACTACGAAAGCCAATTCTCAAAAAATTAAACATTGAAGTATAAAATAAAAAAAATCAATTACACAAAAGGATTAAAAAAAATAGTAACTAAAAGGAAGAAAAAAAAAGGCACGAACCCACCTAAGTTAACCAGCCAAACCCATATGTCAAGTTATGAGATCGAGAAAATCATATAAAAAAGGAAAATGAAGAAAACCATGAAGCTTTTTTTTTTTAAAAAAAAAACCAACGTTAAGTAATGAGATCGAAAAAGAAAATAAGTTTTAAAAAATTAAGAACAATGTCAGCTTATAAAACTCATGACCCGAGCCATTTGATTGGAAGCATCAAAACAAAAAAAAAACCATAAAGTTCAAAATTTAAAAAAAAATTAAATGTCAAAAGATGAAATTGAAAAAAAATCAAATGTCAAAAGATGAAATTGAAAAAAAAATCAATCACAAAATATAATTCAAAAGAAGAAATAACAATTAAAAGAATGATGATTAAATTTGAAGAGAGAGAGAGAGAGAGGGTGGAAAATTTTAAATTGAAGGGCTAAGTTGAAAAGAAAATTTAATTTAATAAAATAATCAAAAGAAGAAACCACAAAAAGAATGAGGATCAAATATAAAAAATTAACAAATTAAAACATTTTATTAAAGGATGATATTGAAAACAATTGAAAGTTTACAAAAGAGGCAAGAAAAAAATGAAGAAAAAAAATCAAGACCAAATTTAAAGATTAAAAAATAAAATAAAATCTAGATTGAAGGACATAATTGAAAAAAATAAAAAAAACTTACAAGATGATCAGAGATAAAAATTAAAACAATAAAAAGAATAAGGATTGATACGCGAATATACCTAATCAAGGGACTGCTCTGAAATTTTAAAAATCATGCGCCAATCTTGATAAAAGAGAGAGAAGAAAAGGAAAAAAAAAAAAAGGGCTCCGACAATAATCTATCCATCAAAACCTAACACATCCACTATCAAAACCTAACACAAGCCACCTAGTGTGGAAGAGGATGACATGAGAAATCCAATGACACGGTAGAAGTCATTTTTATATTATCATTTAATGTCGCACGCACCGCCGAAACGCCTCGAACTCTCCCACGTGCTTGATAGTCTTTTTTTTTAATTACCCTGAAGGTCATTTTACCCCTCTACCAATATGATTATAATGAAAAAACCCACTTGAAAATATATAAAATCCCCTGAAACAAGCCTAAATTAATTGTGAGATAAAAGGTAATTTTATGATTTTACTGTGCTCAGAATATGAAAAATATAAAAAACCCCGAAGCAAGACTTAATTAATTATGATATAAAGGGTCTGTGTAAAAAAATATAAAATCTAAAAAAAAACCATGGCAACCAAGTATTTGATTGTTTTCTTTTAAGGATAGTGAGGGTATTCCATTGTTAAAAATAAGTTATAAATACTTTTATACACCCAATCAAAGTGAGAATGACAAATAGATTTAAAAGAAAAAAAAATTGTTTTATCCCTAACTTAGTCTTTTACGTGAATTTTCCACTCCCGTAAGTTTTTGGTAAATAGAAAGCTATGAAAGAGCTGGGTCATGATAATATTATTGTAGAATAATTTTGTGGATTGTTTACCGGTTAGATTTTAAATTTAATTTTTAATAATTATAAATTTAAATTTTTTAGGATCATTAAAAATTTATATAATTATTAATTTTAAAATATATATAATTAATCTTAAGATACACATTAAAATACACACAAAGTAATTCGAATAATAATGTTAATAATAATAATAATAATAAAAATAAAAATAAAGACATTATCGTAGGACCAAAATGACATGTTCAAATCTTAAAGCCCATCCAGTTAGATAAAGATTTTGAAGCTGCCATGTTTATTTTTCTATTACTACTGCTATATCACGGAGCACCGTATTTGTACCTGCACTTCAATGATTTCATCATAACCACTAATACTCCACCACGTGCACCTCGACAGGGCTATAGCCAATCAAAATCAACCGAAGGTGTATTAGTTGTGTCGCTGTTCGAAAGACGCCATCAATATATATAAGCGTAAAAATTACAACACCCAAGCTCCCTCGATAGAATTAATCTCAAAATTGATCGAAGAAACCTTGAAATTTGCTCTCTCACACTCTGTCGCTCTCACCCATGGCTTACGTCGAACGAGGTTAGGCACTCTCTTTCTCCTCTCTACGTTTTCTTCATCATTTTAATCTCTCAAATGTTAGGGTTTGATTTATGTGAATTTTATCTAGCCCTTTTCTCTATTGCGAATCTATCTATATGGTTTGTGATTTTTTGTTCCATGCATTCAATTTAGGAATTAGGGTTTTCGCGTGAGTTGATTTTTTAAGTCAACGCTTAAATTGACTGGGTGAAGAACTAATTGTGCCTAAGATGAATTCATGCATAAAAAATGAACATAAATTATGCTTCGAGTTTCTTTAATTAGATTATCTGTTATGTCGATGTTAATGACGCAGGAGCTTGATCACTGTTAGTTAGAAGATCATGCCATAATCTGATATTTTGAGCTTCTAATCGAACGACTTATGGTTCTTCAAGAGGATCACAAACCATTTTAAGGTGGAAGATAGTACATGTTTCGATGAAATTGATGGGACATTAAATTTACCCGTTAGTGTTTTCTCTTGCACATGAAATCTGTGTGCTGACATTATTAATTCTTGGTCACTACACATTTTAGACAATTAATTCTTCTGGGGACTGTTTCTAATTTTCTCTTATGCTGGAAACTTTATACAATCAACATTTTCCTGCCTTTCCGTTATTAGTTTTGATGTCGATGCTCTTCTTTTACAACATATTGTCTTGTGTGAAAGTTGATGATGTCCTGTGCTTTTTCTTAATCCAGTCCTCATGTCTCTTTTATGGTGTTGTTTGACTTAAATATTATGTGGTACTTTATCATTTGTGAAAATTGGGTGATGAAATTAATTGCTTGTAAAATGCTCTATAACCGTGTGGCTTGTAATGCAATTGGGTGGCAACATTGAATGAAATAGTGACAAGAAGCAAAAACTGTGGCTGAGTAACTGTATGGTTGATCGGGGCAACATGTACATTTCTTTTCTTGGTGATGGTTGATCGGGGCAACATGTAGATTTCTTTTCTTGGTGTGAATTTTAAAGGGGAAACAAACATGATGAGCATTGAAAATCAATTGGGAGCTTTTCCTTCTCTTTGATTATTATTGTCATGAATGATTAACAACAATATGTTTGCGTCCTTCTTCTTCTTGCTGTTGTTGTCAGGTGTTGTGAAATCCCAGCGATCAATATGGCGACTAAGAACAATCACTGACTTCTTCTGGGCTATTGTGAATTTCATAGGCGTGTTCTTTTCTACTATGTTCTCGGTAATATAATGATTTTACCTTGTTGCTTTGTCATAATATGCCTGTTTTGGCGCTTGTCTTCTAGCTCTAGAGAGTGATCTTCTTTATTCCTTCCATGTCTTAGATGGAAAAGACAGATGCGTACAGAAAAGGATCTGGTTCTAGCAAGAAATGGGATGGTAGCCCAGGAGGTCCTGGGAGTGGACCATATGGTGGTGGCCCACGTGGCCCACCCCGGGGGCTGGACAATGTTAGAGGGATTGATCATAGTAAGTTTATTTTATTGATTTTTGGATATTTAAGTGTTTGCTTTTAACTTTTTGTTAAACACAATTTTGATATCCTTTACTTCCAGGTTCCTTGCCTGCCTGTGGCTCATGCTGTGGCTAATGTGTTGAGGTATCTCTAGCTCATTTGCAGTTGGAAATGAAACGTGATTTGTGTCAATAGAAATTCTAAGATCTTTGCCTTGTTCATAGTTCTTAAATGTTATCGTTCTTGCTGCAGCTTTATGTAAACAATTTGTAACAAACTGATGAGATATTTCAGAGTTTCTAAATATGAAGCAATAATTGTGTGCTTTGGAGGCAATCATCCTTCAGCATGATTACTTACCATTTTGTGTAGATGGTGGTTTCCGTTGTCAACCAAATCTTCTTTTAGGACAACCAAATCTTCTTCTAGGGGATTGGTCAATTGTCATGAATGGTTTGGCCCCTACGGTTCATGCATCGAGCTATGCAACAACTGCCTGGAGCAAAACCAAATGAATGCGAGATCCTTTCGCCCTGCTTTAGACACAGGGCACGAGAATGCCTAATTGCCGTGCAACAGCGCACAAATGTTTGACTCCCACTTGACGACGCCTAGTTCTCGCAATATCGGCAAGTCTATACAGCAAATAAGGAGGGACAATAGCTGAAACTGCATGGTAAAATCGGGACTGGGTGGTTTTCAATTTGAGTTCAACATGCAGATTAGCACTTTTTTATGGCCACTTTTCATATACATAAAAGCAATCAATTAAGAACTACGGGAGAAGAAAAATCTAACTATACCATGGAAATGCATTTTAATTTACGAGGGTAGGCCCAACATGTCCTGGTTACGTATTCAGGATTCATACAACTCGCCTGGAGGTTAATTTTCATGTCCAGAAATTCTGTCGTGTCTTTCCAAAGCACTAAGAATATATCTGCCTTGGATCCTTTGTAGATCCGCATTTCATTTTGCTTCACAATAATGCTCGTTCGAATTTGATGTTACTTGACTTCGTGATGTTCATAGTTGGCCGAAACAAAAACTGATTTTTATATGCAAAAGCTAGCAAGAAAATACCTTAACTAGTAAAATTAAGGAAAAGCTATAGCCTCCTTGATCCCCACCCCTGCAATTTATGCTGTCCTGTCGTATAATTGTTGTAATTTTAGAGTCTGTTTTTTAAGAAAAAAATATTTTTTTATTGAAATCCATTTCTAAGTTCTGACTAGCATTTTAAAAATTTATGGTGTATTAATTGTTGTTTCTAATTTAAAACTAATAAAAGTACTTAAAATTATCCGAAAAGATCACCAGATTATAACGAATGTAGCGCATCCAAAACCAAAAGGGATTAAAAAATGAGCAAGCGACCTCCCATTATAAAGTCTAACTATTGAAATGGGAATTTTTTTTTTAAAAAAAAAAAATCGTCTCTGCAAAGATAATCCTTTAATTTTTGTCTTGAATTGCAAGAATTTTAATTTAACCAACGGTTGTCTCAATGTGTTCAAAATTGTCGTACTAGTTTTCTCTGGTCTTGAGAAATTTTTGCTTTGGCATATTGACAGGACGACATCTTTCTCTGTATCATGCGCAGATTTTAAGTAAAATCTTAGGATTATATTCATGATATACAACGTTTTTTGCTTGAATGTAAGGAGGAGGGAGTGATGTATACATGTGATATGCCAATGATGTTCAGGGCCTCCAATCCTGCAGAGATGGACAATAGTATGGTATCACGTACATACATAATGCCCTAGCCATCTGCATTGGAGACCAGATTGAGGTCTCTCTCTCCAAATTAAATGCTCTTAATCAAAGTAATCTTGCTAATTACTATCTGCTAACAAATCCTTGTCTTTCAACTGATTTTGAGCAACAGGAAGCACGAAAGTGTGCTCCACAAAAGCACAGTGACCAAAGACTAGACAAGAACGTCATCGCCTGTGTTCTTGGAGCCCCCACCTGACCTCGCTGTAGGGCCTCATTCCAAGCTCGTTGCTGGAAGGAGGATAACCCCCTTTAAGGACCTTGAGCAGTAAATTTAATGGTAATGATTTATGAGAGAACCAATCATGAACTATTTCTTACAAAAACATTGTTTTGGCATGTTGACAGGCCTTGAATCACTGGACAGAAATCTAGCTTTTGGTTCAGTTTTTCCCATCTTCCTTTTGCAAATAGCTGTTGGCTAAGTTATTAGCTTATTTGTGGTCAAAACAACATAAAAAAATGCATCTTCAAGGGGGGGAAAGGCATGAATAAGAGAGATAAAAACATTGCAGAAACTTACAACTCTTTTTCTTTTTTCTTTTATTCTTCTCTCTCTCTCTCTCTCTCTCTCACACACACACACACACACACACACACACACACACACACACACATCTTAGTTTCATCTTAATCACCTTTTAATCCAACTCTAATTATTTCTCTTAATACAAATTAACTAACTAAATTCAAGGTCAAATAAATGTCCTAGTAACTAGTTACAACATATCAACCTTGACGTTCTCGCCTTTTATATGTCTTTCATATGTTGAACTTGAACACTTGATGCATTTCTCAACTTTTAAAATTTATCATTTGACAATGCTTTTGTAGAAATATCATTCACTTGCTTCTCTAATTTGCGATACTTAATATCAACTTTTCTTTCTTTAATTGCTTTATGAATGAAATCATGTTTAAGTGCAATGTTCTTGGTTCTGCTGTGAAAACCTGGATTTCTTGCCATTGTTATAGCTTATTTATTGTCACAAAACAATGTTGTTGGCTCTTCTTGTTTTTCTTTTGCATCGTTCATAATTTTTCTAAACCAAATAGCTTGCTAAATAGCTAAACCAAGTGCAACATATTCAGCTTCAGCATATACGATTGAGACATTGCTTGTTGCTTCTTTAAACACAAAGCAAACACACCTGAACCAAGAAGTACTCTTCGAATTTTATCCAATAACTTCAATATTTTTACTCCTTGTATCCTTCAAATCTCTAACTTGTGTTATGACTATGTTATCTATTGACTAAAATTCCTTAAATACAGTCTTTATCATCTCCCACAAATCAAGTGAAGTGAGCAAAATCTTCATCTTTATGCTTCAAAATTTATAATTTAATCTTGTAAACATAGGAGGCTAGACAGAACTTCAATTTAAGTTGTTTACCTTAGCCATCTCTTTTAAATCAATTTTTTTTTATCTGATTTCACCTCCAAACTCGTCTTCCTTCAAACTTTACTCAGATACCACTACTCTTGGCTAAGTTATTAACTTGTGTGTGGTCAAAACAACATAAAAATGCATTTTTTTAAAAAAATCAAGTCTGTAATTTTCTACAGAATAGCATGAACATGGGAAATAAAAAAGATTACTTATCACTCCTTTTCTTGTCTTCCTTTATTTTTTTTCTCACATTCATCTTTATAACATTACCAACACATCTCGACCTTTTATTTGTTCATCTTAATCACCTTTTAATCTATCTTTAATTACTTTCTTTTAACAAGTTAACTAACTAAAATCAATGTTAACTTATCACAGTAACTTAACTAGTTACAACAACAAACTTGTTTTCAATACAAATATAATACTAGCATGAATACTAAATATATACATACATACATGTGTGCTTGCGCGCTTAAATTAAAACAAAGAAGGATATTTTTCTTATTAAAGCATTTTAAGGTAATGAAATTTTTGTTGTTGTCAAAGATGAATCATTTGTCTTTAAAACTTTATTGCATCTTACTTATACAACTAAGATATTTGCAATATACCACATAAGATTCTAATACCACCACCCTTTTTTTCTTGATGAATTAAATAAAAATTACAAAGTTTTTGACTTTTCCAACCCCCTTCTTCTCTTCTTCAACCTTTTCTTCTCTTCTTCAGCTTCTTTTTTTTCCTCAACTTTTTCTTCTCTCTCTTCTTAGCTTATTATTTCAATCTCAAATCTCTTTTATCCCATATCAACTTTGTATTTCTTAAAAAAAAATTAAAAAAAGAAAATGCACATATTGATCAAGAAATTACAGGAAATATAAACATTTCCAAAATATATTCATGTATTCAATATTGTGTAGAACTTCGCTGACCAGCAGGCTTTTTAGCATGTTTTTGGAAGGGCAGAAACCAAAAGAGAGATTTATGAATATGTTGACATGCTACTTGTATCCCCTGCTCCAAACAGGTACAGAGTATATCAAGGTCCCCAAGCCAAATGAGACAACTATCGTTATTAGGGCATATACATAAGCTCTCCAGCTTTTCTGGCTTTCTTCCATTGCATTGTACTCAGCAATGAAAGTGGAAACAGTACTCAGACAACCCAAGAATCCAAACTGTATGCCAGTTGAAATGGTATCACAGGTTTTGGTATGCACCTGCATCACCCAGATCTCATATCATCAAAATTTATAGTGAAGTATTCTTCCTGAAACTCGCTCAAGCTAAATAAGGATGGCAGCACCACGGGGGTTAAAACAATAAGGGAAAAGCAAGAATTTAGAACACAATAAACAATATGTGATTCACAATTAACCTAAGTAACACAGAAATAGAATTAGCCAGATCTATAATCAACAAATTTGACTTGGAAGGTATAGCACATGCAGGCAGAAGGAGGAGAAAGAGTTCGGTTGGGAGAGAGACGAAACCATACCGCTTTCTTCACAGTAGACAGTGCTGCCATGATACATGCTGCAGAAACATTTGCAATAAGAGTTCCAAATGGAATCCATTTCAGAGAACCAGCCTTACCTAACCCACGCCCATTGAGCCTTGCTAAGAACCACCTGATCCACACCCCTAGGGGTGCAACTATGCAACCCAGCCATAGCTGAGCCCCACTACTGTCGTGGTTATACTCCTTCTTTAGCAGTGCTCCACTTAAAGCCCATAAAAGGCCTAGCATTACCACCAATACCACCATAACTGCGAAATGATGATTGGGGTTGTCCACCCTCCAGCTAGCTAAATCTGCACTTCTATTTGACCTTTGGAAAAGTGACTTGAAACATTTGGCCGTACCAACACCGAATTTTATGGAGTAGGCTGCAAGGAATAGCCCTGAAAGATACACACAATGAGAAGTTACTCGTTTACGTTTAATGGTCTGGCATTGTCAAGGCTCGTTTCTCATTAAAATTTTGAACAGGCACATGCCCAAGACCAATAGTTAAGTTTCCATGTCCCACTTAAGCTACAACTACATATTACAATAATTTGCAAGTGCCACTTACCTATGAGAAAGCCAACAAAAGAAAACACCCAATGGCCATTAACACTGAGATCAAGCATTTTCTGATTCCAACCACTGAACGTTGTGAGACTTCCCAAGTAACCAGTAGTTAATCCAATGGCCAAATGACCAGACACTTTGGATATGTCTTCTTTGAAAACAACACCCCACCATCCCATCAAGAACGAACCGACCTAGAAGAGCACATATTACAAATAAGTAATAAGTTAATGAGCTTTATTTGTATTCCAAAGTTGAAAACACAGAGTCCAAGTGTTGTCGAAACATTATAATTTATTAATTTATGCATCTTGAAGGTGACAGAGACAAGTTATGGTATTCTTGCACTATATTTTCAGTTTATTGAAAGGAAGTGTACAGACAGAGTACCAGTTACCACAAGTAGAACCTCTAATTCTGGATCATTCTAACACAGTGGAGTTTCACCACAAAAACCCCAAGGTTCAACTTACATGGCAATTGAATCTACCAAACATTAATAACCTCATAAACAATTCTACTTTTCCAATCAATATCGAGAATCTTTTTGGTTCAATTAATCTTGTAATATGGGAATACCATAAGAGTCATATTTAGAATAACAATATCCTGATCAAGTTCCATGATGAGTAATGACTAATGAATTGCATACCATAACATGTTACTTCATCCAACCACATCAAAACCTCATAAATTTTAATGAAACAAACGTACGCCTTACTGCAAAACAAGCTAGATGGCTTAGGATTAGGAATGAACTCTACTTTAAACATAAAAATAATGGAGATGCAATATCTTTGTGTATTTGTGTGTATCTGTAAGTGAGAGAGAGGGGGAGAGAGAGACCATATTGGAAGGTAGGTCAAGATATAGCGGATAGTTGTCACTTGTCACACCAGCAACACCAGGGCCAAAGAGTTTTTGTAATAAATATCTTGTTAAGACCTGCAAATCATGCCGTGCCAAACATTAGTAGTTTTTCATATTAACCCGCACGCCCGAAAGTGCCCCCTCTCCCAACCATGTCTAAATGCTCTCTTTGGTTTTGCACTCCTATCAAGAACAATGTTTAATGCACACATCAATCACCAAAAAACAGGGCAAATAAAAAAAAATCAACATGATAATCAATGTGAAATGAAAACTTAATGCAACATTGCCGTATAGATTATGCTGCTGGTGCAACGTTTCTTTAATAAACCCATTTCAGGATGATGGCATTGTGTATTAAAAGTTGAAAATAGAAAATACATTATTTATGGGACAACCAAAATCAGATTACACCTCCTCTGCAACCTCCACTAATAGAGTAGAGCTTTGACCCTATTTTAAAATTCCTTCAATGTTAGCAGAGAATTGTGATCCTTGCTTTCAATTGTATTAGTAACCAATGGAAAAATAGGACTACTGGATGCCTTTTTTAAGGAATAGATTACGCTTTGCTGTTAGATTGGCAATAATGTCTAGAAGATGTACAAATCACTCGCCTCAATTAGTCTTCATCTGACCTTAATTAGTTGTTTGGAGCAGATGAAAATTAGCAAAAGCATAATAAGGTATCGTAAAGTTTTCTCACTATTAATTTACAAATCATTTCATCACGTTCCTTTTTCTTTCTTTCATTTTTTTGCTATCAAGAGCTATGTACTTGGACGCATCAAGAATTTCATCCAGCTAGTATCTTGTGTCAGTATCTGGGTTTATTATTTTCCAAAGCAAGATTTTGACAACACTTCCTAGGATTAAACATCCTCCTAGAAAGACACCCACTCCTAGTTGTGGTAACTAAAGAGCACCAGTTTCCAACACAGCTTATGTCAAGCGAAGAGCATATTTCTTGATCTAGCTTACTGTACAGATGTTTCCATGAGGCTAAGTGGTTTCAATTTCAAATTCTATTCTCTTCAAGTGGTCATGCTGAGAACTTGAAAACTATAAGTAATGGTAATAATGGATTTATTAAATTCATTTCATTAGCTTCCATAAAAATATTATATACCTTTTAAAATTTTATGGGGTCGGTGTCTGTAGCATCAGAATGCTAGCAGGAACTGCAGAATTAAGTATTCATGACAAAATCACTCAAAAAAGCCAACAAAGTTGACAAATAAGAAAAAAAGGAAAAGAAGCAACAGAATCCAACATAACAGAAGAAAATAAAAAATAAAAAGCCGTTGAAGTTAGGTTACCATTTACTAATGCCATTTTAAATATTCCGAAAGTAAAAGGAAAAAGGCTGTGCATATTACCCCAAGAATTCCAAAAACTGCTAAATACACAAGACAGGAGATATACTCGAGTGCTGGTGGCAACACAAATGCTTTCTCCGTGTCCTGGATATAGCAGCAAGAAACAAATAAATTATCAGATTAACAGTCTTAGACAAGTAGCAACAGTTTGATCTTATATCATATGACAAACAGCCATTAAAGACACAAACCCCTATCCATGAGGCAATAAGCCAAACAAATCCTATCAGCGATAATGAAATAGATAATAATGATCAGCTGAATTCTCACTTCTTGTTTTTCCCTGGAGCAGACCACTGCATCAGTTGAGATAGGAGACATGATTTCTTCTGGCGAAGGTAACACTGGAGATCTTGTATTCAAAGCTGTGGAATCATGAGCCCACAACCCATATGATCGTGGGAAGTTATCATTTGAAAGGGGAAACACCATACCATTTTCTAACCCGCTGTCAATGGAAAAGCTGATGCTGCCACTTTCATTATGCCTCTTGCTATGAAGAGCCCTGTCACCAATATCCCCTGCCTCTGACACGTTTTCACTCTCAATATCATCATCTACCTGGAAGGATCTGCTGCGTAAAGAACGTCTTCTCACTGAAGAGCCTACGCTGCTAGTCTGACGAAATGATTCACTCAGATTAGGTTCAGACTCATTAGTTCCACGATCCATAACGCAGACTTAGACAACAGTACTCAATAAATTAAATCGGCAAAAGTCAATCAACCACCGCCCTTCTACTTGTGAATTATATAGAACTCTTCATTTCATATATTGATATCCAACTCCCAAGTCAATCCAAAAACAGATGCAATGATTGCAACAACTCCAGATAAATGAAAATGGATGAGGATGAAAGGAGTTCATTAACAAGAATAAGAAATACTGCGTTTTAGTAACGGGGCAAAGCTAATCTCAAGACCGACCAGCAGCCAGCAGTTTCGGTGATTTCTCAGAACACACCGTGGACCATCCAAAATAGCATCAAGTGGTCACCGCTTTCTATGTTCCGTCCAAATAGTAAGGTTGACCGTAAAACAGAACCGTGACTGAATTGTCCATAGAAGCTAAACAATTTTTTCAGAGTCCATTATTAATCCAGTCAATTGTTCCGTGTAAGCATAAAAAAAGAAGAAGCAGAGCACTGGTTTTGCTGCAAAATAAATAACTTTTTACAAGTTACTTCTTTGATTTGAACTTTTTTATAAGAAAAAATACAAACTTGAAGCGCAGCTACGGCATATTCAAATGGCAGCATAATAATAATAATAAAATAAAATAAAAAACTAAATTTATTTTCTATCAATGTTATAGCTACTTTCCAAATCCCAAAAGAGAAGGGAAAGGGGATTGTGACTTTATGAGTATCAGCCACACGGGCTTCAATAATTTAAGTGGGCTGTTCTTCTGTTAGCATCAACATATATATATAATATACCTAACCACCACTTTGTTCAATCTGATTGGACTCAGCTTAAGTTCTAAACAGTAAATGAGTTTTTGCAAATAATTTATCCCCAAAAAGAACAGCTTGCTTTCTTTCAAGGGCCTTTTTGACATTAAAGTAAACTAGAGATTAGTTATGACTGCTTGCCCTCCGACCATACCTAAGCATAGCCAGCCAAGAAAAGCAATTGTGAAATCAAATCACGAGAGAAAGCTAACTTTATTAGACCATTCATTTCAATCCAAATGGAACAGCAAAAGGCAAAAAAGAAACACAGGGAAAGTTGAGAAGTGTCACCTTGTGGAGAAAGAGACGGGTGAGAGCTGAGAAAAGGGAACGCTGCTGCTTCAGGAGGGACGAGGGTAAAAGTATCCTTCGGGCTTTCTTGGTTTTACCAAGTCTATGAATTAATTCAAACACGCACGTAAGAGTTGGATCAAAAGCGAATTCATTGATGGCCGTTGAAACAAACTATCAGCCCTTCGTTTATTTAAGGCCTCTGCGGCGATGAGATGAGATGAGATAAGATGGCGAAAGAGAAGGAGAAAAACAATAGCTATGGCGGTTTAGGCGGTGCAACAACTGGAGCCCTTCGTTTATTTAAGGCCTCTGCGGCGACTCTTTTACATTACTTGCTAACACGGGCTCGGAAAATGGTCCGTTGCCTTGGGGCACACTATCTCTGACTTTTCTTCCTTTTTTTTCCCCCTTCTTTTCACTATGCAATTCATTATTTATTTTCCGGCAATGTTAACAGTGACATCTTCAAGAGTTCATTATTCTAGGATACAACACGTGAATTCCGAGCCGATTTATTAAATTAAGTTACTCCTCTCTTTTTTTAGAAATACTAGATCATTCGGTAGGATTAGTTTTTTTTAACGCAAAAAATAACTAAATATTGCTAATACCTTTTTTATTTTTCAGTAAAACAATTTAAACCGTGTAAGAATTTATTTAAAGTGATTCAATTATTTTGATAAATCAAAAAATAACTTGGATAATTAATAAAAATATAATTTGATTCAAAATAAATATTTAAGATAAATTTTTTTTAATAAACATTAAAAAAAAATAACATATTGGATCGATTCGAGTTAATTTGGATTAACTTAATCTAGAAATCATAATAACTTAATAGAAAAAAATCAAAATAAATTACAAAAATTGATTTTCAATAAATGCAATGTTGAAGAATATAACAGGAAAAGTTTTTTAAAAATAAACTCAAAAAAATAACCCTAGTCAAACCGGGTTAACCTACCAAACTCGTAACCTAAGTTAGAGACTATAATAACCTAATAAAAAATAAATTAAAATAAAATATAAAGCTCAATTCTCAATTAGTCTAGTGTTGAAAGATAAAATTAAAAAAAAACATAAAAAAACAACTTAAATCAATTAAGGTTAACCCGCCAAACCTGTAACCCAAGTCATGAAATATGAATACCCTCATAAAAAGTAGACAAAAAAAAAACTTGAATTCTAATTTCAAATAAACCCAAAGTCAAATGATGAAATTGAAAGGGAAAAAAATCAATTAAAAAAATTTAAAAAAAAAACCGAATTCCTATTAAACCTATAATCTGGGTCATAAATTTAAGATAATCTTAGAAAAAATAAATTGAAAAAATTATAAAGTACAATCTCTAATAAATTTAATGTTGGAGTATTGAATTAAAAAAAAAAAAACATGAGATGGTTACAGTAAAAACTCCATCTCTTTTTATTATTATTATTAATAATGCATTCTGTAGGGGGGAAATGATGCAATTATATGCTCATATTTTGAGGTTCTTCCTATATGTTTGTGTTTGCAAATTATGGACTATTAAAAGCATTTACTTAAAAACAGAAAAATACAGTAAAAAGTTATCTCCTTACATCAAAACTTAAATAATTATTTTGTAGCTATAATAATAAAAGATGATAATAATAATAATAAAAAAAAAGGAATTCTTAATTTATTACCTTGAAAAGAAAAAATGCCTACATCATCATTTTTAGTTTGGGAGTATAGATTAATTTTTAAAGTATTTTTTGTTTGAAAATGTATTTAAATAATATATTTTTTATTTTTAATTAAGTAAAAAATATAAAAATTTAATTTTTTTTAAAATAAAAAAATAAACTAGAGATCCTAGCAAGCCTGTAATCCCCGGAATATCAACATGATGTGCGTAATTATATTGTTAAACATCCGTAGACAGTTGTTTAGCCATCACAGATCAACACAAATACAGATTGTCGATATAGTGATATTTTGCCTCTCTTTCCGAACTTTAAAATTATATTCCAAGGGGACCAACAAAAAAAAAAAAAAAAAAACCCTCCACCCCTCATGTCGTGATCAAAAGACATGTGACGTGAACTAACAAAGTCGGTGGCTACTTGCATGGTTAGCGACCCACAAGCAACCTAAGCCAGTGAAAATTGAACTTCCTTGGCATGGCATCTCTTCGGTCCTTATCTCAATCCCAAGCTGATCCTACGATTCTCTGAATGGAGTTCAGGCAAGAGAAATAGGCACCACTGGCTGCAGCGTGGCGCTTGCAAACAACCTTGCTCGTCAAGCCAGATTTTGATAAAAAAAACATGTTGATGATCTGCACTCTGCGTTGAGCTGAATGCATCATTTTTTCAGAAAGTGGCTCGGTTCAGGCCCCAGCTATGCACAAGATGGGCTCTAGCATGGCTATAGCCCATGGTAAGCAGTAATTCACTCAAACTAGTTATATTCCCCGCGCGATGCAGCGGATCAATTATTTTTTATATTTTAAAAATAGTCAAGATCTAAAAGTATTAGGTTTTTTTGCAAAGTTATACCAAAGAGTCTCAGGTTTGGTTGCAATGTCTGACCCAAGAGTAATGTTTATAATATTAATAATAAGATTAAACTTGGGTTAACCCTTAGCATAAAAGTGTCTGGATCGCAATACCAGACCCAATAGCATTGGACGTGGAGTGCATTTGCAAGGTCGTGTCATAAAAATGTGATAATTAAATAGATTAGTTAAAAAAAACCAACAGGAAGAAAAAAACTAATGAAAAAAAAAAGAAAAAAAATATGAATTAATTGGGTCAACCCTTCAAACCAGGTTAACCCGTCATACCTTGAATTCGCATCTTGAAAGTTTGATAATTAAAAAGAAAAAAACAAATTAATGGGTTAACCCGAATTAAGCTGGGCTAACTCGTCAAACCAGGTTAACTGTCAAACCCGGAATCCATATAATGAAAGTTTGATAACTAAATAGAAAAAAATTTAACATTAACAATTTAAATTAAAAGAAAAAAATTAATTAAAAAGAAAAAAAACAAAAGGCATCAGCCTTTTCACGTGGACTGTGACTGCGGTTCACGATCAAAAAGGCATAAAAAAAAACTAAAGGCATCACCGAGAACAAATTAGAAAAAAAATTTAATATTAATAAACTAAATTAATTAAATAAAATTAATTAAAAAGAAAAAAAAAAAGAAAAAAAACCTCTAAGAAGAAAAAAAACTAAATAGAAAGAAATTTAACATTAACAAACTAAACTAAACGAAAAAAATAATTAAAAAGAAAAAAAAGGCAAAAAATAAAATAAAATTCAAGTTAACTCGTCAAACCAAGTTAACCCGTTAAACCCGGAATCCATGTCATGAATGTCTGGTAACTAAATAAAAAAAAGTGAATATTAACAAACTGAACTAAACAAAAAAAATTAATTAAAAAAAAAATCTGGGTTAACTCGTCAAACCATGTTAACTGTTAAACCCAAGTATTTGTGTCATGAAAGTCGATAACTAAATAAAAAAAATTTAACATTAACAAACTAAATTAAACAAAAATATTTATGAAAATAATAATAAAAAAAATTGACGGGTCAACCCGGAATTAACTGGGTTCACCGTGAAACCAGAGTTAACCCGTGAAACTCGGGATATGTGTCATGAAAGTCTAATAACTAAATAGAAAGAAATTTAACATTAACAAACTAAATTAAACGAAAAAAATTAATTAAAAAAACAAAGAAAGAAGCAAAAACAAATCCCAAAAAGCATAAAAAAATAGCTAAAAAAACTTAGACAACTTAAAAAAAAAAAACGCCTAAAGAATCAGTGTTTTACTGTGGACTGCACTGTTTTGTGTCATGAAAGTCTGATAACTAAATAAAAAAAAATTAACATTAACAAACTAAATTAAACAAAAATATTTATGAAAATAATAATAAAAAAAAATTGACGGGTCAACCTAGAATTAACGCGAGTTCACCCGTGAAACCAGTGTTAACCCGTGAAACTCGGGATATGTGTCATGAAAGTCTAATAACTAAATAAAAAGAAATTTAACATTAACAAACTAAACTAAACAAAAAAAACAAAGAAAGAAGCAAAAAAAAAATCTCAAAAAGCATAAAAAAACAGCTAAAAAAACTTAGACGGCTTAAAAAAAAAAAAAACGCCTAAGTTACATACTAGTTACATAACCCGCGTGATGCCGCGGGTCAATAGTTTTTGCATAAAAAATATCAAAAAAAAGTTAAGATTTAAAAGTATTAGGTTTTTTTGCAAAGCTATACCCAAGAGTCTTGAGTGTGGCTGCAACGCCTGACCCAAGAGTAATATTTATAATATTAATAATAACATTAAACTTGCATGACCCAAGTTTAAGTGGATCTGACTGCAATACCAGACTCGATAGTCTTGGATGTGGGTCTGGCTGCAAGGTCGTGTTATAAAAGTGTGTTAATTAAATAGATTAATTAAAAAGAAAAAAAGGAAGAAAAAAAACAAAAGGAAGAAAAAAATTAATGAAGAAAAAAAAACTGAATTAACTGGGTTAACCCTTCAAACTAGGTTAACCCGTCAAACCTTGGATTCGTGTCGTGAAAGTTTGATAACTAAATAGAAAAAAATTTGACAGGTTAACACAAAATTAATCGGGCTAACCCGTCAAACCAGGTTAACCCGTCAAACCCGGGATCCGTGTCATGAAAGTTTGATAACTAAATTAAATGAAAAAAATTAATTAAAAAGGAAAAAAAACAAACAAAAAGGCATCAGCCTTTTCACTGTGGACTCAGTATGCAGTCTACAGTTAAAGACATAAAAACATCAAAAAAGCAAAAAGAAAAAAAAACTAAAAGAATCAGTCGATAACTAAATAGAAAAAAAATTAATATTGATGAACTAAAGTAAATAAAAAAAATATTAAATAAAAAGAAACAATAAAAGAAAAAAAAAACTTATAAGAAGAAAAAAACTAATGAAGAAAAAGAAAAAAATCTAAATTAACTAGGTTAACCCGTCAAACCCGAGATCCGTGTCATGAAAGTCTCGATAACTAAATAGAAAAAAAATTTAATATCAACAAACTAAATAAAAAAATTAATTAAAAAGAAAAAAAAAGACATCAGCCTTTTCACCGTGGATCGTGACCTTGTGCGGTCCACAGTGAAAGGCATAAAAAAAAAAAAAAAAAAAAACTAAAGGCTTCAGTCTTTTCACTGTGGACTGCATATAATATTAAAAGATAAAATCGGAAGAACAAAACTAATGAGAAAAAAGAAAAAAAAATCTGAATCAACCGGGTTAACCCGCCAAATTAGGTTAACCTGTCAAACCTGAAATTCGTATCATGAAAGTGTGATAACTAAATAGAAAAAAGATTTATTATTAATGAAATAAATTAAAAAAAAGATTAATTAAAAAGGAAAAAGTAAAGAGAAAAAAAAACCTACAGGAAGAAAAAAAACTAATCAAGAAAAAGAAAAATAATCTGAATAAACTGGGTTAACCCGTCAAACCTGAGATCTATGTCATGAAAGTCTGATAATTAAATAGAAAGAATTTAATATTAAGAAACTAAATTAAAAAAAATAATTAAAAAAAAACTAAAGGCATCAGCTTTTCACTGTGGACTGTACTATGCAATCCACAATAAAAGGCCTAAAAAAGAAAAGAGAAAAAAAAAAAACAAAGGCACGCACCACGGGTTAAATTTTTTTTCTTGCATAAAAAATATCAAAAAATGCTAAGATCTAAGAATGCTAGGTCTTTCGCAAAGGTATGCTCAAAAGCCTTTAGTTTAGTTGCAACGTTTGACCCAAAAGTAATATTTATAATATTAATAATAATATTAAACTTACATGACTCAAGTTTAAGTGAGTTTGGCTGCAACACCGGACCCAGGAGCCTTGAATGTGAGTCTGGCTGCAAGGTTGTGTCATAAAAGTGTTATAATTAAATAGATTAGTTAAAAAAAACAAAGAAAAAAAAACCAACAGGAAAAGAAAAACTAATGAAGAAAAAGAAAAGAATCTAAATTAACTGAGTTAACCCTTCAAACCAGGTTAACCCGTCAAATCTGGGATTTGCGTCATGAAAGTTTGATAACTAAATATAAAAACAAATTGACAGGTTAACCCGTCAAGCCCGGGATACGTGTCATGAAAGTCGATAATTAAATAGAAAGAAATTTAACATTAAAAAACTAAACTAAATAAAAAAAATTAATTAAAAAGAAAAAAAAAAAAAAAATTCCGGGTTAACTCGTCAAACCAGGTTAACTGTCAAACCCGGGATCCGTGTCATGAAAGTTTGATAACTAAAAAAAAATTAACATTAACAAACTAAATTAAACAAAAAAATTCATTAAAAAAAACACAAAGAAAAAAGCAAAAAAAAAACCCATAAAGGCATAAAAAGCAAACAAAAAAAAATTAAAAACAAAAAAAAAAAAGCAGTTTAGCGTTTCACGCGGACCGCACAAAGGAAACACCGAATAATTTTAGTATATGTTATTAATTAAAAAGAAAAAAAGCAAAAAAAATAAATTCGAGTTAACTCGTCAAACCAGGTTAACCCGTCAAACTTAGGATCCGTGTCATGAAAATCGATAACTAAATAAAAAAATTAACATTAACAAACTAAATTAAACAAAAAAATTCATTAAAAGAAAAAAACACAAAGAAAAAAAGCAAAAAAAAAAACTATAAAGGCATAGAAAAATAAAAAAAAAACAAAAAAACAAAAAGAAAAAAAAAACAAAAAGAAAAAAAATAAAAAATAAAAAAGAGAATACTACTCACCGTTTAACTATGGACTTGCATAGTGAAACATTGGGCAGTTTTAGTTTATTCTTAATAATAATAATTCAGCTCGAGAATCAAACCTTGGAATTGGCCTCGAATTGTGTGCAGTAAGTAATACAGAGAAAGTATTTTTTGTATATATATCTAATAATAATTAAAAAAAAAAAGAATCTTCAGTTTTTCAAATTTGAAGGTTTTCTCAACCCAGACTAATATTAATATCCCCATGCCCTGCAAAATCAGAATATAACTGAGGGTAAAAGAGAGATGCCAGATCAAACAATTTTACACAGCAAACAATCTTATACAATTGCATAACATTGGGTTTTCTGAAACATTTATACGCAATGAAAATTAGAAAAAGAAATTTAAAAAGAAATTGAGATTCCTATGATCTAAATTTATTCAATCAAGAAAATGAAATTTTGAGATGTCGTGTGGATGATGTAATTATCTTTTGAACTAGTAGTGAATTGGAACATATTAAATGTATAAATTAAGTAGGCTGGTTAAGTGCTATACTTATTAATGTTTGGAATTTTTGGTAAACTAAATGTTTGAATATTATTATTATAGTTTTAATTAATTAATTGCCTTGAAATTCTAGGGAAAAAATCCCTAGTAATTCCATGGAATGATATGTGTCTTTTTTTTTTTCTAGAAAATTGGGGACGTTTCGATTTGTATAACAAATATATTAAAATGCATGAAAAAATCATTGTGGGTATAAACTCACTTTATTATTCACTACAATAATAGAGTGATGTCTATGACCTTGGCAAAAAAAATTGCTAGTCTTTGATTAAGGGATATTATGGTATTTTCATATGGGTCATTCATCATTATTGATTTGTGTGAGAATTCTTTTGTCTATACAATATTTTTATGAATAGTAAAATACAAAAATACCCCCAAGAGTGAAAAAAAATGAATTTTTTTTGAATAGGGATATAAAGGTATTTTTTTGGTTTCTTATATATAGTTAAATTACAAATGTATCATTAAATCCAAGATATTTAATGCATTGGGGTCAGGGGTATTAGAGTCTTTTGGTTTTTTTTAATTGTTGGTTTGCATGGGGTAGTGTTGTAATTTACTATTAAAATAATATTTTTAATTAGAAAATGCTATTGACGAGTGCATGGTGAGCAAGAGACGCCATGTCTTTTGAGTGGGGCGTACGGTGTCTTTCAATGATAAAAAATAAGATTTTGCCGTATAGTTTGATTCCCCGCCATCTCCTTTTTCATTCTTAGTGGCACATGTAGTCCAAGTATTCCTAGTTTATTGACCGTGACCCTTTTTTTACCTTTAAATAAATACATTATGGTCCTTATGTTATTGGTATTTCACATTCAGTCCTATTATTTTTATTTTTATATTTTTATCAATTTTTATTTTGTTAAAGTTTTATGTGTTTTTAATTTAACCCCTGGTTTCTAATTTGTATATATAATGATTTTCGATTCGGTCCTTCTGCTTTTAATTTTGTTTTTTGTCCTTTTGCTCTTTTAACAAAGTTTTTATGGCTTTCAAATTAAGTTCATGATTTTAGTTTTTTCAATGATAATAATAGTGATTTCAATATAGTCCATCTTCTTTTGATTTCTTATTGTTTTTCTTGGTCTTTTTGTTAAAATTTTGATATTTTTTAACTATGTCCTTCAAATCAAGTTCATGATTTTTATTTTTTCAATAATAATAATAATAATAATAATAATGATGATGGGGATGATGAGGATTATGATAGTGATAGTAATATGAAAATAATAATAGTAATAGTAATAGTAATAGTGGTAATGAAAATAATAATATTATTTATGATAATAATTATAATAAAAAAAATTAATGATGATGATGATAAAAATAATAATAATAGTAATGTTAGCTATAATAATAATAATAATAATAATGGTGGTGGTGGTGGTTTTTTACTGTGTAAGACTTTACTGTTTATCCTCTCACACATTATTGTGGATGGACTGTACAAAATTGTATGTTTTTTCAATTTGATCCTTAAATATTTCTTTTGCAATTTAGTTCTAATTAAAGACCACTTGATTTTGATTTTTTATGAAAAGATGGGATTGAAATAAGAGAGATCAAAATGAAAAAGATGTTAAATATATGTGGCATGCCATAAGTTTCACAAAAAAAATACACTTTAATCCTTGAACTTTAAAAATCATGTAAATTATATAATTTCAGTACCTCAATATTTTCCCAATTCAATTTTGGTATAAAAAATTTATTTTTATTATTTTTGGTCATTGGTTGAGAGAGGAGAGAGGAGAGAGAGAGAGAGAGATCACTAAATTCCGAGTAGAGAGAAAAAAGTATCGCTAACACCGATTTAGGCAACGAAAACAGAAGATATTTGTGTCAAATTGTTCAATTGATGAGGGAGTTCATATTAAGTGTTTTTTTACCTTTAAAGTTCGTGAAAAAACAAATTTGAGTTGTGATTATTTTTGGATTAGGGTTGATTTCGGTTTTTGAGGCGGTTTTTTGGGTTTTTTAAAGCTATAGATAGGTTTTTCATGGTTTGTATGATATTTTATAGAAGTTTTTGGTCAAAATGGATTGAAAAAAAGATTTTAGGTAAAAAAACTTAAATCTCGATTTTCCGACAACCACAGTGGCCGGTATCTAGACAAATCAGACAACATGTCGTCTGATTTTTTTTCCAAAAAACTTTATGGCAAGCGATAAAAAATAAATAAATAAAGGTCCAATTGCATGAGCCTTGACAAAATAGGTCATGCAGGCTGACTTGACTTACCAAACCCAACAACACCTAGCCTTTGCCCTTTTTTTCTATTTTTTTAAAAAATTAATGTTTTTTTTTTTTTTAGAGTTTTTTCTCTAAATTTATGAATTAATGACTTTTAGGTAATCGGATACAAGGAAAGCTAGGTAGAGGTCGAAAGCCGTTAAGTAGACCACTTCTTTCCAATGATGTTACTGGGCTTTCTAGCCTTGGATCGGTTATAATCTAATATCTTTGTTTGGGCAGCTGAGGGCCTTGTTTGCTACCAGAAGAGAAGTGATTCCACTCCAAGCCTGATTCACATGGTTCGAGCCGTTCGACTAGAAGCTCGTACCACAGGCAAATATGAAGCAAAAATCTCTTCATACCATGAAGTAAAACAATATCGATAAATTCATTAAAGGGACTATACTCTAAGTCACCTACATAATTAATACATAACTGAAAAGGAGAATTCCTAGTGCTAGATGAACCAGAACATCCTCTTAAATCCTGTTAAGTGAATATCGGAAAGCCCGAATTCCCTGCCACCGCTGCAGATCACTGGCTCATACCAGACACACCTCACATGTATAATCACAATAGATAAGAAATTTGGAAACCATTCAATTTTTTTATTAGTTGGAATATTTTCCACAGTTTACTAGAATTTTTGGGAGCTCTACAGAGGCAAAGATCCAACTGGTAAGACATCAAAACTGTCCATTAAACTTAGTTACAGAATTCACAATTTAAATACACAGAGACCAAACTGTCAATGAACTCAAAACATACAAATCTAGACAAATGTCATGCTTTCAATCAATATGCATGGCTTTTAACGTTTAAAACTCATTGTTCTCAATCCTTTGAACTAGTGTATAAAGCTGACTGGCAAATTGGAGAAACAAACTAACCAGGCCCCACCTTAGGAATGTCATAATGCTCACTTAGGTTAGCCAGATATTGATTGAATTCCTGAATCCGATCACGGTGAGATTTGCTGGCCATCTTAACCATCCTTTGGGTATCGATTTTCTCCCACTGCTGGAGATATCGCTTCTCAGCTGGTGTAAGATGATCATCATACTTTGCAGTCTGCCCTTGTTCATCACATTTGTCTGTCTCGTTCATATCCCTAGCATGATCTGTTGCTAAGGCTGTATTTCCATCTGACAACCTCTAAAATGAAGACATTTTGTTAGTTAAAACCAATAATTCATGAATCAAGGCAATATTAACTGAAAACAATGAATGATTTAATGAAGAAACTGTAGAAAGCATGATGACATCATAGACAGTCACTGCATAAAATTATAGTAACACCCCCCGCTCTCCCATTTTCTCTCTCCCTCTTCGCTTCTCTTTCTCTCAGCTCCCACGCACTCGCAATGGAAGCAATATAGCTTTCTTTCTCCATCCTCGCTCTATCATCACTGATTTTTTATGAAGGGCAGGCAGCAAATCCAATTGTGAACTCTGGATGGATCAGCAAGTGGGGCATCGATATGGAAAAAATATATCTCATTATCTACTCACATGAAGATTAAATGAGCCCTAAGGAATTAGTCTGTAAATTACGTTGGAGATGTAGTCGGGACTGAACCATTTTCCGATCAGCAAAGATTTTTTATAATTATTTCCCAGCAATTACTCAGATAATACTGCAACTCCAAATCGGGGAATGTCTCGAAAGGCTATTCCCTCGACTCCTGTCAATTTTGGAGCTGGCTCAGTCCATCCCAAACATGAACTCAACCCTCTGTGTTTTTACACCCAAAAATCTTATCCATGAGAGTTTAGAAGATAAATGTCAAAAAATCAGTGCTCCCACCATGCCACATTACATTCAAATCCTACAGTGTTGTTCTGAATACCAATCCCCGCTGCCCAATGAAATCGAGCAATAGTCATCCCACATCACCTTCAACTCTTGAATATATCCTCTTGTTTCAAATCGCTATTCTTTGAACTTTTGAAAATCACACTTGCATTTCTCAAGTCAAAAGTTCAGCGAATTCCACCTTAAAACACATGCCCTTCTTCAAGCCTTTTACGAATCAGAAATGCCTTCATAACTAGGAGATAGCGGCGCCATTCCGACATTACAAATTGCTAGAAAGACCACCTAATTTAACTCATCATTCGTCGTGCATAGTCTACATGAGAGTATCCAATAAAAAAGAAAATATCATAGTTACCAACAAATATCAATGTAAAGAAGAAGAAGACATGAAACAAAAACCTGCTGCAGATTGATCTTGATAACGATGCTTCTTGTAACGGAGATTCTTCTTCTTCTTGATAATGCCACCTGCTTTCACGTCCAGTGCTTTACCCTTCAGCTTCAGCTTCCCCCCTATCACGTTCTCGTACGCAGACATCACTCCACCGATCAGGATTCACCACCAGCTACGATTCTAGATTTCTTTTCAATTATTTCTTTGCGAAAATACAAAATCAAACAGCAATGTTAGACAAGACAGGGGGAGAAGAACATGATTCGATTTTTCAGAGATGGAAATTGAGATTGGATGAGGAATTCACATTGCGTGGGAGAGGTGTATTAGAAAGAGTGGTAGATTCTGGACAGAAGTCGAAGTCTCTAGAACACCTCTGATTTTGCCAAGTGGGAGCATTAGATTAGAGGGAACCATCTAACGACATGTCGTTTTTAGCTCCACGGCCCAAAACAATGATTTGGCGCCTTTCCCGTTGACAAGAAATCTCCTGTTTAGTCACGGGTAAACTTTCCTTTCTAACCTTGTAGATTCAAGTATGTTCCAACTCCATCCTTGTAGTCTGAACTTCTATACTCTAACCTATGTGGTTGGTTTTAAGAGGTTCCGCTGTGTTCCCCCAATCATTTAAATAGCTAGCAAAGCTCTTTTTTTCCTTTTTTTTTTTTAAATTTTAAAAAACTCATTTTATCACATCAATTCCTACATTGTGTGGTGAGTCTGGTGACATCTCCAAAGAATAATGAAGAACCTATAAAGGAATAGCTAAAAAGACGATCTTAGTATTAGCAAACTTTTTGAAAACTAAAAATATTTTAAACCAGAAATATTGATATATAAGTATAGGGAAAAAACATACTTTTCCCTTTAACCATTATTGAAATATTCACTCGTGGTATACGCTATTTTTATCACATGATTTTTTGTAACGTGAAAATATGTATTTAAATTTTGACATTGTGGTAATTTTTATTATTGTAATTTAAAAAAAAAGTTAATTTAGAAAAGTTACTATTAGTTGTAGTTAGTTGGATAGAATATATTTCTTATTAAAACTAAGGTTAAAATTATTGTTGAATAAAAAGTAATTCAAAGATATTTGGTTAAACTGTTTCTGAAAGTGATTTTGATAATAAAATGACTATAAATAATATTTAGTAAGTTTATAGTTTTGAATTATATCATTATGCATTGAATTATTAATACATTATAAAAAGAACAATCCCATACTTTTATTGTCTTATTAAACTACTTGCAATTCCATTATGTATATAATCCATTCGAGAAGGTTTTTGGTATCCATGGCTATTCGAGAATGGAACGACATCGACTAAAAAATCATCGAGAATAAAATTAGGATGACGATCAAATTCTGCAAATGCCATTTGCGACTTCTTTCTAATGTAGTTATATAGTGCCATTGATGTCATTACAATCTGAATTTGTATTTTGTACAAATACATGGGTGTGTTTTGCAAAATTCTCCATCTATTTTTCCACACTTCAAAAGTACGTTCTATTACATTGCATGGTGATGAGTCTGCACAATTAAATACTTCTTCCTAACTTCTTAGTTACTCTCAATGCTGAAAACATTGCAAGTAATATCTTTCACATTTATATGGATTTAAATATCTATACCCATTTAGATATGCAACATCAATCAAATAATATTTCTCTCTGATAACAAAGGCTTTATAGTTTGCTTCGATTTGCTTTTCATGAGGTTATCACTATCTCATGATTCAAGTTACGAGTTTTGCAGGTTAACCGGAGTTGGTTTAGATCAATCTAATATATCACCGTTTTAATATTTTTTTTAAAAAAATTATCGTCTAATATGTCACCAACTCAATGGCTAAAAAAGGTTTCATTCAAATACATCATGTTTTGTGTTCATTACTCTTTTGCTTTATTTCTAGAAAACATTTCTTTGATGACCTCATATTTTTTTCTTACATTTTAAAAAAATAATCTGGCTCGTGGCATAGCATATGCTAAGGATCTAGTGCATGTTATTTATCATTGAATCATTTGATTTTATTTGAGCTTATTTTAAGCAAGATTTATCTTATTTAAGGTTTGTTTGGGTAAAAAAAAGAGAGATAAGTTGCATTCTACCTTTAAAGGCTTATGTGACCAAAAAAGAAAATCTTGGGGTTTAAAAAAAGCATTTACATGATATATTTTAGAATTTGACCAGTGAAATTATGTATATACCAAATGTTACTTTCAAATAAATCTCGTAGTTTCAAAACAACAAGAAGACATAGGAAAACAATACATTTAATTAAAAGTTGCAACACTCTTTCCATTTAATTAAAAAAAATTGATACTTGAATCAAAATCGACTCTCTGTATATAATTGGGGGCTATTTTGGAGGTTTCACTACTCGCAAACAGAAACAGGCACAAACGGATAGAAATAAAAGACCTGATATGAGTAGTCAAACATAAATGGGATAACCGCTAAATCCTTAACAACCGTACGATACCAACCTAATCCACTCCACACCATCCGATCTCTCATCCACTGGGTCCCCCGCCTAACAAACTGAAAACCTCCCCGAACTCTGACACTCATTAACACAAGGCACACGCCATACCACACTCACGCAAACACTGCGTTAAGCCATTGACAAACTCAAACCAACTCCAGAACCTTCTAGGTTCTTCTAGAAGCTCATTTCAATGGCTGAGACCAAGAGATCCACTGGCACCGTCAAGTGGTTCAGTGCACAGAAAGGTTTTGGCTTCATAGCTCCCGATGACGGCGGCGAGGATCTGTTTGTCCACCAGACCTCGATCCAGTCCGACGGCTTCCGTACCCTCTCCGACGGACAGCCTGTGGAGTTCTCCGTTGATTCAGGTGAAGACGGCCGCACCAAGGCCGTTGATGTCGTAGGCGCCTCCAGATCTCGCCGTCCTCCTCGTGGAGGCCGCGGTGGCGGGAGGGGGTACTACGGCGGAAGAGGACGAGACGGCGGCGGTTTTGGAAGAGGCGGCCGTTCAAGTGGTGGAGGATATGGAGGCGGAGGATATGGCGGTGGCGGGGGTGGTGGCGGTGGTGCTTGTTTTAATTGCGGACGGTACGGTCATTTAGCGAGGGATTGTTATCAGGGTAGCGGTGGTGGTGGGATATATGGTGGCGGTGGAGGCAGAGGATATTCTGGTGGTGGTGGTGGTGGTGGAGGTAGAGGTGGAGGATGCTACAATTGTGGAGAGGAAGGGCATTTTGCGAGAGACTGTCCTAATACTGATAACAATTGAGAGAATGTGGGTGGTTTCAGTTGATGATGACACGAGCGCGGTGGTTGTTAATAATTCTTTTGTGGATTGTTGCATTTTCAAGGTTTGGTGATTGCTTCTCCCCTTTTTTTTTTTTTTAAGGATGCAAACCAGCATAGAAGATGGAGCAGAATCGCGTCTGTTCTAATTGTTTTTTATTTTTTATTATAATTTGGTAATGTTGGCCATTGTTTGCATAAGATATACTTCCTTTTCTTTTTTCATCGGTTATTGTTTAACATGAAACTGATTACATTTTACCTGTTTTATATGAGATTAATTATTTTTTCGACAGTTACTTAAATTGTTATGATATTAGTAAATTTGGTAATGTTGCTCAGGTCTAAGTAAACTTTAATTTCAAAGCTGAATAGATATTATCAAGATTGGGGCATGAATGTGATAGCCAGTATTTGAAAGTGATGGCATGCTTTTTTGTATTTTTCGGTTTCATTCAGTTTTATATGTGGATAAGATAGCAATATTTATCGTAATACCATGAATTTCATGTGAATGGGTGTGCATATATATATTCCCTTTAATCTATGGCTAGAATTCTTGTAATCTTATCTGAAGTTTGTTAGCCTATGAAAGGTTGAAATTGTATTTGTTAAGATTGGAATCCTTTGGGGCCAGACCGGCTACTCCTTGAAGGGCCTTGTGCGTGGTCTTATCCATCTCCTGTTTTGGCTCCATGATATATATCCACAGTTTTGGTGTCTGTGGTCTTTATCTTTTCACAAAATTGTATGACTGATTATTGAAAACAAAATGAAAGAATGATCTGATGCAATTATTACAAAAGAAATGCATAATGTTAAGGGGTTTATGTATTCTTTCTGAGGTGTAACATCTTGCAACAGTAATAACTCAAGCAGAGAAGGATGGCCTGCTATTTAATGTTGCATGCAAGTTCTAAAGTTTACCAGTTCCTTGAAATTCTCTAAGTGGCAGCTGGTTTCTAAGAAGGCAGGACTTAACAGTCCTGCCAATTTGTGAAAGCCATTTCTCTTTTATTTTGGGCTATTATTTAGAAAGCTCTTCTATTGAGCATGATCTTGTTTATCAGATTCATAAGATTTATATTAGTTGGAAAGTTTAACATCTGAGGCATTGCCTGAGTGTCAAATGAGCTATTGATGCTTTTGAACTGAGGACAAAAGCTTTTCTCTTTGCCATCTATTGATTTCAATTCCTCTTGTGGGTTGAGTTGGGTGTGGATGTTGGGTAGATGCCTTGTATAGCCATAATCTGAATGCATGTTTCATTCTGGCTGTATCATTTAGTTTGTCTTCTGTCTTCTGAATTGCAAATTTCACCTCATGATATTATTCATTCAAATCTATATTGAGCGGAAAATATTGTCCTACCTGTCTCAAATTATTGCTCTTTCAAAACTCGGAGTGTGTCACTCCTAGTTTTGATGCATTATCAAGTAATTCTCTTAGCTCACAAGCACTTGGCTTTTTCTTAATTGCTTGTGGTTTGAGATTTTTTTAAAGATGCAATAATCCTCGCCATAAGTGTATCTTTGAATATCTGAAAAAGTATGCTTTCATTATTAGCATTGCGGGTGTCATAGCTACAGAACAAAAGACATCCTTTGAATTCTGTTGTATTAATGGGCATAGCTTGTCGATCAATTTTGCTTAGTGCCATATCTCATGACCGGTGATCAGACATGTGTTAGATCTATATTATAAGTTATTTAGCCACATGGTGTCTTATTAATGAAATCTTCTCCAAGACAAAAAAAATAAAAATGCTACTAATCTTATGTTTCTTTGCCTTCTTTTTTGTTTTTGGTGATTTGTTGTGTTATTGATATACAAATAACAAGTTCTATGATATCTGAGTGTTTGGACCTCGGATGAAATGTGCATTATGCTTTGTATGAAACACTAGGATGATGTTTCTTTAAATGACGATTCATGCAAGGATTGACATATGAGCAGCATGTTCCAAAGTTTTGATGTTGTTTTATAGATCTGTAACGGGTATGGCGGATCCTAATTTCTCTTCTTCCACCCCCCCATAATTTTTCTTGGGAGGAACCTTGGTTAATGGTTAGCAACATATAATGCAGGCCTGTCCTGGTTGGTTATCTTTGAAGAAATCCCCAAGTTAGTAGCATGCCTAGCATGTCATCTCCACTCCATTAAAGACACTACTTGGATGATAGGAGTTCTCTTTTAGGCTCACTGGGTATTTTTGTTGATCGTTGGCTATAATTGTATGGTTCTCGCTTTTCATTGATTAAGTTACTCTGTGATGAATCTTCTAGCTCTCACGGATAAGTATCTGATCTTCCTGTCCTGAGTTGATTTTTCAGAAATCTTTCTGGTTATGCCACGTCATGTTGCCAGTTCAGTTCTCCTACATGTCTAACCAGGGGCAACTTGATTTTCTATTGTCATAGAAAACCTGAAGATCATATATTCAGAGAATTCCCTCATATCAAGGTCTTCAAGATGCTAAGGTTTTACTTGCCTTTCTCTTCACTTGTTTTGCTCTAGTTTGAGTAATTTGAGCTCTGTAGATTCTCACATGTACTTTTCCAGCATGTAATTTGCATGTAAATGAGCGGATACGTCAATGTTAACTTTAGAATGTTTTAGGAGGATCGCGTAGCCATAGAGCATTGATATGAGAAAAGAAAAGGAATTGATGCTTTTTTTAGCCTCTTTATTAATCTGTGTAAATACTTAGAGAAATTGCAATTGAGGCATAGATGGAAAAATAAAAAACGAAGAGGTACCAAGAGGCAAAAAATTAGAACCATGTCAACGAACGGCTAATTCACGCCAGAATTCCTTATTCATTGCGATAGAACGAATGGAAAGTCATTTATCAGATAGAAGATATAATCGTTTTGACTATCAGCTTCATATCATCCAAAACAAAATGAAATACATATGGGAGACTTGCTAGTTATAAAAACAAAAAACCTATGTTACGTATGCCTTGATTTAATAATGAATTTATAATTTTACGTTTAAAAATAACACAAAGAACTATCTCTAAGGATACAATATTTTTTTCACTTTGTTCGTTTTTCATTCTAGAATTGTGTGGGGCATCTTGATCTTTTCATATTTTAAGAGTAAAATCACTTTACTTCTCTTGGAAGAAAAAAAAAACATTTAATTATGGTTTAGGAGCTTTTTGGTATCGCAATTTTTTTTTATAGTGTAATGATCCCCTTACTCATTAAGTCAAAAATTTAAAAGCTTGGCTACATAGGCTTATTTTTCGTTTCACAATGGTGTTTTTTTTAATATTTTTTTTTATACTAGAGGTAATATGGTATTTTCATACATAAAAAATATTGTTGACGCGTGCGTTGTATGCGTGAGTTGCTCCACCACCTTCAAATGGCATGTTCAATTGTCGATGGTGGTCCAAACCATTCTTTTACCATGTCATTCGATTCGTCTCAACCTTCTTTTTCTTGTTGTGTTGTGTGGTGCGTGTGGTCAACGAACCTCCGATGCGGTGCTGATAACCTTTTTTTTTTTTTCTTTTATCTTTCCTCCTAGAAACTCATGCCTGACCCTCTAGATTAGCCCTTCAAGTTTGTTTGTTTGTTTTTTTTATTTTAATTTTGTCCCTTCTTTTTTTTTTTATTCCAATTTGTTTTATTTTAATTAATATCTAAAATTTGATTTTGTTTTTAATTTCATCCTTTTTTAATTTATTAATCTGTCAAATTTGGTCCTTATTCTTTTGATTTTTTTTTAAATTTAAGATAGTTTTTTTATTTGTTTTTTTTTCTCAATTTAACCCTCCATTTTTTTTTCTTCTTTCATATTTGATGGTCATTCTTTTTATTACTTTTTTTTTTTTTGCTTTAGTAAGTTTTTCAAAATGCGATTTTTTTTTAATTTCATTATTTAACATTAAATTGGCTGAGAATTAAATTTCTTAATTGAATCCAAGTTTGTGATTTCATGGGTTGCGAATATAGAATATTAACCCAGGTTTAAAGGATTTGTCTGGATCAATATTAATATGGATTGAAATAGTTTACTATTTTGTCATACAAAAACTTTTACACTCATCCTTCTTCAATTACTATGGATTAACCATTTTTTAGTTTATGACACTCGAACCTTTTACACAATTATTATTTTGATAATTATCTTGAACATAAAGAATGTGATAAATTTTTTATCCTTATCCAAAAATTATTTTCTTTTTTATTTATTTATGATGCAACCCTATCATTACATAATATCCATCTTACAAAAGATTTTTGCAATACTTTGATATAATCAATTTGTATCCACATCACATCATCAACTACTCATATAAAGGTTCACTTAATACAAAAAAAACTAAGCAAGTAAACATATGGTATCATTATTGAAGTGTAACAAAGAATGTAGCTGTAAAATTCTATAATAGATAGTACACACAATAAGCATATTTGCATTTATTTATTTCAATAACTTTTTCTTAGTTGTATAAACAAACACATCAATATAAAACTATACATGTACAAAATTATTATCAAAATATAACTACGACTATAAGGATAATCTCAAATATTGGCAACCTTTCACGAGTGTATTCACACTATTCTTTGTTTACATAAAATTTCCTCCTTTTTTTTTCGTGCCATAGTATCCTCTGGTGGAACCCCTAAATCTTATCCCATCGTGTTAGTCTTGTTGATACTTGTATCAACATTAACTCGTTTAGATTACAAATATAATATATCCTTACCATTCTTTATTCTAAGAAACTTTTAAAAAAAATTTCTCATATTTATTCATAATATTTATCTTATTTTTCAAAGCATACACTACCACGTTCATTTATTTCATCCAATGATCACACTTTATATTAAAATTGATCAATATCACTACCTAATCTTTGTATTTTAACTTATTAATGAGTTTGGATTTATTAATCCAAATAGATTCTTATGACTTGTGTTTTAGTTATATTTCTAGACTCATTAAACTCATTATTTATTTATCTCATATTTTAGTCATATTCTTGAGTTCATTTGATTTATTTCCATACTCAAAACTCATATTTTACATCATATATATTCATCAATATATTTTGGTACTCATAGTACATGCTTTACGACAATTATGTTCATTTATTCTTTTTCATCTTGACATCTCATGCTTTATTTTATTTATGCATTCATGATTCCATTTCAACAGTTTTAAGTGCTCATTTAATTAATATATATCCCTTGAACCCAATTCCATATCCATAACTCATAATTTAAGTCAGCCATATTCAACGATCAATTTCAATATTTGGGGCCTTAATTTGTATTAATTAATCTTCATTAATTAACCCTATATTTATAGCTTATACTATTCATTATTCATACACTAATCGACTCATCTCGATAATTCATAGTTTTTATTTTGCACCATTCATATTCCTCACTTAATTTAAAATACTTATAATTCAGAGTGCAAAGCATAATAACCCTGCCATTATGATCCATTTAAAATTTTGCATATTAGGTCTGTTGTTGCAACCAATATAAAGTTTACACAGATATCACATCTTCACGGTTGATTTAATTTCCATACATTAATCCTATCGTTGCGTTGTTGCGGTCAATTTGAATTTCACTTATTAATTTCTCCGTTACAATTAATTCAAATCTTACTTATTGAATTCGCCATTATGGTCTATTCAAATCTCACACATTAATATTCTTGTCATAAAAACATATTCCTTTCATATTATTTTCCCTTCTCGATGGCAAGTTTTCACTTAATAATATTTTCCTGCCCTATATACGATATTCATATAATATATTTTCTTGTTATGAACAGTTTATACACAATGGATATAATTTTCTTCGCATTCATTACACGAACAATCAGTTAATTAAAAAAGATAAGAGAGCGACCCTTACAACAATTCTTATATTTCACCTATTATCCTGCCTTGAAAGAAATTTATTTTTGAAATTATATTACCCCCCCAAAAGCAATCCTTTCTTGAAATTCTATTATCCTACCCCGGAGGCAATCCATTCTTGGAATTCTAAAATCCCGTCATAAAGACATAATTCATTTGATATCATTCCCTATCCTGAAGGCATAATTCATTCTTTCCTTCCGGAAACACAATCCAATCATTCTCATTCCATTATAAATAAAAATGATATAAAAATCTCAAAATTATAAATAAAGTTGTACTAAATTTAAAAGGATAAGGTGTCGAGCACTTACTTAATCCTCTTGTCAAATGTGCTTCTATAAAAGAATATATATATATATATATATATATATATATATATATATATATATATATATATATATATATATATATGACTCCGCATTTCATGTCTTGAAAATTTCATTGGTTCTTAACATCTTATAATTACTAATTTTCCTCATTAACCTTACCCACCTAACATTTTTTTGCCACTTCATTTTAGTTATTTTTCACAATCCTTACCATGCCATTATCTTGTTCTTATATAAGGTACCACACATTTATTGATTTTTCTTTATACCAAGCCCTTTTCCATTAATATTTTTTCCCAAACTTCTCTAATTACAAAAAAATAGCAACTCTAACTAAATTTTCTTCTTTTTTTTTGTTCATTCAACCAACATTCATAATTTATTTTAACTATTATTCCCAATCATGAATGATAATACAACATACAAACTTAATTAGTCAAATCATATACAATAGAGAACCTTTTCTCCCTAAATGTGGTCGACCCTAACCTTAGCAAATTTTCTATTTTCTTCCTTCATTCTGTTCCATTTTTTATATCTCATTCATTTTTCCAAAATCAAACCCATATGTCTATTTGGTTGTTAATATAATTACATAGCAAGGTTCTTTCTAACTTTTATAATTATCATCTTCCATCATATGTTACAAATACCCAACTCATTTAACTAAAAACTCATTATATCATAATTTTTCATCAATACACATGACATAACTTCACAAGTTTAAACCAATTTCTACTCCTCCTCCTCTTCCCCTAAATTTGGCTAGCCCTAAATGCTAAGGTTCTTTTTTTTTTTTTTGTTATTTTATAATCATGTCTAGTTTACATCTCTCCTAAGCTAACTTAATCCATTTACTTAAAAACACCAATTTTTCCCATCATTTCTCAAGAATCCTAGAATCAACATATTTGAGGGCTTTTCATTTATTCCTTATAAAACTATTAGAACTATAAAATAAATAGTAGAGGACATCTTACCAAGCAAGTTTGAGTTCAATTTGTGGTTTTATTAGCAAACTCTTATTCTTCTCCTTCTTTTTCCTTCACACTTCTAGCTTCTCTCTCTTCCTCTCTACTCTTAAAACCATCCCTTATCGTCTTTATATTCCTTTGTGTTTGCTTCTCCTTTGTTGATCACATAAAATTTTTTCCCTTAATCTCACCATTTGAAAGGACATGAATATGGTTTGGAGAAGAAATTAACATGTGAAGAACCTCTCTCTCTTTATTATGATGGCTGTCGGCCTTAAGAGAGAGAAATGAATGAGGTTTTAGTTTATTTATCATAATGCCATTATCACTTTTTTATTTGTTGTTTGGATGTAATTTACCTAGCCATCAATACTTGTTTCTACTGTTTTATGCCTAAATTCTTTGATATTGCTAGTCTAATTCTTTGATATTGCTAGTCTAATTCTCAATGGTAATTTAATTTATTTTTTTTTCTTTCAATAGTCATGTCTCTTACTAAAAAATAATCAGTGTCATCTATCCATTATTTTTACCTAATTTTCATTATCTAACATAACTTTATGATTGGATTCATTAATCCAAATTGTGTTTTACCTACATATATAGATTCCTTAATCTCATTCTTCCACTTAGCTTGACACTTTGATTATCTTTATGGATTTATTTAGCCTATTTGTAATAGTTTTTTCTTTTTAATTATCATTTCACGATTGAAAATTACCATATCTAGCACTGGTTTATCAATTTTAAGCCAGGGATTATGTAGTTGATCGAGGTTACTATTATTTTTTTATATCTTTTTTACACAGTTAAATTACTAGAATACCCTTAAAAGCGAAACAACACTTAACTTAGGTCTAGTTTTTTTTTTTTTAATTCCACTCTTAAAGCTTGACTTCAATGGCTTATTCATAATCTTATAGGGAATTTGGTCTTTTAATTAATATCAATAATAATTAAAAAAACTATATTTTTATTTCATTCTTCAATGTTGGATTGGTTGGGAAGTAGACTTCACTAGTGATTTTTTTCTTGCTTCGTATAGGGTTATTACAGTCTCAAACAAACATCTATTTTAGGGTTGATCCTTCAAATTGTGAGCATTTATTTTTTATCATATAATTAAATATTTTTTTAAAAACCAAGTTATTAAACTCAATTGAGTTCATGAATCGAGTTGCGGCGTGACCGAGGTTATCCAATATGTCGTTGTCTCAATACTTAAAAAAATATTTTCATCTTGAAGTTTTTTATAAGCGTAGTCATACTTTTACCATTCATCAGGTTACCTTTGAACCCATGAAAACAACTGATTCATATCAGGTAACTCTGATGTAGTTTAATTGAAAACTCATGTTAGGCAAGGAGCCAAGTTGAGAAGTTTCAATAGTTACCCGCTTGCATGGGTTTAATGATATTTCTAAAGAATTCCCCACACTCTTAATATTCCTTTTTAGGTTTAAAGAAAGTTGGTCCGGCCTGCGGTAGAGCACAAGACAATGAACTAGTTTTTATCTTATGACACGTCATTTGAATATAAAATGTTTCATTTTGATTAGTGAAAAAATCTTGATTAACTTATATTTAATAATTGATATTTTGGAAAAACACATTAGAAACATAATATCATTTCTTTTGCTTAACTATATATTCACAATCACCTCTATTATCCTTCCATCCTCCCATAGTACACTTTCTTCTTGAACAATGCATCCATCATTCTACATAAATCCAAACTTGTTTGGTAAATTTATTTTTTATATCAAATTTTAATAAAAGTTTTGGGCATAAACCAAATATTAATAACTACTTTATAACCAACAAATTTCTATACATTTTTTCTTTCTTTTACGTCCTCCATCCATTCTAGAAGCATAACCTTCATGATCACCCTCTTAGTAGTCATCATCAACATGATAGATTAATAAGTTCATAATGGATTGTTTGTTGCAATTGAATGACAATCATTAACAATAAATATTGCCCTTTTCCTTGTGGCAAATGCTGGCTATAGTTCCTTGATCTCATGGGTTGGCTTTTTTGAACATGTTTCTTCTTAGGGAGATCATGCAATTGTTAGTTTAATATGCAATGTAGCCAATCAATGATTACACGTGGCATTATTATATTCATGTAAATACATATTTATTATTAATAAAGATTTAATTTATCTTTAATAATCATATAATATTATATTAATGAATCTAATATTTGATTTATGAATCTATAGTAAAGATAAAATTCACGAGACAAAAATGCTTTACAAAGAAAATTATAAAGTTGTTATAATTATGAGATTCTTATTGCATCAAAGCATTGTTTATAAAATGCCTCTAGTTGATGCTCTCTTAAATATTGAATTTTTATCAGAGCTATAAAAGACTAATACATATTATGTTAAAGACTTGGTTGAGTTAATTTTTAAAATTACCCTGAATTAATATATAGATATTATTCATGTGCCCTATTACGTGGACAGATGGTAACATTAGAACCAACAACGCGAGTTCCAAGGATCACCAAACCTTTAAGCTCATCTTCACACACTCATATGCTGACTTTTGAACTCCTCACAAACGCGGTCATAAATGAACCTATAAATACACTCAAACAACAAAATGACAACTCAATTAAAGAAACAAACATCATATCTTGGACATACAAGCCTAATCACGCATAAACCTAGACGAGAAAAATAATGAACAAAGTCTTTATATGGTTACACTATAAAGATTTTAAGGGCAACCGATAGATCCATGATATATGCCTAAAACACTAGGCTAAGATACAGAGCATAAGGCATTGTTTATACCTAGAAAATAGAGCATGAGGTATGGTCTGAGCCTAAAAGATAATATGTTAAGGTGTAGATCCAAGTCCACATACCATATTTTAGCTCGATTACACTGCATGGACAAGAGCTTTATTGGATCCAGGTGGGGTAACATGACTTTAAATGAGCCTAGTTAAGAAGGCACAACTTTTAAGAAGCCTAATTAACCCAACTAGCCCATAAACCATTAAACTCCATAATAGGTTTGAGACTCCTCCAAGCCAATAAGGTCATGCATCCAAGTACACTAATCCTAAGGACACCCAAGGCTGAATGGAATATGCCCAACCTAAAGTATATTCACTACCTTTTATATAATTGGTACTCATCATTTAATGCTTATATTTTTTTTTTTTATCATAACTAGACCTACGAAACAGTGTTAGGCATGCTTATCCCAATAAATAACTAACATGACAAAGTCTTTTCTTCTCAACAATGCACCATTAATAATTAAACTCTATAAACCCAAATGATTGATGTTAAATCAAGTATCATAATCTTTTTTCCTTTTCTATCCTTATCTCCTAGCAAGTTGGTGTGGTTCTGTTCAAGATTTTCTACAACACCTGAACAACTTTTAAGGCTTCATTTATCCTACAGTCTTTCTAACTTAAGCATTAGAGAGTCTTCAATACCTAATATGAGACTTGTTTTACATGTGCTTGTGATTTCTAGCTAGCTATCACCAAGTACAATAGCTTATTTACATTATCTCAACACATTACTAGTTCTAAAAATATGTTGATTTTTTAGATTTTTTTTAACATTTTTTTTTCTTTTCCTTGCTCCTTATCTCTGTTGTATTTTTTGTTTACCTTTATTATCATGGTGGTTTTGACACTTGTAAGGAATTAGGGTCCTATTTCTCCTAGTACTATTTCCCTCAAGGTTTCACAGCCCTGAGGGTTGATTCATTGGTTAATTGGTGTTGTAGACTAATAGCCAATAAGTAATACTAAGGTTGTCAAAAACATTTTTTTTTTACATGAAATAGAACATGCAATGTAAACTTAGATCATAAAATATGATCATAAAATCATAAGTGAAATTCTTTAACTAATTATATAGATAATTTTAGCCAAGAAAATAACGGTATAACACAATTAAGACAAAAGTGAAATAAACAATATAAAAATTCAAACACCTTAAAATATATAGTTTAAATACCAATTTTTCATATATCATATTACAAACACCAAGTCATTCATTTTTTTGGGTGTCAAAAGGAAAAAAAGAGACATAAAAGTTAATAAAAAAGAAGAGCCGCCCAATTGCATATTCATACAAACAAGAAAAGTTTTACATAAAGTTCTTACCAACTTTAAAGTTTTTTGGTGAATGAATCACAAATCGTTTTGATTTGTGACTTGTTAGCCTTATGGCTACGATAATGATTAATTATATGTTTTGATGATAATATAAACATTGAATATAATAAAACATTGTTTTGATATAGTTTTTATATGCATATCACATTACTAATATCATAATGTATTCCATGTTTAAATGATTTAAATAAGGATATTTTAATATTTCATGTATATATATACATGTTGCACACACCCTTGAAGTGATATAGATAGGTTTACAACATTCAATAAATCATCAAACAAGCAAGGAAAGGATTTGCGAAGGTCAAGATCAAAAATCATATAGAAATTACGATTTCGACTTTACTAATAAAACATTTGTAACAAGATTTTGCCAAATAGCACTAGACTTGTTTACGACACCTTATAATACTCACACAACCTAAAAAACCCATAAAAACCAAAGAAAACCAAGAAAAGACAAAAACATAAAAAATGGGACAAAATCTGGATAATAGCCAAAACGGTTTCACTGTTTTGGAAACGGTAAGGTAGTAGCCAAAATGGTTAAACTGTTTCTCAAATTTTTCTTGCCATTTCTCAAAATGGCTAGTACATTTTTGGAAAATTTCCAAAAACTCTTGGGGTTCTTCATAACAGTCTAACCAATTTTTCCAACAGGCAGAAAACTATGTTTAACGGCTAGTTTCTTTTACAAGCTTATAAATAGCCTTTTACTTGCCAAAAACAAGTGTGGAACTCCTAAGAAAAAAAAATCTAATCATACTCCCTCTCAAAAACAATATATAACACCTTTGTTTCACTTGTAATCATCAAAAAACAAGGTTAGGTGTGAATTGATAAAATCCTCCTAAAGAGCTGAATTGTTATTTCAATTAACTCTACTAGAAGAGTATATTGTGGAAAGTGTAAGTGACACTCTAAATACTTGGTAAAGTCTTCTTGAGTCAAAATTATGAGTGGTTTAATACTTATTCTTCAACAAGTATTGGTGAAAGGTTTTCTAGTTTTTAACCCGTAAAAATATTAGGGATAATAGTTCGATCCTAACCCGTAAAAGGATTGGGTTTGATATTGCACCCATAAAAGATGATGTAATGGTTTGGTCTCGCTCGTTAAGAAAACCGGTGTGTGATAGTGAAACTCTTGAATGGAGGTTCAAGAAGAGGAGTGGACGGTTTACCAAACCTATATAAATCTTCGTGCAATCTCTCCAAACTCTCACTCTTTAATTATCATATTTATATTGTTTATTGCTTCCATATTTGGTTGAATGTTTAGAATTGAATGTTATGAGGTAAAAAGTTTTTAATTTATAGTTTTATCTTGCATACTTAATTCACCTCCTCTTAGGTGTTTCTGTTGCCTTAATCCTAGAACAACATGACTAACCCCAAAACAATACACCAAATAGTTCAAAACATAGATAGATTGATGACACAACAAAAATTAATTGAAATAACATTTTGTCTTATTACTTTCAATTCCAACTTCAATTTCAAATACTAACACAAACAGTAACAAGAACAATCAATCTAATCAAATACCCTTCAATTTCAAATACCAACACAAACAATAACAAGAACAATCAAACTAATCAAACAATCTTCATTTTGAACCTCTACCTCTATGTCCAAATTCTTGTATTCAAGCAAGAGTTGAATTCTCACTAGGAGATGTCCACACAATGTCTTTAAGGGCTAGTCTCAGCTCTTTACTACAGAATTGGTTAAACTACAAAGTGTCCATGTTATCTTTCTTCACCTCCACCACAAAAAATGATGGTGCGACAGCAAAAATATTAGTTCCAATAGCCAACTTCTCTTTCCTGCCCCTTTCTTGCCCTTGTAATCTTACTTTAGAATCGCTCTTCTGGAAATTGAAATCATCTTCTTTTCCCACCTCCTCAAGTCTTGAAATGAAACTACTTGTTGGCCTTGTTACGACAAATCCCAGCTCCTCCTTTTCCACTACCAGAAATTCACCTAAAACTAACGGAATTACTTACGGAATAATTTTGTCGGTAAATTACGGTGATAATTACTGACGGCCATTCCGTCTATAATTTCATCGGTATATATCGACTGAATTATAGATGGAATATATAGAATTTAAAAAAAAGCGGTTCGATGACGTGGAAGTTTTTGCGGGCGATTTATTGTGGATTTATCATTTTTTATGAGTAAATCTATCTTTTTTTTTTAATTTTAACATTTAAATGTCAACTTTATTGTTTTTTTAGTATATGTATTTTGTTAGTGTATGTACATATTTTATTGTTATTTCTCAAACAAACTTGTAGTATGAATGTATAATTTTGTTAGATTTTATAAAATTATATTTGTTTGTAAATTGTTGAAACTTTGTAGTGAATTTGAAGTTGACGACTATGGTAAATTCAAAGAGGTCGTCGAATTGCAATATCATAGCGAGCAAAATATATTGTTTTTATTCAAATGCTATTGGTATGACACCACTGACAAAGGAATCAGAGTAGATCCTCACTATGGTCTGGTCAAAATCAACTCAAAAGCTAGACTCCGCAATGTAAACGATGTTTCTATTTTCGCAAAGCAATGTCAACAAGTTTATTACATATACACCCCTTCATTTAGAAAGGACCAATCAAGAGTTGATTGGTTATCTTTTTTAAAAGAAAACCCAAGGGTCGTGTCAAGGTTGTTCAGGATGAGAACGAAGACACAAGTGTGCGAGATGAAGTCTTTTAAGTTAGTGAGTTGGTTGAACCATATCGAGTTGCTCCTTCGATTGACTTGTTGATGTTGACCCAGAGGAGTTGAATGTTGTTCTGAGCTTTAGCGGACAAGCAAATATCGATGAAGATGATGATGATGATATCCATATTAAAGATTGCGATGGAACTGATGACGATTCAATTGACGATGAAGAAGAAGAAAATCCTGACTAACTATCAGAATTAAGGAAAGTGTTAATTTTTTTTTATAATGTAATATTATGGATGATGTTTTGTAACATGAAATACTTATTTTATAATTGTTAACTGTTGTTATTGTTTTGCGCGGGCAGTTTGTAATTTAAGTGTTTGCAGGAGGGTAACTAGGCAATACAAACATAATCTTTCATGTACAGTGCATGATCATTGACGTCTCTACAGACGGAAATCGTTCGTCGGTATTTTACTGAGAGTTGCAAAATATTTACTGGAAATGCCACAATCACCGACGTCTATACCGACAAATACTGTATTCATCGGCATTTTACAAAAAGTTGAAAAATATTTATTGAAAATGCCACAATCACCGACGTCTCTACAGACGGATATAGTCCGTCGGAATTTTACTAAGAGTCGCAAAATATTTATTGGAAATGCCATAATCACCGACGTTTATACCAACAGAGACAGTCCATCGGCATTTGTCGTTGCAGTTCACAATCACCGATAGACTCACCGATGAATTGTGCGAATTCCAAAGGGCGGGTATTAATGCATCTATGACCGCGTGTAATGGTCGACGGACTTACCGATGGACTGCGAAAAATCTGAAGGGTCATTTAAAAATTTTAGTGCGAAATTCAAAATTTACTGACAGACTTTTGAAAATTCACCGACGGAATAATTAAAAATAATATTATTTAAATAGTCCATCGGTGAGTCCGTCGGTAAAACTGTGATATAAATCCCAGCGACCGCCCATTCAGTTCATTTTTCCTCTGCTTCGTTTGAGAGTTCTCTTGTTTTCGTTTTTTTCTCTCATTTGCTTCACAACTTTTGTTTTCTTGCTTGTAATCTCTAGTTCAATCTTCAACAAATTAAAAGGTATGTATTTCCATTTAATGATTTTATTTTTTATATTTTTTCTTTGTTTTAGTTATTGTTATTTTTGTTGTGTTTTTTGTTTTGGTGTATTTTTATAATGTAGATAAAGTCTTGAAATAAACACATTATTAAGGTAAGCATTTTTCATTCCTAAAGTCTATAGTTTTTTTAATTTGTTCAATATATTTTATTGTTTGTATTGCTATAATAATTGAATACTTTGTTGAATTTTAATTCTTATTGTTGAATTTACCTTGTAATTAGTAATTGAATATATAGGAATAAATTTAATTATTTTATCTCAATTTTACTCTATTATTGCATGATATGTGTTTAATTATTTCCATTGATTTTAATTGTTATTTGTATAGATGTTAGGTTATATATAAGATTTTTGAATGGGGTCAATTGGTTGTGGCTATTGTCAATATTTGTACGTTTGAAAATTTTTGGGTAGTCTCCAGTATAGGGGAGGTGCTGCCGAATGTTTTTTTAATAATCAAATTTAATTATGTAATTATTCATCTAAAATTATGTAGATGCGTAGAACGAAATCAACAGCTCGTCGCTCACATATGGTCGCAACTAGTTCTTCTAGCAGTGAGGATAACATGTCCTTAGGTGCCGATCAAGAAGAGGCACTTATGTCGACTTGCGATCTTTTGCCTCTTTCAGCGCGGTTTCACAGCACAGAGGTAGTGTGCCTTCACAGCGGAATCAATTCACCCGCAAGTACAAGGCACATTGGAAGGACAACCTTTCAATGTAAGTTTGTTTCGGTTTGTTTTTTTTTTTAATTATAACTTAATTTATGAACAACTAATCAATATTTCATTAATTTAATTTATTTTCAGGTTCACAAACATTGAGGCTGCCCAAGTAATATCATCGGCGTTCAAATCATCGATGAATATTCTATTATTTCAATGGAGTCAGGTTTCCAAACATCCTGAATGGAGACCTTATATCGATGCATGGTTTCGAAGATTTCAGGTTGGTGTTAATTTCTAATTTCTAGCTTATTTTTAACAAATTATTATTATAATTGTAAATAAATTATTATTATTATTATTTTAAATAAATTATTTATACACGACACAAATTCGAGTGGGACAACACGCGTGACAATGTTGCGAGGAAGGTGTGGGAAAATCACGCGGCAACTAGGTAACATAAAAAACAATATGATATTTTTTTTCTAAAAAAAATTATGTTTTAAAATCTAATATGTTACTATGGAAGTAGGTTGCGTGATTTTTGATATGAAGCACAAAAAAGCCAAAAAAATTCACGAGAGATAACGATCTACAAGGCTGGAAAGACGTGGTGGTTTGGAGGGATTTCAAACCACCATACATCCCGGGGGATATATGGCCGCAATATATTAAGCACGTGACGTCTGAGCGGTTCACATGACGCTCACAGTCTGGTGCCAACAACCGGTACTAGCAAATTCATAGTTCGGTGACCACGCACACCGGCGGCTCCATTCTGTTTGCTGCACATGTGAAATGTATGGTAAGATTAATTTAAATGAAATATATTGTTAATTAATTTGTTGTTACTTAATTAATTTTTTTTCTTACAGGCTACGTTTCTTGGATGTGAGTCGAGCCCAATGGAGCTGTTTTTAGAGACGCACGTGCGGAGTGAAGACCACCAAAAAGGGGTGCAACAGTTCGTTGACAACCGCACTCAACACTTCGTGGTATGTTCGTTCAACCATTTCATTTTGTAAGTTATTATTTTTCTTGAATTGAATATGATGATTTTTTTTTCATTTTGAGGAGACCTATAATAGCCAGTTGAGGGAGAGATATGACGACGATCCTTCGAGCCATCCAGATTTCGATCCGGATTTGTGGATGGAGGTAGGATCGTCTGGTGGACCCGATAAAAATTGGGTGTACGGGCTCTCCAACACTACGACCGAGAATTTACGAGCGACCTGTAGTGTCTCAACCATTGAGAGCTGCCAATTAGTATCGAGCACCCAATCGAAGGTTTTTGGCCTTGTAATAACATACGGCTCATCTCACCAAAAAATACGAGCAACTCTCGGCGAATTATGAACAACTCTGCCAAATGGTCATGAAAATTACATCACAAATGGATGATACATGTGCGCCTCCTTTTTGGCCGTTTGTTCCCGGGAACGACCAGCCTCCACCACCTCCTCCTCCTTTAGCTCCGCCATTGTTCTAATTTAATTTTTTTTGGAAACACATTAAATTTGTAATGAATATTTGGATGAATATTATTTAACTTTATTTTTATATTTTTGATGTTTAATACAATTTTATTTGCATAATTGGTTTTTTTACTATTAATTTATATAATTTTATATTATTTATTCTAAATAATTTTAAAAAAATTAAAAAATATCACCGACGAATGTCAAGACGGAATTTTTCCGTTGGTATTTCACAGAGAGTTGAAAAATATTTACTGGAAATGCCACAATCACCGAAGTCTTCACAGATGGAAACATTTCGTCGGTATTTTACTGAAAGTTGAAAAATATTTACTGCAAATGTCATAATTACCGACATTTATACAGACATATACATGTCGTCAGCATTTCACCGAGAGTTGAAAAATATATACTTCATATGTCACTATCACCGACGGAATATTTTTATCGGTATATTTCCAGTGGGAATTTGTTTTCACCAACAGAATATGGAATAACCGACGAACACTATGCCGATAGACGCTTTCCATTGGTAAAAAATTTACCGATGAAGTGGCAATCTTACACTGACAGATTTGGTCCGTCAATAAAACTGTTAAATGTTGTAGTGTTCCTCCCCTTTCCTCTTCTAAAAAATCATGAGTTGACGGTCTTTGGCATTGATTTATTGAACCAAGTTGAGTAATTGACCTTGCGTATCGTGATTCAAGTACTTGGATTTGGATCAAGAAGCTTGGTAATCAGTCGGTGAGCTTCAGAGAACTCAATTAGAGAGAGATATTGATATAAGGTGGTTCAGAGAGAGAAAGGTGTGGGCTAGGTTTTTTTTTTGTTTAATTTGGGAGAAAGGGGAGTTAATTAAGGTAATATTTATACTCTATCAAAACTTATAAAATCAATGCAAAATCATGAGTTTGCAAAAGTTTACTAAACTTACTCAAGTCAAGTCTGATTTTTCCGTTTTCGTTGTGGGAAAAAAAAGAGTTTTGACGGGGACAATTCCTGAAGAATCATTGCATATCAAGTCGTGCTTTAGAAGTGGGCAGCCTTAAAATATCAAGAGAAAATCCCATGGACCCCAATGGTTTTGACCAACAACGCCACCCCACTAGCTCAGCTTTTCTCTGATCTCTTTTTCCCCAAGAGTTTCATCGGAGAAAGAGAGAGAATGCAGAAATGCCATGTTGGTGGCTTTGAAGATCTGCTGTTTTCAGTCTTCAGGGAATTTGAAAGAGATTTTGTGTGTTAGGTCACTTCCTTATACGTGGTCAGATAGTGATTTATGCCAACGCAAAGGCACATAAAAGTATCAAAATGAATGATTCTACAGCCTCCTCGCTAAAAAATCACTGTATAAGATCCCCCAAAACAGGCATAAAAGTAGTTCACCCTTCATGGTGTCTTGGGTATCCTTGTGCCAACGATCTGATATGGAAAAAAATGCTTTCCGCGGTTGTAGCATCCAATATTGTCTTCTTGCCTAGATAATTTTAGGTTGAGTTCTAGATTTCACTTAATTTTTAAAATAGGAACACTTTAAGAGGCGAAGTGAGATACTTGTAGCAATGTGGCTGTGTGTTCGTGACAATCAAAAGAGTCCAACTCCAAGGCGATACAAGTCGATTCACAACACATGAGGTGTGCCAGACTGTTTGAAGTGACTATGAGGACCCACACACGTGCACCTTATCTACGCTGTTAGAGTACATATAGACTTGATTTGGACGAGCCCTGATCGAGATTTGATTCTTGTTCCGCAACCTTACAATACGCATGCATACAACAAAGGTTAATTTATACTTGATATTAATTAAGGTCCCTATGGCTATGGCTGTATTGTTGCTGTCTTGTAGATGATGTTGTTTTCTCTGTTCATCTCTGCTTCACGTAACAATCATCGCATTAAGCTTGTCAAAGCTGGCAAGTTCTACTCATCCAACGTTGGGATTTATATGTTTTCATTGTTGATCATTATAACAGTGATAGGCTCGTCTATCCTTTCTCCTGTGGATTGAATTAACTCAGATTCTCAGAGCTTCTGTCTTCTTTTACTTCAAAATCACAGAAAACGTGATTTGTATATTTATATTGCAGTGGCCTAATCTTATATTTTCTGAATTTACTAGTAAAACATATCAATGCAAAGCAATTAAAGATTAACTAAAACGTGTTGCGATGTTTCTTTATAAGATAGTGCTTCAGATTTGTACATAGAAGCTACGGTTGCCTCCCATTGATTTGAATTTTGAAGGGAAAAAGAAAAAAGAAAAGGAGCACTGATCTCCGCGACCACCCCATGAAGATTAGGGTCCCCGCTGATCTAGGAAAGTCTCAGTTGCTGGTCAAAAGCAGTTCTTTGTAGATAGCCAGATTCAATGATCTTGGAGAAAGAAAAAAAGAAGAAAAATAATTCAAACATTCCATGACAGTGACCAGACAGTCCTTGTCTTGGAAAGTTCTTAACAAAATTTGAAGGTCCCCCCTTAAGCACTGATCATGTGTAATAACCCCACCCCTCACTTGCCACTTGATGATCTGACCAGATATATCTTTTGGTCAAGAACTAACCTCTCCAACTGGTAGTTTTGAGTGCATTTTCGATCGAATGACAGTTCCCATATCCAATTATTTGCTTTCTTGTTTGTGCAGTGCAGTGCAGTGCAGTACTCCCTCTTTCACTTTCTCTCACCATACCATCACTTTTGCAGAAGTAGTTGATTTTCCACGGATTGGTTTTGGGTTAGGTCTGGGAAGTGGGACATTTGCTTTTGAGTTGCATGGCTTTAGTAGATGTCGAGTAGTTATCAATATTGATTGCTTTTTGGAGCTTTTTTCTCCATGTCGTGACCGTCTTCTATTTGTCAGATTCAAAGTCACTTTAGCCTTGATGGTCGTTATAAGCCCACTAAGTCCACAGGCCTGAACTCTTTTCACGATACATGTGACCCACAAAACAGCAAGGCCTTCACTTGGGCAGCGGCATCGCCCAGAAATCCACACAATCACATGGCGCTACTTGCTTGTGTTTTCAGTCTCCCTCGCTTTCTTGCTGTTGCCAATAATTTGTGTTCCATTCAGCTGCTCCAAACAATCACTAAGTGGATGATGAATTTCCAAATCGTTTTGTTCATTTCATTTGTCCTCGAGGAAGTGTACAAACAGACCACATCAGATTATGCATACTTCCAAGTTTAGCTGTGTGAAAGCACCGTAGGAATGTGAAGGGTACATCAAATGATAGAATTGATTAAGCACGTAATGAAATTAAGCCCTTCCATGCACAGTTGGGTCCATGAACATAGTCATTAATTCCAGACTTTACGGCCGATGCTTGCAGCTGTCTATTGTACCACGACACCTTGTAATGGTCCTCACCATACAGTGCTCTTGCCAATTCAAGGATCATCCAATAGCACATCAAGCTTTTTCACTAAACAGACGACTGCTACTTCTACTGCTGAAAAGAAATCGACCTAACCAACCATGCAATTTGTGCAAGAGTGATCTCGCTAAGTAACGCCTTCACATCACTAGCCATTCTCCATGACACTTTTCATTTGGTCTTTGTGGACCAAATCTTTATCAACATCTCACCCTAACCATCCTTTGAAAATGACTTGGATATATAAATGCTTGGAAGATTAGCACACGCGCCATTTCTTTTGATATTTTGGTACAATTAGTGGGGGGTATATTTATCTCAATTGATAGTGTACTACCTATCATAGCTTTCGTTAGCACTTTAGTCGATGAGAATAATCACAACTTGAAAGTTCTTAAACGTCTACAGAATATTCTAACTGCATTTATACTTGACATTTATCGGTATTTTAATTATCAATAAAATTACTAATTGAAATTCTCGTCGTAGATTTCATGTCTATTGATAATTTTGTCGGTTATTTATTATACTAAAAAAATTGCTAACGGGCTTTTCACGTCAAAAAATAACCTTTAAAAAAATTCATCGGTAATTATTAAACTGACAGATTATTATGTCGGTGATACCGTCAGCCATGAGCTGAATATCATTAACGGCATCACCAATGAAATTACTAATATAATGTCCATCAAGGATTCTATCAGCAAGTCCAGAAACTAAAAAAAAAATATTTTGTGACTCTCTAATGAAATTGGTTTGGGCATTTCTGATAGACTCACCGACAAAATTATAAACGTCATTTTGTTGACTTAGATTAGTGAAGATCTTTTTACGGTTGGTAAAAAGATAATTTAGTTAAGATAGAAGTTTCTCCATAATTATCTTATTAGTTTAAATTATATAAGAGATAAATTCAGATAGAGTAAAAAAGGTTATTTGAAGATAACTTTATCAATGTTTTTGTAAAACACATGAGTAGTCTATTACCAACGTGAAAGACTAGGAAACTTGAAGATTATCCTTATCCTTATCATATAAGACATGTACATAAGGAATGTTAAGTCTAAAGAAATGTGTGATTCATAGGAGAGTTTTAAAACTTAAAAGCATTAATTATATTGAAGCAAGTGTGTCAACTAGCTAAGGAGTTTATACAGAGTTTCGCAACACATACTCTTGACACACGAGGAGTGTGTAAGAAATTCTCGAGTAGAATCGGTCCTTGAAGAGTTAGAGAGCCTGCAGACTCCTAGAGAGAGTTCATGTGTGAATTGTTACAAAATGGAAGTTCCAGTTAGGATGACAATGGTTTAAAGATTGTCAGATGTACTGGCAAGCTATTATGGTAAGAGACATAACATGATTCACTGCTCATTAAGTAAGGTAGTATAGACACAAAGGATTGTGTTCAGAGATACTCCTTTTGTAATCTTTCAAACTAGAGAAAAAATTATCTACCCGGGAGGGTTTTTTTAAGCTTGTGAAGAGTTCTACAAAAGGTTTTCCCTTCATAACCAAATACCTTGTGCATTTAAGTTTTCTGCATTCTTTATTTATTTGGTTAGTGATTAGTTTTTGCAAAGTGTTATAAGATCATTTGTTAACAGGTGGTAAACATGGAAATGTACTTTCAAAAACCTTTTATATTTGTCGGTAATTCCATGGATAGTTCAAAGAATTTTTTTTCGTGTTCATTTATTATAACCTTAATTGCATTTTTAAAAAAAATCTAAAATCACAACAACAAATTTGAACAACAAAGTTTTATAATATTAATTTAATAATTGATAAAAATATCTTAATTACAATAAAAAAAAGTTCCTAACAAAATGGAGGCTGGAGATGGAAGGGGAAGGGGATAAAAAAAATCATAAACCGAGAGGTCCAAGAGTGGAAGGATAATATGTTAAAAGGTTTACCTGTATTTGCTTCCCTTGTTTCTACTTTGTTCTTTGTATTTTACCTTCATATCAGCCTTCATAACAAATAATCGTTCATTAACTTATTCTCAGATCATCTCTTGAACGACCAATGATGGCTGGTTGGGACCAAATTATAGGGTGCCTAAAATAAAATAAAATAAAACTACAATCCACCCTCATGTCTCGGGTTGTAATCATAAACATATCGTAAACTGGATTCTTATCGGGTTCACCAGTAGCTCCAACCTCTAACCAAAACTAAGGATCTTATTTCAGATAGGTTGAAGTGTCCTATTTATGTTTCATACATATGTTAGTGTTATATGCTTCATTAAAAAAAATTAAAATTCCATAATCCAAGTCAAAAATCCAATTAAAAAAAGGTCAAGCCTATTATAACTTTTCAAAAATTACTTACAACAAACGTTTTGGCTCAGTTGTTGATAAATTGAAAGATTTCAATTGAAAGATTTTAATTCAAAGAAAGTATAAATTTGACAAGTTACAACTTACCGAATTGCATTGTGATTTTTTCACATTTTTTTAGCCACCCCCTCGTTTTTTACATCCCAAAAATTTTTTTCTTTATAATTAATTTTGTAAACTAATTAGTTTCAAGATTTACAAAACTATATATTAACTAAAAGTATGAATTATTTATCTTCTAACCTTAAATTTTCTTAACCATACCCAAGGTTGTTAAAATCGCGATTTTAACACGGTACGGAAAGCCGTTCACAAGCCGTTCACAAACTCGGATCGTAAAAACGGATCGTAAAATTGTAAAATCGTAAGGAATTTTAAAATACATTAAAAAAAATCATGCTTTAAATAAATATTCATACATAAAAATTCATCCAATTAATTCAGTCCTATAATACTGAAATGACATTAAATTCAGTCAAATTCAACAATTTTTAGTCCAATTTTCACCCCATTAATTCAGTCCAATTCAACATTTTTCAGTCCAATTTTCACCCCATTAATATTCAATATTTTTCAGTCCAATTTTCACCCCAAATCAATCAATTCAGTCCAATTTTCACCAAGTAATATTTTGCACAATTCGGTCATATATAGTATATCTTGTGGCATTCAATTCAACAATTTTCACACCCGATCAATTCCATTCAATTCAACATTATACATATACAATTTACGAGACCGAGCAAAATGAATTACGGGACTAACTAACAATTAACACTTAACAGGAAAACATACAAATCTATTACGGGGCAAAAATAAAGAAACCTTGACTCCGGTGATGATGATGAAGGCAAAATTAACTTACGATGTCGCCGTCTCTGTTGAAGATGATGATGGTAAAAGAGGCAGAAAAGCTGAAACCAGAAAGGAGAGTAAAAAGGCCCTCTATTGTCTATGCAAACAACTTTTAGAACAAGGATCAGTGTCATCCTAACCATTTGATTATTTCACCTCATATTGTCTCCTCACTGTCTGATCATCTTGGAGTTTTTTGTTTTTACTCTAATCAATGGGAGCCCGCTGCTCCAAATTCTCTCTCTGCTGGTTCCACTCTCATCTTAAACCTTCGAGTCCTCGAATCCTCCGATCTCGGTAAATTCATCAAGCCCCTCTCTTTCTGCCAGTCTCTCTCTGTCTTTTTCTTTCTTTCTTTTTTGGGTGTAAAATGAGGGGTAATAGTTTGCGTAATGGCCGCTTTTGTGGAGGATGGAGAATAGATCGTTGTCGCCGCCCGATTAGGGATTTGTTCGTTGGAATTGGAAAGAGTATTTGTGAATTGTGATTTGTGAAAGAGTTTTTCGCCTCAATTGGAAAGAGCAGAGTGAAGACAGTCACGTGAGTCCGTGACTGTGCAGGAATAATCCAATAGGCATCTGACAGCTGTCCAGGAGGGGGGGATTTTGTTTCAGGGCCTCATTTTGTCAAAATCGCAAAATCGGTCCTGAAATCACGATTTTGCACGATTTCATCCGATTTTTGCGATTTCACTCGATTTCAACCCGATTTTACCCATTTTTGATTTTTTCAAGCGATTCAACCCGTAATGCATGTTTTGACTCGTAAAATCGTACGATTTTAATAGTCAAAACGCGATTTTAACAACCTTGACCATACCCATCCATTCAATATGATCATGGAGTTGACTCTATCGAAACAACGGTTCTTTCATTGAATATCTCATCGTCAATTTAATCATTCAATAAGTTTCACTATTTGTAAACCTAAAAATCATTTCATCAAAGGCATTTTTATTTTCATTAATGAACAAAATTAAATAACTTAATACAAATCTTTAATAACAATAAAAAAAATGACTTACATATTGAGGCCAGCCTTCCATTCAATAATAATCTTGACATACATAAAGTCTTTGAAAGATGAGATTCTAGCTCTATGATTTGTATTAGATGAGCCTTGGTTGATAACAGGCTCAATAGATTTCTCTTTATGATCGACACCTAAATACACAGTAGCTTTACTGACACTAATGCATGATGAAGTAGTAACGCTCTTTTTAAACTTGGAAGCTTTTCTACCATCTTGACAATATAACTAACCAATTTAACAAGAGTATAAATCATGGATATCCACCATATGAGAGATTTATTTTTATTAAAGTAATAAAATTTTTAATTTTACTAAAATTTTGGCAGAGTTTCTTTGCACAGGGACTTTACCTAAAATTTCATCATGCTTTAAATTACTTGTAAATAGCAACAAAAATCCAAACGCAACAACTCATACAATCCAACATCACATGTTGCCTCAAGTATACCACTGAAACCACAATCATCAACTATTTATCATCCACAGCATGTTTACACCATTTAACAATACTAAAAAATTAAATAAAGACATGTTTCTAAAGCATAAAATTCAAACAAGTCGTCAAATACTAGATCAATACCATATTATTTTATTGGTGATGTTAAAAAACATTATGCTAATAATAATTTTAATGTCTTTAATAAATTGAAAATAATTATCTTATTTTGATTATTTTTAAGAGATTGAAGTTGTGTTCATCTATCCAAATCATTTAATTCATGCAAGGCACTATTACTATATGTTTTTGGCAAGAAATCATGTGTGGTACCTTAATCTTCAAATGGTATTGGTATGATACCGATAAAGAAATTAGAGTAAATCCTTATAATGGTAAATCAATGTATCTTACAAACTTTGATATCACAATTAAATAACATTTTATAACTTGCTATAATAATCAACTTCAAACTTATTGAAAGTTGAATCCTTTACACAGAGCTCACTATTATATGTCTTTCTACCCTCTCTATACTATTCAGTATGAAAGACATTCATTAACGAAAAATCTATTAATGAAATACTTATTATAATACTAGAGCTTTCTTTCAGGACCTAAAAATAAGAATTTGAATCTACCAGATTGCCTCTCATGTTGAAAACCTAGTTCAAGTTAACAACTATTAATGATAAAAGAAAAAACCTAACTAAATATATTCTTAAGAGTTATGAATTATTAAATATTTACACATGTTTTAAACCACGTGGTAAATTATTCATCTTATAATTATAAAATTTAAATTTTATTAGCATTTGAATTTTGGGAGAACAATAATTAATGATGTTGCCTACAAGAGAGTTATTGAATTGAGTCTATATGAGAATATAAGATAAAATGGTTTAAAACTATATAATTGTAAAACTGACTTATCGAACAAAAAAACTCAATTCATTGTAATTAAATAACACATAATTAAATGCTTATCTGAATTAGATGTCTATCAAATATCTCATAACTACATTATTCAATAATGGTCATCCAAGATGGCAAAATATTAATAAATCCTCACTCAAAGGTAGTTCACTAACATCATCATGTCTTGAAATACAGTTGATTCTTGTTCTTAAATAAGGCTAAAAATAATATGAGGTAAATGTTGAAATCTCTTTATTAATATAAACCTCGCATATAAAAGCTTAAATCTCTTTATTAATATAAGTCTCACATATAAAAGTCTCAACATGCTTTTTCTTTTTGACTTTTTTCTTAAGATTGAACAAGTATTTGTATGCAAATAATTAGATATGAATAACTAAATGTTCTATAAAAAGCAATGGACAATTACTTAGCATGTAAGTGGTCCCTAACCTCTCGAATAGATACATATATTTGTATTGCACATGACCTTTGACTTTTGCCACGTATGTTAAATGAATAGGTAGATAATCCATTGAGTTGAAGAAAGAAGGAGGGAATATCATTTCAAGTTTGTAAATTGTCTCTGTGATGTTCATTTTAAGTTACTCCATGTGTTGAGTATGCAACTTGATCGAACAAATATTTCTAAAAAGTTATAAATCTATGTTAGTGCATCCCATATCCTTTTTTACATTAATATTTTAATAAGGAAGCTTTTAAAAAATTCTTTGTTTTATCCAATTATAGGTCACACCAGAACCAGAAAAATTTTGCTTTCCAAAACTAAAATCAAATATAATGCCCTCATACTATGAAATTAAATCATACAATTCTTCACCTAATAGTACTAATGGTGCAACATCCCTATTAATTTTACCTTTCAATAAGTCTTTTTTGTTGTTTTTGTATCAATGATGACTTGGTAAGAATCTCCAGTGGCAATCAAAAAAAAAAGTTTTATCATTATTAATTAAGGTAAATGCCTTATTATTTTTTATATAATATGGACAAACTAATTTTTCATTTGTAATCTACATTAAAGTTGTTTTCATTTAAAAAAATGTATTTCCTTTCAACATCATACGTCAAAACCCTAAATGATCATAACTGACTCAACTCATTAATTAATGGTTGAAGATAAACATTCATATCCCTACCTAGACTATAACAATAAGGTATGATTGTAGATAAGAACATGAATTCCAGCCTTATACACATCCCCGAGGCAAGTTGTAAATTGTTAATATGATCGGCCAACAAGAATAGGATGAAACAAAGGACCCAAATGGATTGAATCCATTTGTACACAACCCAACAAACTACTTTTAAGCTTCACCAATGAAAAGGTACACCATGACTTCATCCACCTCATCATGTAAATGATGTTATGTCATGTGATTGGTAGTCTTTGAAGACATAAGTAACATTTACAGTTTAGGAGTGATTGAAAAGTATCTCAGTTTTTTATATGCGACAAGAATCCTTCCTCTATCAGTATTGATTTCTACTGAACATGCTGACAGGTTTTACACTCGATAAAATTTATATATTCACCATAGTACAAAATGCAAAAGTTTAGACACATTTATTTTTTGGTATCTTAGACCATGAAGTCTCATTGTGGATTTTATAGCATAGAAGTTCTCTTTCATATAACATATTTTTTTTCTCATTCAATGATGTTATCATAATTGTCCTTGCTCAATCCATAATTTGATTTGATGGTAAACACTTGTGCAATGGTCAAAAATTTGTTGTGAGTTATGCATCTATCTCATAATGGTTCATCAAGATCTTTTAAAAGTTCAAAAAACCTAGTTGAATTTACATACGTTCTTCATCTAAAGAGATGTTACATAAACCGTCACCTAAAAAACTCTGATTCATTCTCATTGCATTCATCACTATATTTATATATGGATTACTATTATCATCCACAAACTCATGAATGTTGCAAGAACTAAAAGTCGAGCCAACCATTCTTTTTAACATAGTCATAGGGTTCTTTATATGCACACACCAATACAAGTATTTTCTACAAATATTTTTTTAAACAAAAATGCATCATCATTATATCTTTACGGTGGAACTTTTTTATTTTTATACTTCACACATAGACATCTACTTTATCCTCCACTATATTCTTCGAATTAAAAGGTATAAAATTAATAAAACCCTCAACTCTTTGAAGATATCTTGCTTATACAACCCTTTGGGTGAATCTCGATACATCAAAAAACAATCCATTACTTATAAAGCCTATATAGAATATTGATGATAATATTTATTAATAATATAACCATCAATTCAAAATCCAAATTTTTTTTTTGTTACAAATGAATTCACAATTCAACAACTAAGTATCATTTTTACACAAAATCAATGTTGCATGAAAATATAAACTAAAAAATCATATTAACAACAAATAATTGGGGTCTAACTAATAATCTATCATTTGTTCAATTTAAACTTATTCAATATAATTAAATTAATACCTTTTAATTATTATCAATTCCAAAAAAAATCATTTTTCTCCAAATTTTTCTAAATTTTCAACTTAACAATAAAATTAACAAAATGTGATTAATATTCATTAAGGCCATGTTTGTTTCCCGGAAAGTGGTTTCCGAGAAACCACTTTCCAAACTTTCTTGTGTTTATTTGCCATTAGGAAAGTTGGTCAACGGAAAACACTTTCCAGTCAAAGGAAAATTTGGCTTGGTTTCCAGGAAAGTGTTTTCCTGAAAAATTTGAGCGGAAAACACTTTTCGGAAGTTGTGAAAAATTTAGAAATATCATATTATTTGCTGATTATATCAAATTTGGTGCTCAAACTTTTGATTACTATATATATTTTGTTTTGAATATTTATTTTTCAATTTCATCTCTTAAAATTTAATTTTTATATTAACTTTGGTCCTCATTTTTATAATTGTTATTTGTTTTTCCCTTATCATTTTTTTATTGAAATTTTTTATCTATCAAATTTGATCCTCATTCTTTTTATTGTTACTTATTTTATTTGAAATAATTTATGAAATGTTAATTATTATTATTTTAATTTCTTCATCTTTCATTTTTTTTATTTTTTAGATTTGATCTCTATTATTTTCATTATTATTTATTTTATTTGAGATAATTTATGAAATTATATTTTTTTTGAATTTCACTCTTATTCAACTTTTTAATTTGTAAGATTTGTTTCTCATTATTTTAATAAACTTGAGAAAAATAAAATATTAATAAGTTATTTTCCAGTTTATTTTCCATGACATAACCAAACACTGGAAAGTGTTTTCCAACTTACTTTCCATTACACTATCAAACATCAGAAAATAATTCACTTTTCCGGAATTCACTTTCCAAAAGGAAACTAGTTTCCAACAAATAAACGGGGCCTAAATAACTCATCATTTCTTTCATTATAACACACCTAAGTTACAAAATAAAACTCAATTTCATCATATTACAAACAAATTCAATTTCTCCTAAATTCTAGACAAACCTTAACATACAAATCACATATTAATACAATAAGATTCTCTAAGAAAAAGTTGTAAAACACTTAAATATATAAGAAAAATACAAATACTACAAAAAAAATCAATAAATTAACCTAAAACATAAATGGGTTGTATGAAAAAAAAAAGAAGAAGGTAGGTTTGCTTATTTGGTGGAGCGAATCTTCAGAGAACAATTTAACCAAAATAGGGATGTTGACACTATTAAGTGTTAGGCTAACCGTATTTGTGAGGATAAAAGCTAGATTTATGACAAAATAGGAGGATGAGGGGCTATTGTTTCCGCTATGAAATAAAGGAAGAAGAAAAAAAAAAGTGAGGTTTTTGTTGATTATAACACTTTTAAAGTTAACAACGGAATTTCGATGGAAAATAGCAATGTAATGATTCCATCGACCATTTCATTGGAATATAATTAGTGATGTGTTATATTGCTCATATAATATTTATTGATTCTTTTATTATTTTTATTTCATTATTAAATCTATCAGTAATTCTACGGTAATTTCACAATAAAAATTACTCAATGCTATTATCATTCGTCAATACCAACGGAATATTTTATGCTGATTAGTTGCTATTTGCCAACAACTTTCTAGTAGTAATATATGTAGTTAGATGTTAACTCGACCTTAGGAGGAAATCAGTAACTTTAGTTTTAACTTAGAACATCTAAAATCTCACCAGCAAAACTCAATCTGGTAGCTTTTCACTCGGAATATTCTCAAACCTAAATTAGTTCTGCTTCTTGTAATACTGCACTCAGATTTAACTAATTTTCAAATGATAACTAACTAATTTGTATAGAAATAGAGATAGTGTATCCACAAAAACCAAGGGAGTTTGCATTCATAAAAAAGGCAAAGATTCATAACACACAAGTTACATCTGTATAAGGGGGGTGGCCATGATTGCCATCACACCTTTCCAAGAACCAACAACCATATATAGCCCTTACAAAGAAAGGGGGGAAAAGTTACAAATGCCAATCTCTCTTTACACACTTGGGTAAGTATCTTAATATTTCGTCAACTTTCTTTTCTGAAAGTAGGGGAATCTAATAATCAAGCCTTGTGAGGAGGACACTGGTAGCACTTGGTGAATAGACCAAATGAATCAATCTGACGTATAAAGTTGAGCATGCTTGCCCATCCTCCAAATCCAAATCCCACAACAAAAACCCATACCACCACAAAAAAGTTCACGCAATACGAGCCCACCCACCCTCCAAGAAATGGCGGTGGTCTCTCCACAGCATTCTGTGGAAAACCAAACAAAAAAATTATCAGTAACTTGATTTATCTAATGAGAATAAAAATGCACTGCGTAATGTTAATGAATTGAGAGATTTTTAAGATGTCTAACCTCTCGAGCCGAAGCAGAAGAGAAAGTGACCATGTGTGCTAATGAGGGAATTATGTAAACAGTGAAGCTGACTAGAAGAGAGCCAACAGTAGAGTTGATAGGTCCAAAGAAAGGGAAGATGATAGCCAGGAACCAAATTGGTATCACCACAGGAAGTCTAGCCAGAGCTCTCTTGAACACGCTCTTTGTGTAATGAATCCCAATGAATTTCTCCCAGACAAAGTACAGTGGGGTGCATGCAAACCCAAATGTTATGAACTGCCAAAAAAATAAAATCAAAACCTTGAAGGAATTGAATATATATGGTAACTTTATTTTTTTTTAAAAAAAAAAGACTTTTTAGGCCCATGGAATTAATGGCAATTAGTTAACCTGATGAATGAGCATGAGTACGACAGCAGTATCTCTATATCCATTCCTTGGTAGCAAAGAGAGAGCATTAGAATGAGTAAGCAGCAAGTCCCCAAATGCCCAGTAAACAGCAGAAGCTGATGGCAGCGTCAAGGTTAACACATAAAGTGTTGCTATCAAGTATATTAGCTTGAACTTTTGTGGCTTCCACATTGCATGCATAATTTCCCTACATTAACAATCCAAATTTAATTTTTTGATACAATTGTGCATATGCCATGCACACACAAGCGTGCGCGCAGACATATGGAGCATGTATTATGTATAAAAGTGATCTAGATGGTCAACTTACATTCCAAAATGATGGTGTTATGGTTATAATTACAGGAAACCAAATGGAGAGTAAGTAATCAGGAAGTTGTTTACCAGCTTTTACAGGAAGACTCTTTCCTTTAATTATGGGTATGCATGGATACATGTGTGTGTGTGTGTGTGTGTGTGTGTATTGATCATCACTCACACTGTGACAGCATGCCCACCAAAGGTATAAAGAATGTTGGTAGCCCCAGTAAAGTAAAGAACCATTGTGGTTGGACCTGAGTGTTTCACTCCTTCAATCTTCAAAAAAAAAAGGAGAGAAGTCAATGTTAAATGGATTATGGAGAGGATATTACGCCAAAATGGACTTTTCAGCTGAATTTTATGCCACTTATCTAAGATAAAACATGCAGTCTACCTGTCCATGGATTAGGGAAGCAATTGTCAGATACCATGCCGTATAAGAAGTCATCATAAGGCCTAGGAATGACCAAATTCTATAGTTGTGGAATGAAGGAATAAAGACAGTTGTCGCGCAGCATGCACCAAAGATGTAGGTCCATGTTCTCTTGTCTAGGCTGTCGTTTATGTAGTAGATATTGCTGCGAATTAGCGAAGAAATTAGAGCAGTAGTGAAGGTTAGTTATGACGAAATCACTTCAACCAAATAGGAAAGGAGAAAAAGGTTAACATCATGACTGATGAATATGTAATGATACCTCGCACAGGCAATTAACTGAATGACAGACCCAAATAAAAGAAAAGTGCAGTTGAAAAAGAGGCCGACATTCCTCCAGTGTTTTCCCAGCAGCCCATCAAGAACTTCAAACCACTGCAAACAATACAATTAAGTTAAAGAAGAAGAAGAAGAAGAAGACGAAGACGAAGACGAAGACGAATACGAATACTTAAAGGTTCTCCAACAAGACTTTTCAGCTAGCATCTTTCCAAGGCTAATTAAGATACTAATTTGTAATTAATCATATATAGGGTATAAAATATATTACCTGAATTACATGATTCCTGAAATCAACCTTTTCCCTCTCTTTTCTAGTTCTATACTCAACATAAAGAACACTTATAAGGTAAGCAGTCCAGCTTCCCAGCAAGCCATAAAACAGTTGAAACAAAATTCCAGATAACAAGCCAAGTTGTGAAAACGAGTAAGGCAATGTGAGAAGCACTTGTGCAACCTACAATCCATTAAAAGACATATCAGCACATGTATATTGATGGGTTTATTTATATATATCTTGCATGATGACAATGAAACCAGAGAGCATTCTTGAATTTATTGCCTGATTCGAAGCACAGCTGAACCAAGCATCACATACTGAACCACCATGCCAAAAGAACTTTGAGAATTTGCTCTTAGTAGACTTGGAATCCCCTTCTTCTCTCTCCATTTCCACGTAGTTTCCAGCAATAACAGTCTCGACTTTCTCGGAAGCCATTGCTGTAGCTTACTGGTGCTATTGTTGCGGAAGCAATTGAGTAATCAAGAGTGTCTATAAATAGATAAAAGGGGTGCTTCCTTTCTCTATGTTTCTGTTACTTCTTTCATCTTTATAAAAAATAAATAAAAAATATTGGAGCAATTATTGAGTCACCCACATGGGCGCCTAACTATTGATGTCACCTTTGAAAATGTGATTTTCACATCACATAGTTCGACGAATCTCATGCTCATTTTCATAGGGTCTAGCTTTAAATCTCATTTGTGGGTGACACAGCAATGTTCCCCGCATGTGAGAAGCTAATTTCACTGTGCTGCTTTTTCTCTTCCTATGGGCTTGAAAGTGGAATGGTGGGCCGGGCCTCTCATGCATTGCACGAGCGGGGTGGCCCACCACAGGCTTTTTCTAAACCAAACGGAACCCATGTTTATAAATAAGTATATGGATTGATCTTGAACACACATACACACATACATACATACATACAGACATAGATATATATATATATATATATATATATATATATATATATATATATATATATATATCGAGAGAGAGAGAGAGAGAGAGGGAGATTTTAAATAATTAAAAGAGGGATTACAGAAAGATGGGAATGTGAATTCGTGGAGGCTAAGATGGAGTGAATGATGGCTTTGAGAAGTGGTGTTGGTGCTAAACATGATTAAGACCGCACGTGTGCCAACTGGCTTTACAAATCTTTGATTTTTAGGACTAAACTAAAGAAGGAAAACTGATTAGACCCTTCATTTTCTTATGTGAGTGTCTATTCCCTTTGGCCCATTTGATTAGGCATCTCACCGATGATCTTGAGTGAATGTCTTATATTAGTCATAAATGCGAAAGCAAATTTGGAATTGGTTGCCATGTTTGAATAACGGCGTTGTAAAATCATCCATTACTGCTATTGATCCGTTGAGTCTAACGGAAGGTTTAACCAACTTCACCGAAAATTACATCAGAAACATGTTTCTGTTTTGAGAAAGTTTGCCAAAACTGGGCCTGTTATTTCATAATTTAAATGAGATGTGCCACGCTGCAGATTTAGCCTGTGTTATTTGGAAGTATTTTTTAATTTAAAAATATATTAAAATAATATTTTTTAAAAATTAATTTTTAATATTATTACATTAAAATATCTGAAAACATTAAAAAATTTAATTTAAAACAAAGAATAAAATTTAAAAAAAATAATTTTTTTTAAACGCAAAAACAAACAGACTTTGATTTGGACTATCACCACGTGATTAACTTCAATTGAGCTTAGACCCGATTGGGAGGGCGGCTTAAATGAAGGTTTGTGAAATTTAAATTATTTTTGCTTAAAATTAATATTTTTATGTTTTGGAATTGTTTTGATGTACTGATATCAAAAATAAATTTTAAAAAATAAAAAAAATATATTAGTTTAATGTATTTTTAAGTAAAAAATACTTTGAAAAGCAACCGCAAACACATTCTTAAACACCCCAAATAAAACATAAACATGGTCATGCATGTTCAGATCAATCTTTTCCCATCCTCCTTCAACCTTTGGAGGCATTGGCAGTTCAGTCTTTAGGCTTTAAAGCAAGCTTTTCCGTGACGAGAATCAGATTTCTGAAAGTTTTTGGTTGAGATAATCAAAGCAAGTCTTTTGGCAATTTCAATTAAAAAAATAAAAAATTGGCAATGAGTAATCAAACAACTTGCAAATGATGATTGTTGTCTTAAATTTATTGCCTTTTACCGAATATAATAATTCAAAATAACAGCGGAATTAGTTCTTCTTTTACAGCCTATGCTAATTGTCTAAGCTCTAATTAGCCTCATGATTGAACTTGTTGTCGCTACAAACTTCCCGTTAATTATAATTTTCTCCTTTTTTGGGACTAAAATCATTAAAGTATATATAGCCATAGGCCATAGCTATAGCTATCCGTTGGATCCGGGTTAGCTAAAATCAATAATGAGGAAATTAATTTGTTGACCACATTACATATGATCATGAATTAGATGATTACTAGCCGCGGAAATGTGCTATGCCACGGCCTGAATATTTTTTCTGTATAAAATATGATGCTCGAGTGTCATATACATATTTCAAAATTAAGTAAAAAAAAGGACCTAAAAAACTTGTAATTCCGGTAATCAGGGTTGAGCCAACCCAGGTTATCTCTCCAAACTCATGGACCAGATCATGAGATTGGAATAATCTAATAGAAAAAAAAAATAAAAAAAATCAAACGGCCCATTTAAAAAAAAACCGTGTATGTACTACTCTTGACCACAATGACAGAATTGTTGTGCAAGAATTATTATTGAAACTATTGATAAGATTTGATGTATGATTTATTATCAATTGAAACGGTGGAAATCACGTGTAATTCGTATTAGACCGCCATAGTGGAAATTAATATATATATATATATATATATATATATACACACACACTAAAATAACTTACCGATAAAATAGCTAGTAGGTGAACAAATATTGTTGTGAGAAAGATGATTGACATCTTGATACTTTATTCAACCAATTCATTATGCCAAGTAATGGCAAGTACATTAAATGTGGAATGTTTTTATTTTCATATCAATATGTGTGGAACTAGTTACCCTGGTTAATGGAACTAGTGTCCTAGTTAATCGCTGATTAATGGGACTAGTACCCTGGTTAATGGGTAATTGGAAAAACTAATTACCCTGGTTAATGGGACTAGTGCCCTGATAAATGGGCAATTAGAGAAACCAGATAATTTAGTAATAGAACAAATGTCCGGTTTGGGTTAGAGAAGACATTGGTATATCCTTAAATTGTGTTAATTGTATTAATTTGTAAAGTTAAGTGTAAAAATAAGAAATTAACTATTTAGTAATTTATGTGGTAAATATGTATAAGAGATAATAGGAAATATTCATTGTGTATGAAGCTTATTGTATTTGGTATTAAATAAATTTTCAGGTACCTAGTGATTGTGCATCAAAAGTATCATTAAGTCTCTTATTTTACATATGTATTTATTATTTTTATTTGGGTTTTTTATAATAATTGATGTGCTTTTTAGTAATGAAGTTTCTTTTAATGTCTCGATAGGTTTTTGGAGCTTAAATGAATTATTTCAGAAAATTCAACGTCGGAATTCGGAACAAAGAATTGAAGAGAAATTTAGTTGAAGATTGAAGCAAATCTTGGTTCAAATAAGTGCTCCAAATTTGCCCCAAAAATCAATTCTAGTCCAATTCTAGAAAAGAATATCATATGATCTATTTCAAGCCCAAACATGCCTTATGTTGTGTGCAAACTTCAACCATCAAACACTCAAGGTTTTAATGTCAATCTTAGCCCAAATAATAGGTACATTTGTATCCTTATTTGATGCTTAAATTCAGCCCCAAATCAGCCCCAAATCAGCCTCCAAATCAGCCCAAGCACCATCCATGATCTTACATGTCCACACAACAAATAACATTTGATTTATTTTGGATAATTCATTGATCCAAGAGGGCAAGCACATGGATGGAAAGCTGGAGGGGACATTGTCACATTATTTTGGGTCAAAAAGAAGAATGAGACAGCTCACAAAGAAGGAAGAAAAACGTGCACCAAAGTGTTCTCCAAGCTGTCCCGATTTGATTTTCCAGAACACCTTTCGGTGTTTTGCCCATAACTTTCGACTCGAGATGTCCAAATGAGCTGTTCTTTAAGGATCTGGAAAGCTAACAGAATGGCCTATAAATATGTATCTAATAGCCATCTCCAGAGAGGCTTCTAAGAGGGTCGAATTGCTGTCCAAAGTTAGAGTCAGATTTGTGTCCGAATTTTCTACTGCAATTGTGTTGTGTTCTTCTTTATAGATTTCGGTTCTTTAGATTGTAAAACTTATTATTTCAGTTTGATTTAAGTTATTTCATATTTATTAAAGTGTTATTACATATAATCATGGTTGGCTAATTTCCTTCTTGGATCCAAATCAAGGATGATGGTGGTTGAGGTGAGTTCTTTAAGATATGAATGAATCTTAATGTCTATCTTTTCATTTTCTTCATGAATGTTTATTATTGCAAAGAAATTTTAGAAATCATTTAGGTAATGTTATAATCTTGAATTTTTATGCACAAACCCTAGTTTTGGTATAGAGATTGCTTGATTCAATGTCTTACTTAATATGAAAGTACTTGTTCATTCTTAAGCAATAATCAATCTTCATCTTTTTAAACTTCATTGTAATATCTTCCGATCTAATATCACCATCGTTGATATTAGGTTGAGTTATCTTATATATGTTGAAGGAATCACCAATACATCACCATTAAAATTGATTTGGACCAAGACTTACTTTTTCTTGTCATTTAAAATCTATTTACACTTTTTCATCTTTGAAAACAAATCCATCAATTATTTTCAACCAAGTTATTGTTAATTTAATTTCTCTTGAGTTTTTTTTGTTACCTAGCTTAATTTCCAGATCTAGCTCTCTGTGGATATGACCTCGATCTTACCGAGTTAATTGCTACATCGCACACTCGTGCACTTGCGAAGTTAAAACAAGCCGAACATAAAAAGCGGTCAAGCAATTTTGGCGCCGTTGCCGGGGAGCTAGCAAGCAAAAGTAACAAATTTCTATTTGATTATTGGAAAACAAAAAAAAAATTCATAAAAATAAAAAATCAAATGGCTGGTTTTACCGCCTAAAAAAAAATTTTTGACCTCAACTTTTCTGGATATTGGACTCGTGGACTGGACTATTAATTATTGGGTTTTGGTTGGTTCAACCATTTTTCTTTTATTGTCTATTCTAATTAGTTTCTAATATTTATTGTTTATATTATAAGGCTGGTTTTACCGCCTCTTGTTTATTTTATTTTATTTTGTTATTTCAAGTGCTTGGCCGGTATTACCGCCTTTTGTTCATTTTATTTTATTTTGTTGTTTATTGTTGTTATTTTTCTTATATTTATTATTTCAAGTGCTTGGCCGGTATTACCGCCTTTTTATTCATGCTTGTTATAATTATCTTTTAATGTTTATTGTTGTTAATATTGCTTATTAGTTGAAGAATTTCTTAATATGTTGTATTTTTATTTTTGAGCTATTACTTTATCTTTTACGTTTCATTTACTTTTATTTGCAATCTTCTTTTTCTTTTTCTTTGTTTTTCCTTTCCTTTCGTATTCATATAATTGTTATATTATTATTATTTTTATCATGGCTAATGTTGAAGATGTAGAGGGTGAAGGGAGTGTTCAAGGTAATGGACCTCCACAATTCAATGATCAACCTAATTTTCGAACTCTTAGAGAGTATCTTCACCCGGCTAGACAAAGTACACCTTCGTGTATTATCTTACCTCTTAACCAACAAGCTTTCAATTTGAAACCGGGCATGATTCAACTTCTTCCCACATTTCACGGTATGGATTCTGAAAATCCATACATACACATTAAGGACTTTGAAGAGGTATGTAATACTTTTATTGATAGAACATGCACCGAGGAAACTATTCGTCTTAAATTGTTCCCATTCTCTCTAAAGGATAAAGCCAAGCTTTGGCTAAACTCCTTGCGTCCTAGGTCTATAGGTACATGGAGAGAAATGCAAGCTGAATTTTTGAAAAAATACTTCCCCACTCATAGGACGGCAGCCTTACAACGTCAAATGATGAATTTTTCTTGTAGTCCAAATGAGTCATTTCACCAAGCTTGGGAAAGGTTCAAAGACTTGTTAAATGCATGCCCCCACCATGGTTTTGAGATGTGGAGGTTAGTGAGTTTCTTCTACGACTCTCTTACCGTAGATTTTAAAAAGCTAGTGTCAACCATGTGTAATGGTGAGTTTTATGACAAAGAACCAAGTGAAGCCTTTGATTTCTTTGATCAATTGGCTGAAAACACAAAGCAATGGGAGACTTCTCTCCCACTTCATGTTGAGTCTAGAAACACCATTTCTCATTCAAGTGGGAAGTTCCAATTAAAAGAGACCGATGACCTCAATGCTAGATTAGCCTCATTGGCTAGGAAAGTAGAGTCTCTTGAGATTAAAAAAGTACATGTCATGAGTGAACAACAAGAGGAAAGCTGTGTTGTTTGTGAGAGCAAAGGGCATAGGACAACCGAGTGTCCTACCATTCCAGCCTTCAAGGAAGTGCTATATGGCCAAACTTCGATTCAAGTAATGTTAGAAAGCCATTTTCAAACCAAGTAGGCAATCCCTACACTAAGACCTACAATCCTGGATGGAGGAACCACCCAAATTTTGGATGGAGAAATGAGGGCTCTTCAGTACCTCAAACATTTCAACCTCCACCCCAACCATTTCATGCTCCTACACATAACACATACCAACCACCTCATAAGAGATCCCTAGAGGATACTCTTCAACAATTCATGCAAACACAAGGAGGAATCAACAACCAAGCTTACAAATTTCAAGACCAGACCAATAGGACCTTAGATGACATTCGAAGTCAACTAACCAAGTTGACTCAATCACTAAGCATTCAAGAGAAGGGAAAGATTCCACTCAACCAATGCCAAATCCTAGAGGTCAGGTACACATGAGTGAATCCTCATCTAGTGAACCTTCAAACCATGAACAAGTCCAAGCCATCACTACCCTTAGAAGTGGAAAGATTGTTGACAAAGCTATAGGTTTTGAGATTCCTAGAGGTATTGTGGAGGAGAAATCTAAGGAAAGTGAAGAGGAAATCAAAACACAAGTGACAAATGAGAGCTTGAGTGACAAAGAAGGTGAGATAAATGAGAAAGAAGATGATTCAAGAAAAATTGGAGTCAAAGTGAGTGATTTAGAATTTGTTCCTAGAGCACCATTTCCACAAAGGTTAGGGAAACCTAAACATGATCTTATAAACTCGGAAATCTATGAATTGTTCAAACAAGTGAAAGTCAACATTCCACTCCTTGATGCAATTAAACAAGTCCCTTCTTATGCAAAGTTCCTCAAGGACTTATACACAGTCAAAAGGAGATTGAATGTGAAAGAAAGAGCCTTTCTAACTGAACATGCTAGTGCCATCATCCAGTTTAAGACCCCTCCCAAATACAAAGATCCTGGTTGTCCTACCGTTTCATGCATTATTGGAAGTCATAAGATAGACCAAGCTTTGTTGGATTTAGGAGCAAGTGTGAATTTGATACCCTACACTTGTTTACGAACAATTAGGTTTAGGAGAAATCAAGCCTACTCGAATCACCCTTCAATTAGCCGATAGGTCAATCAAGATTCCCGGGGTATTGTTGAGGATGTGTTGGTCCAAGTAGATAAATTCTACTTTCCCGTTGATTTTGTAGTGCTAAACACCGCACCTATTCAAGGTTCTAATGCTCCCATCCCAGTCATCTTAGGTAGACCTTTCCTAGCTACATCCAATGCTTTAATCAATTGTAAGAATGGGGTGATGAAATTGTCTTTTGGGAACATGATTGTGGAGATGAACATATTCAATGTCTCTAAACAAATTGGTGAACATGAGGACATTAGAGAGGTAGATTTGATCCAAACAGTTTGTCAAGAACACTTTGAGAGAGAGTGGATCAAGGATCCATTGGAGAGAACTTTAATTCGGGATGAAAGATTTTGTTCTTTGGAATGTGTTGATGAGGAAGTAAGAGAACTCGAGACTTATTTAGATCCAATGCCTATTATGTCAATAGGTCAATGGACCCCATCGTTTGAGCCTTTGATTTCACCCCAAGTGAAAGTTGAGGCATCTCTTGTCCAACCTTATAAACCGTAAAGGAAGCCTTTACCGAAGTGATCTTAAGTATGCATTTCTAGGGGAAGATGAATCATATCCTATTGTGATTTCATCAAAACTTAGCATAGAGCGAGAACAAGAACTTTTGAGAGTGGTGAGAAAACACAAAAAAGCAATTGGGTGGACTATTACTGACTTGAAAGGAATTAGCCCTCTTTTATGTACACATAGAATCTATCTTGAAGAAGAGGCTAAAACGTGAGGCAAATGCAAAGACGATTGAACCCAAACATGAAGGAAGTAGTAAGATGTGAAGTGCTTAAGCTACTTGATGCGGGTATCATTTACCCCATTGCAAACTCAAATGGGTTAGTCCAACCCAAGTTGTCCCTAAAAAACTGGAGTCACAAGTAGTGAAGAATGAAAATAATGAGCTAGTACCAACTAGAATCCAAACTGGATGGCGTATGTGCATTGATTATCGTAAGTTGAACATGGTGACTAGGAAGGACCATTTTCCGCTTCCATTTTTAGACCAAGTGCTTGAAAGAGTAGCCGGAAGAGCTTTCTATTGTTTTCTTGATGGATACTCGGGTTACAACCAAATTGAGGTTTCTTTAGAAGACCAAGAAAAAACCACTTTCACTTGTCCTTTTGGTACCTATGCTTATAGAAGAATGCCTTTTGGCTTGTGTAATGCACCAGCCACTTTTCAAAGGTGTATGATGAGTATCTTTAGTGACATGGTGGAAAATGTTTTGGAAGTTTTCATGGATGATTTTTCGGTTTACGGGGACTCTTATGAGTTGTGTCTAATGCATTTAGAAAAAGTTCTTGAAAGGTGTGAAGAGAGCAATCTTGTACTCAATTGGGAGAAATGTCATTTTATGGTGACACATGGCATTGTCTTAGGTCACATTGTCTCTTCAAAAGGGATAGAGGTAGATAAGTCAAAGGTTGAAGTCATTCAAAAATTACCTACCCCTCGAACCGTGAAAGATGTGAGATCCTTTTTAGGACACGCTGGTTTTTACCGAAGATTCATTCATTCTTTTAGTACCATTGCCAAACCATTGTGTAACTTGTTGTCACAAGATGTTCAATTTGATTGGACATCAAAATGTCAAGAAGCTTTTGAAAAGCTTAAAGGGTTGTTGACCACTTCACCAATCATGCAAGCTCCCGATTGGTCTTTATCATTTGAACCGATGTGTGATGCTAGTGATTTTGCGGTAGGGGCTGTTTTAGGACAAAGAAAAGATAAGAAGCCTCATGTCATTTATTATGCTAGCAAGACTTTGAATGATGCTCAATTGAATTACACTACAACTCGAAAAAGAACTTTTAGCCGTAGTATTTGCATTGGACAAGTTTAGGTCTTATTTGGTTGGATCTCTTGTTATTGTTTTCACCGATCATGCAAAGCATTGAAATACTTGCTCACAAAACAAGACGCCAAACCACGTTTGATTCGATGGATCCTCCTACTCCAAGAGTTTAACCTTGAAATTCGAGATAAAAAGGGAGTAGAGAATGTAGTGGCCGATCATTTGTCCCGTCTTTCAAGCTATGAGACCACAATTGATAAATCTCCAATAAATGAATTCTTTGCTGATGAAAATTTATTTTGTGCAGGTGCTTGTTTCCTACATTGGCTCTTCATGGTATGCCGACATAGCAAATTACCTAGCCACAAGTCGATTCCTTCTCATTGGTCTAAACTTGACAAACAAAAATTCTTGCGCAACGTGCGTACCTTTTTTTGGGATGACCCCTACCTATTTAAATACCGCCCGACCAAATTGTTAGGCGGTGCATCCCCGATCATGAAATTCCAAGTGTAATTAATTTTTGTCATGCATTAGCCTGTGGTGGGCATTTCTCTTCCAAGAAAACCACTACCAAGATCTTGCAAAGTGTGGTTTTTATTGGCCCACCATGTTCAAAGATGTCCATGCCTTCCGTGTTGCATGTGACCGATGCCAACGACTAGGTAACCTTACTAGGCGTAACATGATGCCCCTAAACCCCATTCTTGTTTTGGAAATATTTGATTGTTGGGGGATTGATTTCATGGGACCTTTTCCAAGTTCATTTGGTTACCAATTCATCCTTGTAGCTGTTGATTATGTGTCTAAATGGGTGGAGGCCATTGCATCTCGAACTAATGACCATCGAGTTGTGGTCAAATTCTTGAAAGAAAATATTTTCTCTCGTTTTGGCATGCCCCGGCTATGATTAGTGATGGGGGTAAGCATTTTTGTAACAAGCCCGTTGGGATTTTGATGAGAAAATATGGTGTAATTCACAAGGTCGGCACCCCCTATCATCCACAGACTAGTGGCCAAGCCGAGTTGGCAAATAGGGAGATCAAGAACATTCTAGAGAAAACAAGTCAATCCAAACCGTAAAGATTGGTCCCTACGACTAGTTGATGCTTTGTGGGCATATCGCACCGCTTATAAGACCTCTTTAGGAATGTCTCCTTATAGGCTAGTTTATGGAAAGCCTTGTCATCTCCCCGTTGAGATTGAGCACCGTGCATATTGGGCCATCCGGCAATTCAATGATAATGAAAACGAGGTTGGCAAAAACAGAAAGCTTCAATTGGATGAATTAGATGAGCTGAGAAATGATGCATTTGAAAATGCAAAAATTTCAAAACATAAGATGAAAACCTTGCATGATAAACATATTCTTAGAAAATCCTTTCATGTTGGTCAAAAGGTTCTCTTGTATAATTCACGATTACATCTCTTTCCTGGAAAGTTGAGGACAAAATGGATTGGTCCATTTGTGATTAAATCCATCTCTGAGCATGGTGCATTTGAGGTAGAAAATCCTAAGAATGGAAATGTTTTCAAAGTAAATGGTCATCGATTGAAACCTTATCTTGAAAACGTTGTGGCTGAAGTTGAGACATTGGATCTTGAAGATCCAATACCATTGTAGTATCAGAAGTAATGAGTTTTTATTTTTATTTTTATTTTTATTTATTTATTTACTTTTTGTTCTTCCATCTCTTATATTTTCTTGTTCATGCATTAGGGACAATGCATTATTTTAAGTTGGGGGGTGTGAGGTTCTTTATTTTCAAAAAAAAAAAAAAAAAAAAACATCAATGTTTTCTTTTAGTTGTGATATGCAGGTAAAAAAAAAAATCAAGCAAGAAGTCGCCTCATGTCCAATTCAATCAGACATTCATCCTTGAGAACAAAAGGGGAGTAACAGTTTTCTAATCTTTATACTTTTCTTCTCTTTCTTTTTTTACATTGAGGATAATGAAAAACTTAATTTTAGATATTTGATTATGTTGAATGCTTGAGATAACCATGCTTGTTAAAAAAAAAAAAACTTGCATTCGTATGTGAATGAGACTTGTTTAAGATCAACATTACATTTTTGGATTCATTATTGTGTTGAACATTGCATGCTTTAATTTGGGATAGATAATATCTTATAAAGCAAGATATAGCATACTTTTTTCTTAAGATTATTGAAGTACATCTTTCCTTGTAAAAGTTGTGTGAGTTGTGTGATTATGCATGAAAGATGAGTGTGATGCTTTACTTGTGATCATCCCTTTTGATCTAGTCCTAAACAAGGTTTAAGTAAATAGAGTAATCATTATTACACAAATGTGTACAAAGTTCTATCTACTCCAATGTTTTGAGTTGCTCAAGAACTAGGGATATTCATCACAAATGTTTATCTTTACGTCAAACGGCAGCTTGAAATATGAGTATGCAAAGCACTTTAAGTTTGTGACTTTGTGAGTAACCGGGTGCATTCATCACAAATGTTTGTATTCGCGTCAAAAGGGAAGTGACCACTTAAAGAAAAAGAATAAATAATATCATCAAAAAAAAAGAAAAAATATAGATACTTCTCTAGTTTGCTACCTTGTTTGTAGTAGTGAGAAGGGAAGATTACAAGTTGAGTTTTCGCGTGAATCAATTATGTTGGTTGCATGATAAATACAATTGAATTTGGAATTTTGTATGGATGTTTGATTTAGAGAATGTGAGTATGCTTATTTTTCTTTATTTGCTATTGTGTACACTAAGTTAAAGATACCAATGTTTGCATGATAGGTCCTTTAAGTGTGATGAGTCAAGCCTAATTATGTTATTATTATTCTTTTTATTTCAAAGGTTTTATGTTTTGTTTTGCTTGAGGACTAGCAAAATCTAAGTTGGGGGTGTGATTGTGCATCAAAAGTATCATTAAGTCTCTTATTTTACATATGTATTTATTATTTTTATTTGGGTTTTTTATAATAATTGATGTGCTTTTTAGTAATGAAGTTTCTTTTAATGTCTCGATAGGTTTTTGGAGCTTAAATGAATTATTTCAGAAAATTCAACGTCGGAATTCGGAACAAAGAATTGAAGAGAAATTTAGTTGAAGATTGAAGCAAATCTTGGTTCAAATAAGTGCTCCAAATTTGCCCCAAAAATCAATTCTAGTCCAATTCTAGAAAAGAATATCATATGATCTATTTCAAGCCCAAACATGCCTTATGTTGTGTGCAAACTTCAACCATCAAACACTCAAGGTTTTAATGTCAATCTTAGCCCAAATAATAGGTACATTTGTATCCTTATTTGATGCTTAAATTCAGCCCCAAATCAGCCCCAAATCAGCCTCCAAATCAGCCCAAGCACCATCCATGATCTTACATGTCCACACAACAAATAACATTTGATTTATTTTGGATAATTCATTGATCCAAGAGGGCAAGCACATGGATGGAAAGCTGGAGGGGACATTGTCACATTATTTTGGGTCAAAAAGAAGAATGAGACAGCTCACAAAGAAGGAAGAAAACGTGCACCAAAGTGTTCTCCAAGCTGTCCCGATTTGATTTTCCAGAACACCTTTCGGTGTTTTGCCCATAACTTTCGACTCAGATGTCCAAATGAGCTGTTCTTTAAGGATCTGGAAAGCTAACAGAATGGCCTATAAATATGTATCTAATAGCCATCTCCAGAGAGGCTTCTAAGAGGGTCGAATTGCTGTCCAAAGTTAGAGTCGGATTTGTGTCCGAATTTTTATGCAATTGTGTTGTGTTCTTCTTTATAGATTTCGGTTCTTTAGATTGTAAAACTTATTATTTCAGTTTGATTTAAGTTATTTCATATTTATTAAAGTGTTATTACATATAATCATGGTTGGCTAATTTCCTTCTTGGATCCAAATCAAGGATGATGGTGGTTGAGGTGAGTTCTTTAAGATATGAATGAATCTTAATGTCTATCTTTTCATTTTCTTCATGAATGTTTATTATTGCAAAGAAATTTTAGAAATCATTTAGGTAATGTTATAATCTTGAATTTTTATGCACAAACCCTAGTTTTGGTATAGAGATTGCTTGATTCAATGTCTTACTTAATATGAAAGTACTTGTTCATTCTTAAGCAATAATCAATCTTCATCTTTTTAAACTTCATTGTAATATCTTCCGATCTAATATCACCATCGTTGATATTAGGTTGAGTTATCTTATATATGTTGAAGGAATCACCAATACATCACCATTAAAATTGATTTGGACCAAGACTTACTTTTTCTTGTCATTTAAAATCTATTTACACTTTTTCATCTTTGAAAACAAATCCATCAATTATTTTCAACCAAGTTATTGTTAATTTAATTTCTCTTGAGTTTTTTTTTGTTACCTAGCTTAATTTCCAGATCTAGCTCTCTGTGGATATGACCTCGATCTTACCGAGTTAATTGCTACATCGCACACTCGTGCACTTGCGAGTTAAAACAAGCCGAACATAAAAAGCGGTCAAGCACCTAGCAACATCGTGTCGAGTAGTAGATCATGTAATTGTTAATTGTAATAATATGTAATGGAGTAAGGTGTATAAGAGTTTGTTTGATTTGATATGTTAATAATTATGTATTTAATTAGCCTTACTGATAAAGTTTAACGGAAAAAAAGATGATTTGAGCATGTCTTGCAACTTTAAAAGTAATGGAAGGTTATGTGATAAATTATAAATAATAGGAATGGATGTGAAATAAGTGGAATGAATAATGAATCAAGGAAATTTCTCAATATAACAAGGATGCTATATAGATTGAAGTACGATGTATTAAAGATGAAATAAACATTAGGTAAGTAAAAATACGACATGAATTAAATATATTGTAAATTAAATAACAATGTGAATCAGATATGCTTAGCAATGAGTTACGAAATGTATTAAAGATGGTTAAGAGATCATATGATTTATATGTGTTAAGGAAATAAATTGGGGGTAAAATCCATGAGTTATGAGATAATAATATTAATATAAAATGAATATATTCATAAAGTGGAAAGAGTTGTAGAATAACTTTGATGTGAAAAGGAATGTATAAAAGTGTTTGAATGAGACCAATCAATTTTAAAGTTGTAAGAAATAAATCATACAATGACGAATTAAACTAGATTATGAAAGAAACATTTATCATGATGCAAGATGACAAGGTGATGAATAAAATGATGGGAAGAAAATTTATCGGGGAACAATGAAGAATGTAAAATGTTCAAAATTGATATAAGATCAATGTTTTTAAAGAAAAAGATTTATGAAATTGATTTTGATCATATAATTATTAAACGTTAGTAATTGGGATGATGCAAATGTTTAATATGATTTAATTTGTGATTTTGTGTATGTCACATGTAAATTCCTTTAAGGACATTTATTTTTTAGGGTCACTAATTAAGTTACTCAGTATTATATAGAAAGAATATTTGTATTTTTAAAAAAACTTATAAATAGTTAATGTTGATGAAAATTTTAACAAGAGTTGTAATAAATTATATATTTGTGTGTGTAATTACTTGAATTTTTAAGTACTCAGTCATTGAAATTAAGTAAAAATGCATGAGAAAGTGTGTGGCGTTACACTTAAAGTACGAGGTGTTACAATTGGATATGGCTAGATTTTTACAGGAGTCTCTAGACATGATGAGAACTACATTAGGTTAAAATTTCAGGTCAATTAAAGTTCGAGAAGGGATTATTTCAGAGGGTCGAAGTTAGTGAAAAAATCTTGTCAAACCTGTCTATATGGACCTTTGTCTAATGTTTAGACTATATCTAGAGCTATAGAAGGAATCCTGCTTATATTTCAATTGGTTTGGAAAGTAGACATTCATGCAATTCTGGAGATATATGGTAGGCTTGCTAATTCATCCAAACGAGACAAAACGACGAGTTTGAAGTTATAACTGAAATTTGTCAGAAATATGCGAAAATTAGAGAAACATTGTTTCCTTGTGTATTATAGATTCTAGTCACTACAAGGATTCTTTAATACTTTTGGAAACATGTTTGGAAGCTATTGGCTTACCTATTCTATAAGGATTTCATGTCAAACAATGAGATATTTATGGCAGCAACTATTATCCATCGATTGCAAGGATTTCATATCCCTTATGGAATGTCTGTGATGGCAAAAAGGCTTGAGATTCTTTTGTTGTTGGTTTTTATTATTTTATAGGAATTCCTAGCACATTAAGGAGACTAAGGGGAGGTGATTTTAAGGGAGAAAATTCCAGCAATTAAAAACAAAGTTTCCTAGTCAATTTGGAGCATGAAGTTTCAACAAAGCCTCAAAAGAAAGCAAAGGGAGAGCTTCGGCCCTACATGAGGGGTTTCAAGCAAGAGGAATTTGTTTTATGGTGTTTTATTTATTTATTTTAGTGTTTGATATTATTAGCTTTGGATTTTATTGTAAATTGAGTTTGTTTTGGCTCATTAAACATTGTTTTAGGGTTTGTTTCAGTGTTAGACTTGTATTAGTTGATTACTAGATATGGCTTATTGGCTTGCAATCCAAAAGGGATCCATTAGGGTTATTTAGAGGGGATTGTATATTTCTCTTATGGTTGTAAGTTTCAGTAGTTATGATGATTTGAATAAACATGACTTTTCTTTTGTTTTACATGTTGTAAACAATTTTTCTTTACAGGGAAAAAGATCATATATCAACTTATCGAAGAATAACTGGCTTCGTGGCGTTATTCGCATACTTCAAGTGCTTAGGTACAAGGTGATCTTTGGGTCTAAGTTTTTTTCAATATCTTTGGTTTTTAGGTACAGTGTTACCTTTGGGTCAGGGTTTCAAAACTGATATTTAGCTTTCTTGGTTTGGTTTTCAATTTTGTTATGAATTGTATGACCACATGATCATGAAAATCGTATAACCGAGAGGCTCCTCCTCTTCTCTGTTTGGATTCATCTTGCCTAGAACCTCTACCACTAAGGCTTACTCGACTTAAAAGCTTTCTTAAACCAACCTAAAACTATACAAATATAAAGACACAAATAAAGTTGAATAAGTGATTAGAAGGGTTTCTAACGTTGATGAGGAGTGGGCAGATTAAGGGAAATATGAAGAAAAAGTTGGTAACACCAATGGGTATTGTCTCCATCAACATTTCCTTATTAGAAAGAAAAATGCACCAAGTAAACCATTAAGCCCTCTCTCTCTCTCTCTCTCTCTCTCTCTCTCTCTCTCTCTCTCTCTCTCTCTCTCTCTCTCTCTCTCTCTCTCTCTCTCTGTAAGTGTTTGGTGAAAGTTATCTAAATATGAAATTTTGATAATGGCATTAGAAAGAGTTAGCTTTTCCACCTCTATAAAAGACAACTAAGTAAGCATCCTCACTTGTAAAACTTCATTGTCTCCTTTTACTTGATTGATCAGTCAAGCATGTCACCTTATATTATCTCATTATATTAAATCACCATACCATATAATTTTATATATATATAAAAAAATTATCTCTAGTAAATGTGATTGACAACAATATTCTATAAAAGTTATTTGTTTCTTTCTTTCACTTAAGTTGAAGCATACCTCCTGCAATGCAATTTTGAAAAAGTTGTTTGTCTCCCCCTTCCACTTGCATTCAAGCATGTCTTATATAATACAACTTTAAAAAAGTTACATATCTTCTCCTTCCATCTCCATTCCTTTATTGTCCCATTATATTAAAATGACTCAATCATATCACTCTATAAAAGTTATTTGTCTTTTGCTTTTGACCAAACATGCCTCTAACATTGCATGACTACGTTATACAAGTCTATGAAAGCTACTTGTCTCCTTTTTCCATCTCTAACCAAACATGTCTTTTTTATAGCTACACCCCATACATTTTTATTTTTTTACTTGGCAATCATCAAAGTAAAGCAAATTTAAGTCTTTGAAATGCACGTAATTTCAAATATTAAAGGGGCAACTAATAAGGTTGTTAAAACAAAAAAGGAAAACTTGGGCTCAAAACTAAGCCTAAGAAATAGATATTGGGCTTAAAACCGAGTCTAATAAAATAAAAGAGGTTATCTAAAATTGAGGAAAATCTTTGGCTCAAAACTAAGCCTATAGAGGGAATTTTAGGCTCAAAATAGAGCCCAATAAAAAAAAGTGAGAGAAAGAGAAAGAGATGGTACCCAAAATGAAGTAGGAAAATCTTGGGCTTAAAAATGATCCCAACAATAAAGAAAAAAGGATGCCCAAAAATTAAAGAAGAAAAGCAAAATCAAGAAAGAGAAAAAAAAAAGTAAACCAAAAAGGAGAATGGGAAAATCAATGAGGATAACCTTAAGCTCAAAACTAAGCCCTACAAATGTCAAAATCAATGAGAAAAAAAACTTAGGCTCAAAACCGAGCCTAGAAAAAATAAGTTAGTTTCAGAACCAAACCCAAAAAACAAAGGAAATAATAGCTACAAACAAGGGAAGATAGGCCTAAAATCAATCCCTCTGGGCTCACATCGAGGTTATTTTTATTTTCTCTTGTTTTGAGCATTCTCCATGTTAGGCACATTAAACAATGTTAAGCAAACTCACGTCGCAACAATCACCACCTAAATCTCTCGTTTTATGTAGACACCTACTTGATAGTCTTATTTCACAAGTTAACAGTATGAGTGCCTATATGAATTATTATTTCTATGGTTTAACTACAAGGTTTCACGCATTCCATGATAAAAGTAATTATTTTTCTATGATTACTCCAAGGAGTATGATGAACAACATGTCCACAACCCTACCCAATATAGTGAAAATTCATATGATCGAGTAAGTACAAATACTCAAGATCACCAGATATGTAACATAACATAACATAATAGATCATGAAACATACCCTTACACAGAATTATCTAAACATAACACTCTTGCATTTTTCTCTTTTTTTTTTATGTTACATCTCTTTGTAATTTGCTAACTTAAGCATAAGAGGATCCTATAACCACTGACCCAACCCACCTTTAAAAAAATTCTCAAAGTCCATTAAATATTCCTGTAAGGTTTGAAATTTTTTTCGACTTTTGTCTCCCAAATCCTTGTAGTTTTCTTTTCTTTCTTTTTTTCCCTCGTAATTCTAATTTAGCAATGGTGGGAAATTCTGAGGTAGTCACTAGTTTTGGGAAGGTTTTCTGTGCAAAGCATAGTTTTGAAACCCAACCCGGTGATCGACCCGGTCGGGTGATTGGGTCACGGGTCGAGATGGGTTGACCCGGTCAAACCAAAAAAAGACTCTGCTTTTTCTTCTCATCTTTCTGATATGTCCCCCAAACAACAGGGTTCTTATCCTCTTTTGAGTTCGATGCTCGATTTTTGCCTTGCTTCAGGGCGAGGGCCCGAGAACACTGGAGATGTAGCAGACATGTCCCAAGCAGAACAACCATGCCCGGAAACCACAGGTGGCGTGGAAGACTGGTACCCAAATAGAATTAGTCGAAAATGAAAATAGAGAGTCCCAGAAAAAGAAAGTCAAGGGTGAGGAAGGAAAAAGGGGACCCTAGTCTGGGATGACAGAACAGAGAGAGAAGAGAGGTGGAGAAACTTTTTGATCTGATTTGAAAAAAGATTTAAACTTGAACGGATCCAAGAATTCCTCCACTCTGTAAGCTTTTTCTTATCTCTTTCTTCCTTCTGATTGATTGTTTCCAATCACTGTATATTATATTATCAAATCACTTCTTGTTGTTGCTTAATAATGGCTTCACCTGGTAATCCAAAGCAGCAGTAACAAGGAGGTGGGGGAATAATAGCGGGAGGAGGAGGTTTTGATTTGAATAAATTGTTCAAGCCCTCTTCTTCAAATCGTATGAATATGATGCAGCCCCATATCCAACAAGAACAGCAGCAGCAGCAGCAAGGTCATTCTCCATCTACCAATAGTAACAACGACGTCGTTTCATTTATATATATATATATATAAAAAAAAGACCGGGTCTCAGCTGGGTTTACCCGGGTCGACCGGGTTCCGCCGGGCCAACTCGCAGACGGGTTTTTACTTAGACCCAGACCGGTCCCAGGCCCGGGTCGGCCGGGTCCCGGGTTGACCCGCTGGGCCAGTCGGGTTTCAAAACTATGGTACAAAGTGTAAACTACATGTATACATGCCTATAATTTGGTAACATTTACTTACCCGGAAGGTGTCCAAATCTTTAGTAGGAGGGACTGAAAAAAGTCATGAAGGAAAGGATCTGCAACCAGCCGGCCCATTATAATTGCTTCTTTGCAGCCACATGTCCATGTGGACAATCAACTGTAGCAAAGCCCAAAGCATACGAGGAATACACATAGCAAGCAAGCAAATGCAATCGAATCACACGCATGCAAGCCCGGCTTACAAGCAACTTCCTATTCATTTCCTAATGTTCAGAAAAATTGTTGATTGGTTCGGAAGATGGGTTTTAGAACTTCTGTATCATAGGGGAAACTGGAATTCTGAAAAGTGCATAATGGTAGGATTCGAAGTACTAATACAATGGCAATGTATAAATCATAAAGGCAATGATGAATACATGTGCGGAGAAGGTTACAGATTAGTTTTTCCGATGTGGCAGATTCCGGTGATCCACTGGTGACTTCTTTTTGGGGTTACAGATCCACTTATCACTTTGATGCACGACTGAAAAGTAAAAGTGAAGAAAAAGGAATGAATGGAACCTCGATTAAACTTGAATGAAAAAATTAGGGAAAGAATCAAACCGGCTTTGCTCTAAATCCTTCCTACAATGGGACTAATATTTTAATTTTACTGTCCCTCCCTCCACACGTATTCTTCACCACCCTGCTTTATATGCTGCGTCCATTTTCACTCTTTACCTTCACAGAGAGAAACAAGCAAAGAGGCATGGCACGTCTTAATCTGAATCTACTGCTGTTGCTGATTCTACTCGTGGTTTCATCAGGTAAACGTTAATCATTATCAGTTTTGCTCTTTGTTTCATTAATTAATTAGCTAACTCTATTGATTTATATTGTTATGCCATGCTTGGTTTAGTACAACCTCTTTAATGTTATAAACACTTGGTTTGCTATGCAATTAATCAAACTACGTACTACCAGTGCTTCTCTAGATTTTTATTTTTGCTTTTAGTGTTTGTCTACTCTTTTATTTTTAGTTTTTTTTTTTTTTAGTTTTAATGGTGTATCCACCACTAAAAGCAAAAATAAAACCATTGAGAAGCACTAATAATAATTTGATAATGTAGCAAACCAAGGATTTATGGTGGAGTCCACCACTAAAAACAAAAATGAAACCCCAGAGAAGCACTAGTAGTAGTTTGATAGAGTAGCAAACCAAGGGTTTATGGTAGGGTCCCCACTAAAACTCAAAAAACACAGCAATAATATTTTCCTGTTCTTAACTCAATTTCCCCGGATGGACAGGGCCAAAAATGATGGAGAGTCTGAGAGTCTTCACCATAACTAATTATTGCAAAGAAACGGTATGGCCGGGTATCTTCCCAGGTGAGAACTTCAATGGTGGTGGATTTGAGTTGAAACCAGGCCAATCTAGTGTTTTAAATGCTCCGGTTGGCTGGAGTGGCCGGATATGGGGTAGAACAGGCTGTAGTTTTGACAAAAATGGGAACGGTACATGCAAGACTGGGACCTGTGGTTCATTCCTGAAATGCAGGGCCTCAGGTGAAACCCCTGCCTCACTTGCTGAATTTACCCTAACAACACTCGACTTTTACGATGTTAGCCTTGTCGACGGGTTTAACTTGCCGATAGCTGTTACGCCGATCAATGGTAAAGGAAATTGCAGTGTTGCTGGCTGTGATGCAGATTTGAGGGATACTTGCCCTTCAGAGCTGGCTGTTAAGTCCAAGGGAAAGGTCATCGGTTGTCGAAGCGCTTGTGATGTGTTCAACACGGATGAATATTGTTGCAGGGGACTTTATGGAAACCCTAGGGTGTGCCAACCTACATTTTATTCAAAGAAGTTCAAAGAAGCTTGCCCCACTGCTTATAGCTATGCATATGATGATCCTACCAGTATTTGTACGTGCGCAGGAACAGATTATGTCATCACCTTTTGCTCATCCAGGTTAGTAAACAGGACGACCATGCACATATATTAAGATTTTCAGCTTCTTTCCTATATATTATCCATAGATATATATATATATATATAAGCAGAAGAATCCCTATAAGAATAAGAGAAATTCTGTCTTCTTAAAGTTTTTGGATTCGGTATAAACATATATACTTTTTGGTTTTGATTTCAGGAAGCGAGAGGCTTGCACCTACCATAATAACAAGCTTATTTGCAGTGGATCAAGAGGCTTAAAATCACTGATTGAGAGATGGTGGGCTCTCGTTTTCGTATTGCCACTGTTACTTGCCTTCTGATAATGGATTCTAAGCAAGAAGAACACGTTTTCTGTTTTTGAAGCCTCATTTTTTATGAGCTTCACCTTGTACAATTTTAATACCGATTTAATCTTCTCTTCGCGAGAGGAAGTATTTCCGAATTGAATGTAAATACAGATTTGCTCATCCTATTTATTTCAGCTTAATTTGTTATTTCTCCAAAAAGATAAAAAGAATGGCGTCTGGTTTATCCTTTTGTACATCGCCGGCCCCCAGCAGAGGGAGAAGGAGGCTAGGGACTCCCAACAAAAAAAAAAAGTGGGCTTGTCCTTACTGGCACACATGCGTTTGACATGCTTTTTCTAGACCATAAATTGGCTCAATATTCTAAGGTTATTGGGGCTATTTTTAGGAGCCTTATTTAAAAAAAAAGTTAAATTTATTTTTTTTAAAATAAAATAAATAAATTTATTTTTAGGATGTTATTTTATTAAATACCATGTAATTTTAAATTTATTTTCAAATCAGATTATAATATTTTTTTTATTAAATTAGCAAGCACTCTTTTTTTATAGCCCTTTATTATTTTTTTCTTATAATTAAATAAATAGGATTATATTTAAGATGTCATTTCCATAGATTTCAATCAATTTGATATTTATTTTTTAATAAGATTCATGCCTTTTTTTTATATAATGTTAGCCATCATTTTGCTGATTGTTCTGTGTACCTGCTACACATTTTTTTTCAGCATGAATATTTTATGAAAATGAATTTCATTAAAAATATTTTTTTTCTTGAATGTCTATTACTTTTTGTTTAATGAACTATGCTTCTTTTTTTTAAAAAAAAAAACTATATTATTTTTGTAAAAACAATTACATGAATCACAAAAGAAATTTTAACAAAAAAAAAATGCATTTTGGTTCCATAATTTTATTCATTATTTTACCTGCCAATTAAATTTTTATAATCGATAAAAAAATAAATTTTGAAAAGTTTTTTATAGCAGCATTAAATAGAATATTATTATATTCTTTTCTAAAACAATATTAAATACATAAGTTTTTTTTTACTCAGGCTTGCTTTTATGATTCTACAAGCTGTTATTTAAAAATAAGTATTCGTACACTACATTATTAAATATACATGTAATCTTAAAACTACACAGAGAAATGTAAAAAAATTAATTGTCCTTAGCGTTTAATTTTGATATACTGTTCATTAGACATATGTGTCTAGTGATATGATGTATTATTTTTAAAAAAATATTTTTTAATTAAAAATATATTAAAATAATAAAAATAACATTAAAAAATCAATAATTATAATTAAAAATAAAAAATAAAACAAAACAAACACCCTCGTACGCAGGACCCATCCTATACAAGCAGTGCGTCTATAAAACGCGGTAAGATCTCTCACCAGCCCCTCCGAACGGAGAAGAAAAACATCAACAATAAAGTTGGAAAAAAAGAAGAAGAAGAAGAATAAAAAATGGCAAGTGGCGGTGCTGCTGGTGGTGGTAGTGGAAAAGTGTCGTTCAAAGTTACGCTCACCTCCGATCCAAAACTCCCTTTCAAAGTGTGCGTTAATTCGTTTCAGTTTCTTTAATTTTCTTTTTTCCTTTTTGATTCGCTGTTGAGTTTGTTAATTGTGGTTTATCTTTTAATTCAATGTGCTAATTTTGAAATTCCAGATTTAGCGTACCGGAAGCAGCCCCGTTCACGGCCGTTTTGAAATTCGCTGCCGAGGAATTCAAAGTTCCTCCCCAAACCAGCGCTGTCATCACCAACGGTACTTCTCTTCTTTTGTGTTTCTTCTTATAATTGGTTTTTACATATTATTATTAATAATAAGAAAAAATGCATCGGTTTATAGTTACTTTATTACATGCAATGAGAAAATGCGTGTAAAAATATGAGAGCAGCAAAAAATAAGAGGACATAAGAATTTGAAATAATTTGATCATTGAGTATAAGATAATTATGGTATACGTTAAGAGTGTGTTTTTTATATAGTTTTTGTGATTCTGGTTTCAAAAAAGGTAAGTCGTGTTTGTTTTGCAATTGTTTTTGTGTTTGCGGTGCAATAAACGCACTAAAGTGTTTGGTAATAAACCAAATTGTGTTTTATAATACAGGGCGTACTAAAAAATTGAGTTTGAAACATAGTTTTTGTGAAGTAGTTTTTATATACTTTTGTAACTGAGTTTCGTAAAACTCTGTTTGTTTTTGCGTTTCAAAAGCGCTTTTGAAAAAAATTTAAATTTTTTTTTTCTTTACTTCAAATTAATATATTTTTTTGTGTTTTCAGATCATTTTGATGCGCTGATATAAAAAATAATTTTTTAAAAAATATATATATATTTTGATGCATGTTCAAGTAAAAATCACTTTGAAAAGCAACTGCGACCACTCATCCAAACATTTTAGTTTTGCTACACATAAACCTCAACCACAATTTTTATCAAACACGTATCTAAATCCAACTAACCACACTTTTTTTAAACCACAACCACAAAAGTTACCTCAAAAACAAACACACTAAGTTTAAAAAAAATGTGGTTAGTTGGATTTAGATACGTTTTTGGTAAAAATTGTGGTTGAAGTTTATGTGTAGCAAAAAACATGTATAAAATGTTTGGTGAAAGTGTGGTTGCAGTTGCTTTTCAAAGTGCTTTTTACTGAGAAATGCATCAAAATAATATTTTTTTATTTTAAAAAAATTATTTTTGAGATCAGCGCATCAAAATTATTTGAAAACATTAAAAATATATTAATTTGAAGCAAAGAAAAAAAAATAATCAATTTTTTTCAAAAACACTTTTGAAACGCAAAAACAAACAGGGTTTTACGAAACTCAGTTAAAAAAGCATGTAAAAACTGCATCACAAAAACTACATTTCAAACTCAATTTTTTAGTGGGCCCCGCAGTACAAAATGCATTTTGGTTTGTTACCAAATACGTTGTTGTGTTTGTTTCATCGCAAACACAGAAGCTGGTGAGAAAAAAACGCAGTAACTATATGCATATACAAGGTAACAAAATGTCACTCTAATGATGCATATTTAAGAGCTCGATTAGTATTGCGGTAGAGGTTGTTTTTTAAGGTGTTTTTTTGCTTGGAAATACATCAAAATAATATTTTTTTAATTTTAAAAAAATTTATTTTTTATATCAGCATATCAAAACGATTTGAAAACACAAAAAAAATTATTTAAAGCAAAGAAAAAAACAAAACATTTTCAAATTTTTTCAAAAACGTTTTTGAAACTTAAAAACGTTTTCGAAACTCAAAAACAAACATGCTTTTAACTAAGATGGTTGAACCAATGTTAAATCATAGATCACTTGTGGTTTCTCTAAACACCAATTTCACCTTTCAAAATTATCTTACTATTTTTATTTTTATTTTAGTTTTGCTGTTACTCCCTGCTAAATTGTTGTTTTGTTTTCCGCCCTTTTAGAGATTATTATTTACATGGTTTGGAGGTTGAGTTTTTCTTGATTTTGTCATTGTTTCTACACCCTGGCAAAATCTATGTGATGTAATACTTGTTCCGATGGAATTTTATTTTCAAATAGATGCCCATGTTGGAATTTGATTTGACCGTGTGATGGAGTGGATTTTTTTTATTTAGTTTTCCAGAATTGCTTGTTTTACATTTTGATCTTATATATATATATATATATATGAACTGGAAAATCTCAATTTTCATGAGATCCTCTATGATTTTCAACTGGTCGAGCTGTTTGTTGACAAATTCAAATTTTATGTTTAAACAATTTTTCGTAGCATATTACTTTTGGCCTTTTCTTGTTTTACTGATCATCTTCTTCTTCTGTTTTATAGTTACTCATAGTTGCTTAACAGCTGGTATGTGCTGTTTTAGGACTCTTAAGGACTGTTTCATTTCTATTTTCTTATCATGCTGGTTAACATATTGCTTTTAGCCTCCTAAATTTATAGGGAAAATGCTCCTAAATCTATGCAACTGAGAAACAAGAAAACTTAAAATGGCCTTTTTTTTTAAGTTGAAGCTTTTTCTAGTGATGCGTATATGCATAACAGAGACTTGAACAAATGTTGTATTCTAGATTATACTGGTTTCCCTGAAAACCAATTTGAGTTGGAAAGTAATCTCATCCCAATTTTTTTATTTTTTTTCTATTTTCTCCTTCTTAATCTGGCCTTTCTCTCTTTTCTTAAAAAGACCATTCTTTAAACAGTGGGAAAGTTGTTTCTTGAGTTTGCATTGCCCTTAGACCTTGAGTAATTAGTTTTTGTGACATAATAGTTCTGCTGGAATCTCATTTTCTGGGACATTTTTCCTGCAATTGGATTTGGCATTGCACAATGGAGTGAATTCCTTTTAATTTGTTTTAATTCCTGATTTTGTCAAATGGAAAACTTGGTTTTTATCTTAGTTTACAAAAGCTCCCTTGACAGTTTTCATTTTGATGAGCTCTTTGCCTATATCTGATATTTGTTTACTGCTGCTACACCTCAGGGATGGACCTACTTGGTCCTTTGAAGAGGAACATATTTGAAAACTAAAAGTTACCTCATTTTAAGCTATTTAACCCAGAAAACTTTTCCTTTTTTGATGATTACCTCCTCATCTCATTTTGTTTGTCACCTGTACCCTCTTTTATTCTGAAATTAGGAGTTGGTAAACAGCTAGCATGAGCTGTTCCAGGACTCTTAAGGCACTGTTTTGTTCTTGTGTTCGAAAAGTGATCTTTGTTTTGTAAAATAGAAGGTTGTTTTGTGGGACTAGAAAACTCATCTTACATACTGTGTTTTATCTGTTTAATGAATCTTGTACCAGAAAGTGCACTCTATTTTGGAATAGAAAGGAAGTTGAATTCAGGCTAACATGTTCTGAAAATACACATGAAAGACACGGGAACCAAAAATAGAGGGTTTCAGTTGGGTTAAAATATTTTGTTTTAACCATCGTATGGTTTTGGAGAAAAGTTCTGAAATTCTGTGCAACTATGAAATGTTTAAACCTGTGTTGTTTTCCTTTAAAGTTGAAGGCTGGTTTCTTGATGCTTTTGTGCTCAACTGAGATGCTTGAACAAGTGTCTCATTATAGATCACATGTTTTTGAATATCGATTTTGAGCTTGGAAAATAATTTTTCTTGAACTTTTTGTTCAGTCCCTGCTAAACTGTTTTTTTTAACAAACAACTCCCTTAAAAGATTGTCTTATTTACATGGTTGAAAAGTCAAACTCTTTTGCATTGTTTCTAGACCCTGAGGACTATTCTATGTGATGCTGTAGTTCTGCTGGAATTCTATTTTGGTCTGTATTTGTCTTGGACTTTGATCTGGCATAGTGCCATGAAGTAAAACTATGATTCACTGTCTGCATTTCTCTTTTCCATAAGTAAGACCAGAAATTTTTTATTGTGATGGTCCTTGATGATTTTCAACTGAGTTAGAGGCAAGCAAACTCTTGAGATTTCCTTAAAAAAAGTGCTCCTGATTTATGGTTGCCTTGTCACTGGGATTTGGGATTACATAACTGAAATTGCCTTGGCATTATGAAGAGATTAGACAAGTCAAATTGACAGGATGGAAAAATCCAAGTTGGTTTTGTAAATGAATTGGCTGCATTGATCTTTATTATTTCTATGAACATACGGTCTAAGCCATTACTTGTCTCCTTTGCATTTTTCACTGTTTCTTACATCAAACCTTTTGTTTTGACTTCCCTCTCCAGATGGAGTGGGAATCAATCCTCAACAAAGTGCAGGTATGCCATGCTCTCTTTATATTTTTAGATTTGTGTTTTCAGTTAATTCACCGTTGTCTTTTTATGGTGTCTCCCCATGGATATTGATCATAATATTATGAAGTTGCATGTATGCCTCATGTCCCATCTCCACATTCTAGTTTTTCCATTTTCAGCATCCCATAATATCAAGGAAATGTCTGCCAGTAACCCCTAGGATTATGAGCAAGGCACAAATCATTTATTGTTCATGCCTTGGTCTGTCTTCAACAGGTAACACAGTAGCTTTTATTATCATCCCCATAGCAAGTGATCAGATTTCTGTTAAGGTATTATCACTTTAGCTTTAGAAGTGCATTGACAGTACATTAATGTGCTTTTGCGATTGCGGTGAGTTACTTCTCAATTTGTCTAGAAAAAAACTAAATCGTAACACTTCAACCCTAGGCCTTGCTCATATGGTAGCTCCATATGTTAGGAAGTATCTTTTCATGATATAATTTTAGTAATGATTTGTGCACTACACTGTTGCCAAGGATCTTGATTTTTGTTTCACGTGATTTTGACTGGCTAGGCAATGTCTTCCTTAAACATGGTACTGAACTGCGCTTGATCCCCCGTGATAGAGTTGGAGCTTTTGCATGTTGAAAACAGGATCATCATCAGACATAAAAAGTGGTTTATCTTTTTGCTGAATCTGTGTCTTGTTTTCTTCTGTGCCAATTCTATAAGTTGGGTTGATAGTTGCTTCCTGCGCATTATATTACTGATATGATGATCAATATGAATTGAGATGAAAGTTAGCTGCAACACATGGTCTTTGAGTTGATCATAATGGAAAGGTCGCATTACCCTTTTTCTTAGTCCTTTCTCTTCCATTTTGTCCATCCATAATTCCATCAGAGATTTGAGCTTGGGGTGAATGATTATAGGTCAAAGGCGTGGTTACTTCTAATCAGGGCCAATACAGATGCAGTGGTTTTAGTACGTTTTTTACCTTGACTTATTGGATGATGGATCTAGGTTATAGACTAAAACCAAGGCCCATTGTGGAAGTTAATGTGCCTCATGAAAGGGTTGCTCCCGGATAACGTAATTTCTATTTCAGCATTATCCTTGGTCTGAACCCCAGTCATTAGTCGAAAATTTTCAGTACCCAGGACCCTTGCAAAGGTGGAGTAGTGAACTGACTTTCTTGCTCTTTTCGGACCAAACTGCGCGTGCCCTCTACCCACGTTGAAGATGGTGTGAGCTTGCCGACCGAACTGTACAAGAGAATGTGTCGCACGTGGGCGTTTGTGTGTTTACATATTTGATTTGACATGTTATTTGCTTTCTAGCAAGTCGGTAAAAGAGGAGAAATGGCAGAGGGATACGGGGTGCCCAGAGAGGCGAGGCCCACAACGGTGATATCGTCATAGCAGTGGTCAGTTCATTGGGAGGTTGAGAGAGTGAGGACAAGTGCATTTAGAGTCGCTTTCAATTTTTTGGCTCTTAAAAATTGACAATTGAATCTGATCACTAACTCCATCACGTTCACTATCGTATTCATGTCTCCTAGTAGGGCCAACAACGGGAAGGAGTCCCGCCAGTATTTCCGGGTACTTTCGTCTCGGTGACAGTTGTTTTCGCACGGTTGTTAGTTGCCTTTTGGAGGTTGAGTTGATGCTGCAGAGCAGTAGCAGCCATAAAATACTTTGGCTCTTGTTCTGGAGAAATAATATGCAGATTTCAAGCATTTGAAGAAGGGAGAAATAATGCACAAGTAAAATCTTCCTCTACCCTTCTGTTTTTTTGAAATGAAACCAATATAACAGTCCATAGTTTATTGAATACTAAGCTAATACCATTTTTGTATAATAATACTCGAGGAAATACTTCTTTCATCTTTGCCCCTACCAAAATAAATATAAAAAATCATCTTCTCTTCAAAAACTAAACAAGCCTCTTCAGCCTGGAATCCTGCAACTCTGGGGCCTTCACTTCCATTATTATCAATAGCTGTTCAAGTCTTATTTCTCTCTTCTTTCCCCCCCGGCTGAGTAGCACGCACGATATGACAACTTGTCAAATAAGCTGTGAGCGAGTTCATCGATATAAGAGAAAAGCTAGTCCAGTTTGGCTAAAGTAACCTTTAAAGTTTTTATAAAAAAAGAATTCTTATACTGGAGGGTAGTTTAGTAAATGAAGATCCCTACGAGTCCAAATTGCTGCTTGGGATCCCGCGAAAGTGGATAAAGCGCATGTCTCGGAGAGATTTAGGCTCTTCGTGATTCATTTCCCTTGCGTGATCTTCGGATAAACTAGGCACCCAAGTTGAAAAATTTTCTGTAAAATAACATATTTTAAAGATATTATAATTTTAGAAATGTGATATTTCATTAATGTCACGATTTAGAAATACAATATTTGATATATATATATATATATAGTGTTTTAGAACTGTAATAATTGATGTTGTAATTCATAACCACAATATTATTAAAATATTGCATTTTTGTATCGCAATATTATTGAAATGTCGTTGTTCGTATTTATTTTGAGAAATGGCTCGACATTTAATAAAATAGTAGGATTGTAGCCAAAACGGTTGAACTGTTTTGGTTACTATAAGGTTTTAGGTCATTTTCGCGTTTTAAACCTGAAAAAGTTTATAAAATCATAGTTTTTGTTAATCTAAAATTTTATTTACTTTATGATTTTAGAAAGTTAAAATATTTATAATTTTATCAAAATCTGGACAGAGTTTCCTTAATATAAGAACTATACCCAAGATTTTATCTCACTTAAAAAAAACACAATAATTGCAATCAATATATTCTCATATTCCATAATCACAAGTAGCCCAAAAAATGCGTACACGCGCACGTGCACATACATCTAAAATGAATATAAAATAATTCAATAATATAATATTCAAGTAATCCCAAAATATATAAATATAACTCATTTATTTATTTATGTATATGTCGTCTACTGGATGATCCAAGTTCATCAGTAGCATGATTGGATTCAGCTCCTGCTCCTAGTCCTGCCTAAATGGTCTCGTCCTTTGCCACGACATTGTCAAGAGATAGCCTCTCTCCAAAGGTTTCAAGTCCAATGCGGAAAACATTTAACCACCTGAACGCTACGATGTGAACTTTGCTTTCTTCGTTGGTACTACAAAGATAAGATCTGACCTCTCGACCCTTTCGTAGCAAGAAGCCAACATAATATTAATAATAATGTTCAATTAAAAGATAAATACATAAAACTCAATGGTTAACATGTATTAATCATTAAAAAAAAACTTTATTACTTACATGATGTGTGAATCCGTTGGGCATGTTGCTCGGACTACATGTATCCAAGTAGAGGAACCTGCTTGGGATTCGGAGTAATGATATGTTTTGTTATACTCATGTTCCAAATCATTTATTGATTGTCAGTAACCACTATGTCGGCCTAACCAGTCGTAATCATCATTTTTATCCCTACAAGTAATGTCGTGCAAAGCATCACTCATATTGATATTGATTGGAATGTATTGTCTATAACTGAACTATCGCATTACTCGATCCGGGAATATAGCTCGACCATCAAAACATATTAGTGGGACCATTATTGTTCATATATCCATCTTGTTAGTGCAGACAACTAGAGCAACGACCAATCTTTCTTCTGAGTAAGACGTCCAAATGACCTACAGATTATAAGTTAAATAAATATCAAACAACAATAATTCAGTGCAATTAATTATTTTATTGAACAAATAGTTCCAAAAATACATGGATAGCATGTTGCCTATCAAGCTCACTCCGATAAAATGCTAACATATATGCTGGATTATTTTGAAAAACTAGTCCAACACACCACCTACATTAAAAACATGTCAGTTTAATTGTATTTTTTAAAGTTTCAAAAACACAATATAAATGTATATAATTGCAAAAATAATATCGCAATATCTGCATCCTAGTGGGAGATGAAGTATAACCCCCATAGTCTAGATTGTCATATCCGGCAATCTTGATATATGGGGTTTGCCCACATGGAGATGTTCCCATGACCATAACTGATATTAAATAAAAAAAATTTGTTAATTTTGTTATGCATAAAAAACATTCAAATCTAAATAGTTATTTATATTTTTTTTCAATTCATTCTTATAGAAGTAGCAAACATCCCCTGATATGTTTGGCTCCCTTCATGCATTCAAGACATAATTATTTGTACAAGGATGTCAATAGAGCTGATCCCTAGCTATATGTGGGGATGGCATTGAAATTTTTCAAAAGCGTCAGATAAAATAAAGGAACATATCTCCCTGTAAAGTTAGTGAATAATACACTACCAAACAGATAAAGTATATATACTCTGACATACCTGCAAACAAATTAAAATCATCATAATAATTAATGCAATCATAACAAATAATCAACACTTTTAAAGCATAATTGATTTTCTACCTCCGCAAGACCTTTTTGTCACCATCATTTGGTGGTGTAAAAAATGTCTCCTCAATTCACTTAAGACGTATGCTACCCACCTTCAATTTAGAAGGAGGGGTGTTAATCCAAATAATCGCTTCAATAACACAATCATATTATGAAGACCAGTAGATGTGATTACTCATCCATCAATAGGCAATCCAATCAAAACTACCATGTTCTGTAGTGTCAATGTCATCTCTCCATGCCTAAGATGGAACGTGCATGTCTCACGTCTCCATTGCTTAATCAGTGCATAGATCAAGTTATGGTCAAGCTTGATGTGTTACTAATATACAAAAAACCACCTTGGACCACGTATGGCTGGACTTGATCATGTAGTTGATTCATCTATGCCAATAAATATGTCCTCTGATCGATGTCGATCTTGTCATTTTAGTATAGAAGTGTAGGCGAGTTCGTTAAGCATGTACTGTGACTCATGCACATGCTTGACATGAATATCATAGGCATGCTTTTCATGCTCATAATAATGCTCACCCTGATCATCGTCTAAATATGGACGCTCAATATGAGCAAATGATCTATCACCTTGAGTGTGTGGCATCCTATGTAATAGTACATATGATTGATGTGAAATTATATAAGTTTAATATGTTTTAAAAAATATTGTAATATATCATAACATGACCTAAAAAATTGTTATACATACGTTGTCTATTAGGACATATTTTTCTATTATGCGCTATGTCATTGCATATATCACACCTATAATATGCATAACCTTCTCGTGCATCCATCTCGTTGTACAAACAAGTAGAAATTCATCGATCATATCCTAATTTCCATCTAGATGAGTCTGCTTCAACTTGAGGTCCAGTGCAATCATTCCATTCTAACTCGTTTGGTAATGGACTGAATGACATTTTATTTGCTAACTTGTAGCTCTGAACTGTGTAATAACCATCAACAAATTGTGTGAAGTCTAAGTGATTCTTGGCACAACATGCAAGAACATGTGAACATAGACGATGAAATGTCTATCATTTACCACATATGCATGTTCTATCACTCAATTTGATTGCTCGTCTGACTTCTTTCACAACACCCGGTTTAATAGGAGTGTTGACTTAGAAAACATGTTCCTCAAAGTCAAACAACATTGCAGTATGATCTCTTGATCTATCATTGCTCATTATCAATTTAAGTTGAGTTGTTAAACGTCATAGTACTCCACTTTGAATGGCATCACTAGCTTTACATCTCTGTTTGACCCAATAACCATTACATCTATAAAATGTTAATTGCACCAAAATAGAAATAGGCATTGCACGAGTATTTTTTAGAACATGATTAAATTATTCTGAAAGATTAGTTGTTGTATTATCATACCAGTGATCACCATCATAACATAAAGCCTATTTTTTTTTTGCACTCTTTCAAGTCATTCTTTATATGCTGAGTTCATATTACATATTTTTTTGATACTACAAATCAAATTTGCACTTGGAAGATTCATAACACATCTTTATTAAAAAAAAAATTGGCATCTGGGTCTTTGAATTTATGGTTGAAGTTACTAACAAAATGTCTTGCACAATACTGATGGTATCCTAAAGATTGACACCAAATTTCTTCTACTTTATTCTTGATGTCTGCATGTCTATATGATATTATGCATATATCAATTCTACCACCAGTAACATATATTTGTAAGTAAAGCAAAAATCATCTCTGATTATCATTATTTTCTTCATCAATAATTGCAAAAGCTAACGGGAATATCCCATTATTTGCATTAAATCAACTGCAATCAATAATTTCTCATCATATCGCCCATACAAATGTGCCTCATCAACATTAATAAGTGGCCTACAGTACTTGAAACCTTTAATATAAGGTTCAAATGACCAAAAAAACTCTATTAAAAACCACTATACTATCACCAAGATATCTTTTGTGTGTCCAATCCAACAACTGGTCTAGGATTTGATTTCTTTATTGCCAACAACAATCTAGGCAATTTCTCAAACGACTCCTCATAATAGCATTATTGAAACATCAATGAATATAAATGTACATTTATTAAAAAATAAAGGTAAGTGAATAGACTAATTAGAATGTTCTCGAATAATTAGGAATTTTAAAGCATGTTATGAATTGCATAAGACCTAATATAACATTGTCAATTAATAATCTGGGTAGATTTACCAGTATTCCGAGACTAGATTATTGAAAAGCAATAAATAGATTATTCAAATATTTGAAGTACACCTTGAATTATGAGTTACACTATATTGGTTACCCAACAATACTCAAATGGTATAATGATGCCAATTGAATATCTTACACCAATTATTCAAAATTTATTAGTGGATATGTTTTCACATTTAGTGGAGCAATTGTGTTATGAGAATTTTCTAAACAAATATGTATCGCAAGATCCATAATGGAATCAAAGTTTATTATTTTTAATAATGTTGGGGAGGAAGTTGAGTTTCTTTGTAATTTCTTAGAAGATATTTTATGTTAGCCAAAATCAATGTCAACAATTGTATCCATTGCGAAAGTTATTATACAATTGGAAGGACATAAAGTAGTATGTGTAATAGTAAATCTAGAGGCATATACATCATTGACATAATATCATTAAACACTTACTCTTAAATGATAATATTTCCATTAATTATGTAAAGTCAAAGGAAAGTATTTTGAATTCATTAATTAAAGGCTTATCGAGAGAGCTTGTGTATAATTTTTCAATGGGGGTGGGCTTAAAGTCTTTAAAGATGAAAAATTATAATGATGGTAATCATACTTAGTTAATTGGAGATCTCAAAATCAAGGTTCAAATAAAAAAACTAAGTCATATAACATTTTTTATAACACTCGAAAATTATTATTTCCTACATATTCTTATGATGAAAGTAGTTCTAGCTATAACATGATAAAGGGTAAGTTGTGCTTTTAATGATTTTCATATTTTGGTATACCAAGTGAAACATAGCAAAATACTTTTAATGATTGATCATCTATATGAGTAGAAATATGGTCATTTTTTTTAGACTTTTTTAAAAAAACTTAATTCTTTAAAGCACTCATGAATCTGGAAGTTATTCATAGACAAAATGAACAAAACCATAGAAACCAAAGGAGATTTCTAGGTAGAGAATTATATGAATATTATTGTCTTTGTTTATACAAAAAAGTTAAATTGTTCAAGACATTTTGTTCATTATTTAACCAAGTAAATCTGATAATATTTCATTAAGAAAAGTTTAAAGCCTAAAGCTACATATCCTGATATAGCGATCCACCAAATCATTATCTCTCTACAATTCTTCAAGTCTTTGTATTAGTTAGACAATTTCCATTTATGTGGGGAATTGTTGGAATTTGTTTTATAAAACATGATTATTGGACACATTTGAGGCCAAATTTAAAGTGCAATATACTCACATTTAAGGTTAAAATTTTATTGGAAACTATTCTCCAATAAAAGTTCTTTAACGTTAATATGATTAAAATAATTTATTAGTGAATGGGAAATTGATTTTAAAAAACCTTAGGTTGACATGTTTTGTGAAACTCAAAACCCTATATCCCACATGGAAAAGAAATGATATGTTCTTATAGTTTATATAATGGGAAGTTAAAGGGCCGTAAATAAGCATAAGTAAAATAGTATGGGTTTAACTCACACGTGTGTGCTCAACTCGACTCGAACTCGAACACAAGCCTTGGGTTCCGGGTTCCGAAGTTTGGTTTTTTTTTTTTTTGCTAATTTATTCTAGACTTGGGTTTGGGTTTACTATAAACTAGTTATTTGGTCCATAAAAAAATATTTTTTTTCTAGCCCATTTAAGAATATTCATCCCAGGAATAAAAAGTCTGAACAATTAATCTTCTTTATCTCCTAGAATAGTTTTTTCAAAGGAAAAACTTCTTGATTTAAATTAAGAATTGATATGTTTTTTTTTGAGGTAAAATGATGAGAATTAATTTTAATTTTAATTCATTGGTTTGGTTTAAAAAATTAGTACAAATAGGAGTAGAATGAAAGATGTTATAAACATCTTTTTTACATGCATATTTATTATCCCTCTAAGAAATCTTAATTAAAATCTTAATATGTCTCATCCCTCTAAGAAAAGGCTGAGATGTATTTATTATCCCACGTAAATTGTTACTGATATGTGGTGTGGCCATTGAAAGCTAGATGATGTTGACTTTTCAAACCCATCAAATCAAACGTTTTCTCCACTGCCGAACTTGTCATCACTTTTTGCTCTATCTCAGGGGTTGACCTGTCGTCCTGCAAGGGTTGCTTTATTTCGACCTCATCTCCATGCTTACACATACATCTCGTGTTAAGGCAGTCGACTTTCCATGCCGTGTGGGAAATCTAAAGCACCCCATGTGACCTTCTTCAATTCCTGCTACGGGGATTTATGGCGTCGTTTTGCATTGTTATTGTTTTCATTACCTGTGATTATTTTCGGTTTGATTTAGTTTTTATTAAAATAAAATAATTAAATCAAATTTTTTTTAAAAAAACCAAAACCGGTTTAAACCGACCGGTTTCGATTCGGTTTGGTTTTGGCTCGATTTTTTTGATTTGGCTCGGTTTTTTTCGGTTTGGGTTTGGTTCGGTTTTTTCGGTTTCAGACTTATAAAACCGAAACCAAACCAAACCGGTCGATTTTTTTAAAATTTTAATTAGTTTTTTTTTACAGTTCGGTTTTTTCGATTATTTATTTTTTAATTTTATCGTTTTAATCAGTTTTTTAGTTTTTTTTATTCACCCCTAGTTTTCACTGAGCATGCTAAGTTATATCATGTTTTTTTTCTCTTTCTGTCATGAGTTTTTTTAACATGTTTTCTTGGAACACGCTTGAATTGATGATACCATTAAAGATTTTAATTTATATGATTAATTAAATCATTCTTAATCCGTGATTCAAATATTAACGAGCATGGAAATCAAGTTGTTACATTTATATCAATTAAAGTCTAAAATATGCACACATTTTATTAAAAAAAACAGAGAGAGTTAATTATAACTTCCCTTGTAATTTATTTAAACAAATCCATTAGTCCTCATGGTTTCATAAATTATATATTTAATTATTTTAATGTCTTTTATGTCTTTTTCCAATTTATTTTGCTTAAAGAAATATATAAGAAAAAAAGAAAATAAATTAAATAAGTGGTTCATATGAGAAGATTTATGAGGAAGAATACATCTTTTAAACAAAATGCTATTAAATTAACGATCATCAATATTGATCAATAAACTATTTTATTGTTTTAATACTAAAATTAATTTGTTTTGATAATCTATGGTAATTAAAATTATTATAAAATCAAGAACATCCAGTACAAAACCAAGTTTGTAGGGTGGCTTGGTGTGGAGCTCCACATAGCCCGAGGAAGCCGGTCACTCGATGACCGGCTGTAGCCGGTTATCCTCTCTCTGAATTGCAATCATGTGAGAAAAAGGGCACTCCATTTATTTAAAGTGAAACAACTGCGTGGATTATCAGTAAAAAAACCGTGAATATAATCGGCGTGCCCTGAAGTTTCAATTATTAGACTACTGTAGTCCGTCGGCTTGGCTATCTCCCTTTGTCGAATTCATTAAATAGCCGTTTTAAATAGGTTCCACATTAATTAATTAATTAATTAATTATATATATAGATTAGACGGTGGTAGTGCTGTGATGTGACGTGGTTGATTTATTATGTTTGTGTTGTTTTTGGGTGTTGTTTTATGAGATAAAAATAATATTCTATAAATGGATCTTGCCTTATGTTTAATAAATATTTAAAATAGTTAAGTAGCATTTGGTTAAATTATATTGCTTTGCTTTTGAGATTAAAATAACTAATAAGAATTAAATTAAAAATATTTAAATAAATACATTTTATTTATATTAAATTTATTTTTTTATGAAAGAAATTCTTAGATTCCGAAGAAAAAAGATTAATTGGGTAATAATATATAGACACATAATTTCGATTACATATAAAACCATTTTGAAATATAATTATGCAAAACACTAACATATTTAATATATGTAATTCTTTAAAAAAAATAATAAAGAAAGCTACCATTTTAATTAAAAACAAAATGGTTCTTAAAACAAACAGCTGTGTATTTACTTTTTGGCTAAAAAAGGGTTATCTTTCCAAAAATAAAGTATTTTTTATTTTTTTTTAATGACACTTATTTTGGTTTTAAAACAAAAGAAGTATTGATCAAACACAGCTTCAAAGTAAAAAAAATAAAAATAAATAAAAAGCACCAACCAAACAAACAATACTCATCAGTCTAGATATTGATGATTTTTATTTCTCCCTGTCGGTCCATATTTAGAACGAGAAATTAGTAGATAACAAGGATGCTTGCGGGGGTCAATTCTTTAATTTTAAAATTGATAGCTGCTGCTTGGAAGATAAAAGAAATTATGTTAAAGTGATATGAACCGGAGTCTCCCTTTCCATGTTGTTGCCAAACTTAATTTCATTCAAATTCTTTCAAGGAGAACCTCAAACTTTTCATTTAATTATTGGGATTGTCTCCCTTCTGTACCAAAAATATTCCGGTTAATTAAAAACTGATCTTAAAAAATATTTATTTGCAAAATTTTTAAAATAAAAAAACCCAAATTCTACTTTGAAAAATTAAAGATTTTTGGCGTGCATCTCTTGTAAGAGTCTGGGACAGTCGGGATTTTACTCGCTCACCTGAGCCCATAAAATACACTTTTTAGAGGGTACGATTTTCTCGAATTCCAAAAAAAAATTACAAATTAGATCCATATAGCACTAGAGTTTTTAAAAGGGGCATTGGGTAATGTGGGTCTTCAAGCTAAAATTACTAGCGCTCAAGTTAATTTTTAAAATAATTTCTTGGCTTAAAAGTTTTTTTTCATTAACAATATAGTTTAAATCTTATTTTATACTTAGCCTAAGCATTTTCTTTTACATTTAAAACTTCTAGTATTTAAATAAAAAATCATATATTTATAGACAAAATAACCGGAGTTAATGGATTAAAAATGATAGAAATTAATTGTAATTAGCATAATTAATTCCTTCATCAATAATCCTAGGTTCCTTATATAAAGGGGATATATGGGCTAATTCGAAACAATAACCTGAGCAAGTTTTCTACCTTTTTTTTTAATCTTTTTCATTCTTATTTTGTTTTCATTTTCATATACCTACTATTTGATTTTAAAGCTTTAGATTTGATTATCATAGAGAGAAAATTAAATATGTTTTCTAAGTTTATAGATCTTGTTAATAGTGTAATTTTTAAGGTAGTGCTGTTAAAAAGTTGAGAAACTATTTGTACATACACTAAGCAACAAGCAATTTAGTTTTAAGGATAAAGAGTACAATCTTTGTTAATAACATATTTGTTTTCTTATTTTCATCTGAAATTCAGCAAGTACCCTATTTACATTGTTTTAAATTTTAGTACTTATTATAAATATAAATATAAATTTGTATGTGGTTCATTTATGCTTATATTATTTTTTTAATAATAATAATAATAATAATTAGATATTCACATTGCACTATACCAGACGATTAATTTTTATCAACTTTTCTTTGAGAAGATTTCCTTTCGATTTTATCCTTTAATAAGGATAACGTTATGAGTACAATAAAACATAACAATTTTATTAATTATCTTTAAAGGAATTATCCAATTGAGAAAAGAATTATTGATGTTACAATCGATACAAAAAAATACTTAAAGTGTATAGTTGAGATTAGATATTTGGCACGCATTATGTTGCGGGTTCAATCAAAAGTTTTCAAAATATAAGAAAAGAATTTAAGTTCACAAGCAACTCTTTGACAATATCATTAAGTTCGGTTTAGCGAGTTAACCTTAAAACCTTCTAAACTGACTTATTGTTTAGCTCGAGTTTCAAGTCAAATGGTGTGAGAGTTGTCTTAACATGACTTTAACCGACTTTATGGGTCTAAAGGTGGATGGCTAGTCAAAATAGGGCTTAGTATTAACAAAGATTCAAGATGACATCTTTCTTTGTTAAGGTTAAGATGACAACATATTGGTTTGACTTGTATTTCGTAACTTAACCTACCAAACTTGTAACTAATACCATGAATTCCACTAAGTTTAATAACTTTAATAATGGTAAACATTTTTAATTTAATTATATGATAACAAAAATAAATGCTTGAAAATTAAGAAATGCTGATATATTTGTTTGAGATCGTAATAGTCTCATAGAAAGCAAACCAAAATAAATCATGAAGTCAAATTCTTAATCAACCTAGGTTAACCTAGCAAACCAAGGACTCGGGTCATGGGCTCCACTATGTTTAATAACTTTATTTTTCTAAAATTATTTTTAACTAAATTCACGACAATAAAAATAGACACTTGTAAAATTGAACACAAACAAAATCTTGGGATGTTTGTTTGAGAATACAATAGAAAAAAAGCAAGTTAGAATAAATTATAAAGCCTAGTTCAAAATAAAAAAAATATTGAAGGATGCAATTGAGAAAAATATCAATCTAAAAAAAAATGTTGGAGGGTGAATTCAGAAAAAAAAAATAGCAAAGAAGAAAAAAGGCAGGGCTTGCAGATCTAGACCCATTTTTTTACCTTTATTGAGGGGGCAGAAAACAAGTCATCCACCCCATTTGTTTTTAAAGAATAATTGATGTAGACGATGTGTTATCTGCATCTTCAAAGTCTAGCCACTAGCAAGGCGGCTAAAAAATTAAGGTTGTGTATTTCCATCCAAAAAACCTAAATTTTCAACTCATTTTAACCCAAATATACCTTAAAAACACTCTTGAAATGTCAATAAGGCATTTTAGCAACCCAAAAACCTCCAATCATGTTCAGAAAAATAGAATTTAATCGAAAAAAATATTTTTCTTTATGAACCCTAATTTACCTTTTTCTAGTAAGATGAAGGACAAGAAACACCACAGTAAAGCTTTTTTTGTATGAAACTCATTGACATATAAAAACATGATTTTTTGTTCCTGGAATGTGAACAATCAAGGATTCTCTCGTCTCAATTATTTTTCAATGACTTTCTTTCTTCTTTATAACATTCAAGAACATCAACGTGATAAAAATGAATTTTGGGATCAAAAGAAACAATTAGACAACTAAAAGAACCAAAAAGAAAGTTTGCCAAAATCCTAAGGCATAAAGATGGCAAAAGGCACTGAAAGAATGTTTCTTTTTAGGGGAAAGAGGCTGAAATTTGTTTCCAATTTTTAATTTAAGTCCCTCTATTTTGCATTACATGAAAAAGATCGATTGAATTTGTTTTTGTAAAGTCAAATGTCAATTCAACATTGAGTTTTTTGTTTTGAAAATGCAACAACCCCGTACCAAACTAATCGAATCAAAATGCTAAGCCTAACCTCAAAATAACTTGATATGGAATGATCAAATTGAACTAAGAAAAAATTATGTGATTGAAAAAAAAAGGATGAAAAAAAAAAACAAATAGTGAGTCTATTGTAATTAATTGATTGGACTAGATTGAACTGAACAAATAATTATCTTGTCCTGTGTTTGGTGTGCTTTGGATTATATTGGATAATTTATCTTATTTTATGTTTGGCATGCACTAGACGGGACTCAGCCTACACAAGATCTGAACCGATCCAGGTTTAAGAAAAAAAAGAGAGGAAGGATTGATTTGACCTCACCCGGTCAAAAACTCAGGTCAACATGCGACTCAGTCAATCCAAGATAAAATATAGGTAAAAAATCCATTGTCTTTTTCACACACACACACACACACACATATATATTGTCAAAATGAGGTTGCTCTGATTTTTTGTTTTAATTTAGATCAACCCTGGTTGACCCTCTTGAGTCGTGACTCAAGCTTTACCCTAGATCGACCATCGAGTTGAGTTTTAAAACTACGATAATAATGATTTTTATTCTTATGTTGCTTTGGATCAACCTGAGTTGACTATCTCAACCCATGACTTAGAGCTTACCTCGAGTTAACCACTTAGTTATGTTTTAAAACTATGATAATAATCACTTTAATCTTTACATTGACCTGGGTCAATAGTCAACCCAACTCATGACTTGAGCGTAGTTAATTAGGCCTAGCCTCGAGTCAACTCTCGAGTCAGGTTTTAAAATTATGATAATAACCATTTTTATCCTAAGGTTAATTCAAGTCAATGGTCAACTCGACCCGTGACCTGCGCCTAACCGCTAGTTCACTCTCGAGTTTTAAAATTATGATAATAATCATTTTTATCTTTATGTTGACTTGAATCAATAATCAACCCGACCTGTAACTCGAGCTTTAAAATGTTTATTGACACCAATATAAATTTGTTTGCTTCCAAGAGTATTTTGGTTGTTTTTCTGTGAAATTAAAATAAAAAAGCACTTATTTGTCCCAATTAATTTAGTAATAGCTAATGGATATTATGAAAAGATGTTAATTTTCTCGATAGCTAGTATTAAAATTTTTAATGTGAGGAGAAAAATTAAAAAAATATTATTTCAAATAATATTGTTTTCACTTAAATGATATAGTGAAAATCCCTCTCCAGCTTTTGTTAATTGTAATAATTATATGAATGCTTGGATTCTTTGTTCAAAGAAGTTTTCAAGAATCTAAGACAATGAATTTTCTTTTCTTATAACTTGGAGCTGGTTGCGTCTTTCTTTTGTCAAGGTCGCAACAGATTTAATACATGACACCATGTTTTTTGGTGATAATTTCAGACAACAATTCCTTCTTTAGAGTTGCTAAATCCACTAACGATTTTGTTATTCCCGCCATTTAATTTCTTAAAATTGATTGATTAGTGTTTATTATATTTCAATTTAACATATTCTGTTCATCAATGTTGACAGGAAGAGATTACAATAATCAATTTCTGTAACAAAAAAAAAATAATCAATTTAAAAAGTAAGTAGGGGAAATAATAAATTTTGCCGTACATTTTCGATTTTTTTAAATTGTAAATTAGAATTTTTTTTTTAATTTCTTAAAATTGATTGATTAATTTTTTTTAAATATTAATACATTAAAATAATTCAAAAAAAATAAAAATAATTAATTTTTTTAAAATTTTAAAATTTCATGAATCTCTAGTTGCTAGTTACTTAATTGTTTTTTTTTTTTCCGTGGGGAATCACACTCAATATGGACACCAATTATAATTTATAATTTTATACATACATAATTACCCACCCTTTTACACACTCACCATTATTGGCTCCAAGCCAAGCCGCCAAGCCACCTTCTTGGCCTCTTTCCCTTTCCACCGCCCCCCCCCCCCCCCCCCCCCCTCCCTCCAGCTCTCTTCTGCGAACAAAAACAATTGGAGAAACCTTAATTTAGTCCCAAATCTAATTACCTATTGTCAGTTGTGTCCTAAGCGTATAGATTTCATCAATTTAATCCCAAATATTCAGAAATTTCTCAAATAATCCTCTCTGCTAATGTTCACCAACACTTTTATCATATTCTCTTCAAATTACAACATTAGACTGAAAATGCTGATGTGTATTCACGTTTTCATCTAATTTTATTGAAATCAACATCTTTTTAGTCCATTTGCATATTTGACGTTTGATAAAGGATGCAATTGAGAAACTCTTCGAAAAAATCAGAATGAAATTGATATAATGTGTAGATTTGGGATGCAAATATATATATATATATATATATATATATATATATATATATATATATATATAGAGAGAGAGAGAGAGAGAGAGAGAGAGATTTTCTCAAAATAATAATTTAAAAAAAAACTCCTGGAAACAGAACAAACATAAAACATCTTTTTCATCATTTATCGCACACAAAAAACAAAGGAACAACAGTTCTCTCTCTCTCTCTCACTCGCCTTTTCTTCTTCTTTTGAAATGATCTCTCTCTCACACTCTAGAACATAAACATTCTTTCTTTGTTTCTTTATTTGCATGGCTATAAACACTATAATGAAAAATAAACCTTACAATGTTGTCAGTAGCGAGGGAAGCGGTGGAGACGGAAATCCTCCTAGTTCACCACCATCGCCAAGGCGTCAGACAAGCGGTTTCTCTCAATGTCGTCGGCGTCTCCGCTCGAAGGTTCCCTTACAGTATTTCCGCAAATACAGCTTAGCTGCCGGGATTTTTGGCCGGCGGAACATACAGTTCCTGCTGCTTCTGTTCTTTCTCTACTTTTCTGGCTTGATGATGTGCGTGGGCCGGTTCTCCAATTTCTTGCGTCACTCTCGTGAGCCTATTGCGATCTATAAAAGCCATCTATTGTTAGAGAAGTTTTGGCATGATATCGAGACTGACAATTCTACTGCTCTTGAGGTTTTCAGCCTTTTCAAATCACATCATCATTATTATTTTGTAATTTAGTTTTTTTTTTCTGTTTTAATTTTATTTCCTGTTTGGTTGTTGCGGAGATGTGGAAAAAGAAAAAGGAAGGGAAGAAACAAAAAAAGAGAAATGAAGTTTGAAACCACCGAATTGCTATTGTGGGGCCGAAAGAGAAAATTTTATGGAAAAAAAAAAGAAGAGCCCAAATGACAATCAGGTCTAAAGAGAGTGGGGTTAATTTGATAATGATTCGAGGCGTTAGTCATTTTGATAGGCTTTTGGTTTTTAGTAAAGTGAATTAATGTAGGCTTTTGGTTTTTAGTAAAGTGAATTAATGTACTAAGTCCTAATTAAGGAGTTTTGGCATTATCCATTTTTTGCCAACAATGTCCCCTTTTTTTGCCCTTTTTCCAGTTATCTTCTGTTTGGCAATTCAAAAGGAGAATGAGAGTGCAGAAACCTTGTCCCGTGTCAACTGCTAGACGGCATTTGGGCTCAGTTGAAGGTAAGTGTAATTGTTACTGATGATTTTCAGTCCAATGCACATCCCTTTGCATCAGTCCCTTCTGTTTAAGGTTAATGTCGGCATGCTAATCAACGCCATGGGGAAAATTAGCTGAGTTTTAGGAAGTAAGAGTGTAAAACCAATATTTGTATTTTCAAATGCAGTGTCATCTGACCCAACCGGTTACTTAATCGTTGAGGCAAATGGCGGTCTGAACCAACAACGCTCTGCGGTATGTTTTCTATTTACTGCTATCATTAAAGGTTATAGCCAGAGCATCATGGGCTGCCAGATATGCAGGGTCTTGATGCATTGATGTTGATATAAATTTTTCTAATAATCTGCACATAAGCTTGTCCTCATGTATCCGTTATGGCTTGTTGTAGATCTGCAATGCAGTTGCCGTAGCTGGAATTTTGAATGCAGTGCTGGTCATCCCTAGTTTTGGTTACAACAGTGTCTGGAAGGATCCAAGGTGAGCTGTTAAATTATTTCCTCATTTTCTTTTTTAATTTCTTGACCAGGCTTTTAATTTCAAAACTGACGAGTTGATATTAAGGTCATCTTTGGCTACTGTAATGCACATTTAATTATCTAAATACACATGAATTTAAAGACGTTATGTTAGTGTAACCTGGAAGTACTTCAGAGATGGCAGAACTTTAACTGGGACTGAGACACGTGATTGTATTCAAATTAGCTGGGAGTGCTGCGTCCATTTTTCAGGGCTGTATCTCTAAGACTAACAATTAATGCCTAGCATGACATCTTAAAGACATGATCAAATACTGATTTTGTCATATTTATTTTCTTTTAAATTTGAGATGGTGGTGGTGGGTGCTTGCATTAGCAGTTCACGTGCTGCATTAAAATATCACTCCATCAACCCACCATGCTGCTGTAACTTTTCAGGCAATACTTTTTTTGGTATTTTATTTCTTTTAGTTTGTGGATGAACCCCCTATTGGCATGGGTGTGTAATCAAAACCACCCCTCTTTTTGGAAGTAAATTTAGGTTCTTGATTCAAATGGTGCACCCAACATTGGTGAGTGCCCCACTGTTTGTATTCGGAAACTTGCCAAAATTACACTTGCTATAAGTGCAAGCTTATAGGTGAAACAATGAGTTCCACCCCTGCATTCCCTTGCTTTCTATGATTTTCTTTTGAAACTGAATCTTTCTGCACCAAATCAGTTATAGCTAAAGATTCATTTGTTTTACAGCGAGTTCAGAGACATTTATGATGAAGATCATTTTATAGCCACTCTTGAGGGTTATGTGAAAGTGGTTAAAGAGTTGCCTAATGAATTGATATCAAGATATGACCACAATATTACTAATATTCCACACCTCCGTGTTGAAGGATGGGCTCCTGCTAAACATTATTTAGGAAAAGTTTATCCTGTCCTGCAGGAGCATGGGTATGTGATGAAGCATTCTTTCTTCTTCTATCATTCTTATCATTTTATCCGTTTGCTCAATTAGAATGTATCTGTTTGTAAGAAAATGATCCATTTGTTAGTTGCTAATTTGTCCCAGCTATCATATTTTCTGTGTTCACTACTTTCTAACCTGATATCTGTTGAAACATACTTCTAGCTCGTTTTTTACTATTTGCTTGTTCAAAGCAGGGTCATCCGCATTGCACCCTTTGCCAATAGATTGGCAATGAATGTCCCATCTCATATTCAATTGCTCAGGTGCATAACAAATTATAGAGCATTGAGGTTCTCTTCTCCTATAACAACACTAGCACAGAAATTACTAAACCGAATGATTGAGAGGAGCTCAATGACTGGTGGAAAATATGTTTCTGTTCACCTTCGATTTGAGGAGGTACTAAAGCTCATTTATTATTCTATTCTGAACAAGTTTTCTGTTCTTTTAAATATTTTATGTTGAAATGTTGAGGATCAGATTTCACATAACTACGAAGATATCCCTGTTCATCTTTTAGGACATGGTGGCCTTCTCATGCTGTTTGTATGATGGAGGAGATGCTGAAAAGTTTGAAATGGATTCATTTCGTGAAAAAGGGTGGAAAGGGAAGTTTAAAAAAAAAGATCTTGACTTTGTAGCTGGTCGTAATCGTATTGATGGAAAATGCCCTCTAACCCCCTTGGAGGTATCTCTTTTATGTACCTCTTTTCTTGCTATTCTCTGGCATTTTCATTTGAGCTCATCCTATCATAAAATGGCTGCTATTGTGATTTACTTGCAGCCTTAAGACAAATTTTCATGACCTTCTATTTGCTTTTATAGCATCTTAAATTAAAGAGAATGGCCTTGAAGAGTGCACAACAGCTTTTCTCTAAGTTCGTTGTACTTCTACGTTCTCTTGGTTTGTTTTGTGCCATGCAAGATGTTCATTACTGTTTTAAAACTGAAAATAAAGATTTTGTTTCATTGGCTATAAAACAAAACAAAACAAAATTCTAACAGTTTCAATTATGGCAACGCAAACTAATTGCAAATAACTCTTGATTCAATTTGGTATGGTTGGTGCACTATCTTTTAAATCACCTTATTGCTTTTCATCCCTGCTGATCTAATTTGCCAGTAATAACTCTTTTGTACACAATGTTTTTGCTGTCAGCATAGGTAGGGATGATGCTGCACGGCATGGGATTCGATAACAACACTTCAATTTATTTAGCCTCAGGGAAACTTTACAAAGCAGAACAAAATTTAGCTCCTTTGTTGAAGATGTTTCCCCTTCTTTACACCAAGGAATCTCTTGCAACCTCTGACGAGCTTGCTCCATTTCAAGTAAATCCAAATACTCACTATTCCTCTCTTGCATTGTATGCTTAAAGGAATTTGTTGGATCAGAATCCAGGATGTTTTTTCAAATTTACTAATATACTTTAAAGTTTAACCAAACCAAACAAGTCTAAAACAGGCGCCACTTTACTGCTCCTGCTTCACTTGCAGCTCATGTTTTACCTGAGCTTGTGACAGAAAATTTGAAAGGCATATTTGTTTGACTGGGGATTTTGAGCAAGACCTGATAACTCTGTTCCAAATGTTTTGTTTCCTTAATTATAATTTCTCAAGTATTTCATCAATCACTAATTCTTTTCCAATTCATTTTGTTCTTTTATTTTCTTAACAAAAGAGAAAAAAGATAAGCAGGTAAGATGAGAAATTTTGATTTGGAAAGAAGGCATTTTTGGAACAAGAAACTATTAAATTGAGAATGGTTAATGCTGGGTAAGGGACTTTTCAATTATATCTGATACTTCATGGACTAGTTAATTAGTTTTGATAAACTACAGGGATCAAGTTATAATTAACTCTATTTTAAAGTTTCTACTAGTTCAATAGGACTTTGCAATGTCTATGGATTAATTGAATTGAATGAACTGCTGAATGTCTAGATTGCTATATTGGTTTTGTGTTAGTGAGTTTATCTTTTTGACTTGAATATAAACAGCATACAAATGATTCTGAATATGGAAACAAACCCATGTATAAAGCTGAACAAGTCTTGACTGCTATGCTTGTGCTTATTTTCCAATTTGACCCCAAAGCTTATTCTACTAACTTGCTCAAATTCCTGTTTTCTCTTATTGAAGGGCTACTCTTCAAGGCTAGCAGCTTTGGACTACACTGTATGTTTGTTCAGTGAGGTTTTCGTGACAACTCAAGGAGGAAACTTCCCACATTTTCTGATGGGTCACCGTAGATTCCTTTTTAATGGGCATGCGAAGACCATTAAACCCGATAAACGCATGCTTGTTGGTCTACTAGAAAACATGACAATCAGGTATTTTTTCCGTCAACAGCGCCATTCCTCTTTGTTAATATACTTGTGCTACTTGGAACTACAATGTTGAGAATTTTGGACTTGCAATCTGCTTCTATCTTTGATTATCTGTTGATGACTTGATAGATAGCAGTTACAGTGGAAAACACTGACTGAATAAAATGTCTTGCGTGCCACTTAGAAGTATGGCATGTTCTATCAAATGGTAGCCAGTATATTGTGAACTTTGGAAAATTCTCCCGAGTTTGTATTTCTCCAGTATTTTATCACAAACATAGTAAACATCAATTCTTAAACCATTTTAGATAAGAGGATATGTTGTTTTAAGGTTTTTCATTAACCAGGGAAGACTGCAGGTAAAGTGGTTTTGCTTTATGTATAGTTAAAAACTAGAGTGCAAGATACTACTGAGCTTTAGGATTTGACAAAGGCCCAACACAGAAAAAAAAAAACATGTTGTCTGTAGTTGATGATGAGATGTTTACTCATTGGATTTGCAGCTGGAAGGACTTCAAGGATGATATGGATGCAATGCTCCTTGAAAGCGATCGCAAGGGAATGATGATTCCAAGAGTCAGAAAATTCAACAGAAAAAATTCAATCTACACATTCCCCTTGCCAGAATGTGACTGTCTCCAATCACACGACTCCTCACTTGGGCTAAACCATACTCTTAATGCTCTTGAACCCCCAAGATGAACAGATTCCAGAATCAATTAGTGATCCTATCATGTACAGTAATCAATCAATACTTTTATTGGGGTGTTTTCTTCAGCGGTTCTTTCAGCAATTCAGCCTCTTCTCATGGATTGTTATATTCAAAAGCAGATAGCACTTACAGTTGCCATCGGGAGATGTGTGGATTCCGATTTTGATCATTTGAGGAATTCTGATATTATACATTTTGCGCAAGACTGCATCCAAGCATTCTTTACATTGGTTTAAGTTTTTTCAGCATCCAATTTCTTGTTGGCTGCAACAAGTGAATGTTTGGTTTTTGGCGGCCTTCGATCTTCATCATGCAAAGTGTGAGCATAGCATTTGGGGGTATGATCGCAAGAAATGGTACAGAAACATTCGTATAGCCGATCCCAGCTAATGTGGAATTGGGGCTTGGTTGTTGTTATAACATAGAGATTGACTTGCTAGCTCTATTCAACTGGCTGCCTCTAGTTGAGCTCCCCCCTCTTGGACTCTAAATATCGTCTCAGTTTTAGATTATTTTTATTGTTTTATGAAAATTAGGCATCAACTATCATTAATTTTATATTTGTTATTGGCTATTTATATTTCTTCTATTGGTAAAATGCATTTGTTAACGTCTTTGATACTGGAAAATTTCAAAGAAAAAGAAAAGGATTTGAATGCCTTCTTCTTCGGTGAAATTCAAAATTATGAGATGTTTAGAACAGTGTACAAGAGCTTTCTTTTCTTTCGTCTTTTCTCTATTCAGCATCGTAATTTCGGTAGATTCTGCAATGTTCCAATTGGACAATCCTACAGAACAAACTAGATTATTGTCTCGTCTCGTGTTTTGTGGCTGGTAGAATAAAAAAAAAATAATGTAAAAAGAATTGTCTGTGTTCTTAACATGGTCTAATTAAAAAAAATAATTAATCAAATATAATGTATATTAAATGATATTTTTTTAAATTATTAATATAATAATATAATTGTGTTCTATGATATAATGTACATTAGATGATATTTTTTAAAAAATATTAAGGTTGTAATATATTGAATTGATTCGGATTAATATATCAAATTTATAATCCAGGTCATAAGATCATGATAATCTTATAGAAAACAAATCAAAATAAATTATGAAGGCTAATTTATAATTAACTTAATATTGAAAAAAGAAATTAAAAAAAGGATAAACACTACCCGAGTCAACCAGGTTAACCTGCTAAATTCACAACCTAGGTCATGAGATCGGGATAACCTCATTAAAAGTAAATCGAAAAAAATTATGAAGCTCAATTTTTAACTAACTCTAAAGGATGAAATAAAAAATCAATTAAAAAAAACTCAACTCAACTCCAACTAACTTGTTAAACCTGTAACTTGGGTCATGAGACCGGGATAACTTTATAAAAAGAATGAAACTTCATTTCCAATAGATTCAATGTTTGATGTTGGTGGATCACAAAACGAAACATCAATTTGTCAATCATGAATTGATGTCGATGACGAGACAGAGTCTTAGCAAACATGCTAACCATCTGAAACTTAATGGAAATATAAGGGAGAGTAATCACATGTTGATCAAATGCTTTACAAATAGAATAAAAATCTACTTTAATGTGTTTTGATCGCTCATGAAAAACTAGATTAACATAAATTTGAATAATACTAGTGTTATCAACATGAAGGACAGTAGGATTAAGATAAAAAAACATCAACTTCACAAAACATATCCCTAACCCAAACAATCTCAGAGCAAATGAATGATATAGTATGATATTCAAAATTGATTAAGGACTTAGAGACTCGATCCTACTTCTTACTCTTTCAAGAAATAAAAGCTTACCAAGAAATATATATCAACTAGCAATTGAATGATGAGTATAAGGACAACCAACCCAATCTTCATCACTAAAACCCATCAACTATAAAGAAGTCCTAGTAGCAAAAAATAACTCGTGACTAGGAGTATCACTGAGATAATGAAGAATAAATTATACAAACGACCACATGAGAATGGCAATGAGCATCCATAAACTAGCTAACCCTACTATATAGCAAAAGAAATATCAAGCAAAGTAATTGTCATATAATTTAAACTCTCTATTGGCTGTATATATTAGAAAGGATCGTATAATAGCATGCCATCATTTTTTATAGCTTCCAGTTAACTTCTTTTGGTATAAGAATCGAGTTGCTGGAATGAAGATCAATTAAGGTGAAAAGCTTTTGAGTATATTTATGTTGATCTTTGGAGTGTGCTAATTAGACAACGATGCTTAAAACCAAAAACATATTGCATGAGACTAAGATATTTCATATGAATTGAATTGTTGAGATGTGCTTATATTTGCCCAATCAACTAAAAGTTAGATTCTATAATAACAATATCATCCACATATACAAGAAGCATAACAAGACCATTAGTATTCGTTTAAAGTAAGAAATAAGAATTAAATTAATTCTGAATAAAGTTAAAATCAAGAAGGGTAGAACAAAACTTTTCAAACCAAGTGTATTGTTCATAGTTCAATCCATATAGAGACTACTTCAAGTGATAAATCTTAAAATAAAAACGAGTGAACATGCTAGGTGGAGGAGTCATATATTTATTCTTTGAGATTTCCATACAGAAATGCATTCTTCACATTCATCTATTTGAGTGACCACCATTTCATGACAGTAAAAGCTATAATAGTGTGAACAATAATCATCTTATCCACAAGTGTAAATGTATCCTTATAATCAAGTCCATATTCATATCAATTCTCAAGAGCTATCAAACGAGCTTTATACTTTGCGATATAACCATCATGACATAACTTTTTGGTATAAAACCATTTGTAGATAAAAAGTTTGATGCCATCAATACAAGAAACAATATTTTAGGTGTGATTATCCTAAAGATTTTGAAGCTCTTCTTGCATAGCTTGCTACCAACATGTTTGAGTGAAAGCCTAATAGTAAGATTAAGGTACAATAGTAGTATCAAGAGTGGCTTGAATATTTATATGAGTGAATCCATACCTATTTGAAGGACATGAAATCCAAGATGACTAATAAGGTTCAACCAAGAAAGGACCAGCCATCGAGGTAGGGTAAAGTTATAGAAATGGTGAAAGGTGTCTCTGATTCACAACCCTACCTTAAAACATCCAATATATTAAGACATGTCATCAAAAACAGAAAGAAAAATTAAAGAGGAATAATGAGAAGCAAAAGATTGAAAGAAATGTTGATTATTAAAAAAAGATCATCATTTAAGAAATAAGAAGTTTATTAGCAACCAAATTATAACACATAAATTTTTTATGGACATTACTATATCCAAGAAAAGCACATCGAATAGAATAAGCAGCAAGTGTGTGCCATTTAGTGGATAATAAGTAAACAAAACAACCATAACCAAAGATACAAAGAGAGTTATACTCGGGAGCAATACCAAATAAATAAGAATATTAAGAATCAAAATTGATAACTTAAAAGGGTAGAAGATGAAACAAATAAACAATCATAGATAATGTTTTTACCTAAGATTTAGAAAGTGCAAAAGAGTTAATTAATAAGGCACAAACAATATCTAAAAATTGATGGTTCTTACACTTTGCAACTCTTTTCTATTAAGGAGTTTAAGGGAAAAAATATTGGGAGAGAATAAACTTTATTCTTAGATAAGATTAAGAGTTATTGAATATATATTCTCTTTTAGAATCAGATTGTAGAGTCTTGATACAAATAGAAAATTAATTTTCAACAAGGACAATAAAAGTATGAAAGATAGAAAACACATCATCCTTAGAACAAAGAAAACAACTATAATCATTAATAAACATCATAAAATACTTATACTAAGCATGTGAAATAACAAGAATAAAACCTCATACATCAGTATGAATAATCTCAAAACAAGTAGAAGACTGACTGTTATGCAAAAAAAAGGTAATGATTAGGTTTTACCAAGTTTGCATGATCCACAATCAGAAGACACTGGTAGAAGATGAAAATATTTTTATGCCATACATGACTATTATTAATAATAGCAGTGCAAATTAAAGAAACATAAATGAAAATGAATAACTGAAGAGGAAAGAGACATCCCATTTTATACCTCTTTGTTATTATTTTTCCTAATGTTTGATCCTATACATGATAACTATCATGATCAAAGTGAATTTTATAATTATGATATGCCAACTGACCAACATAAATTAAATTAATAAATAATTATGGGACCCAAAAACATTATTAAAAAAAAACCCTAAAGTTTCAATATCAATAATAGGAAAAACACTGTCATTAGCTGTAAAAATATGCTACTTACCCTCATACTTACAAATACATGTCAAGCATCTATACTGCTTATTGAAGCTGTAGAGTCAATCAACCAAGAAAAAGTAAGTAGATTCCCATAACCTCGTATGAAAAAGGTAAAGAAGGGGAAAAAAATCATATTTTGTACCATCTCAAGTGTGAGGGGAGAGATAGAACTTCTTATAAAGTGCTTATCCAGAGAATAAACAAAAAAGGTAGCTCTGAAATTAGACTGGATAACATTAAAGAGGGCTAAAGTGTGTTGATTTTGAAGTCGTACTCTATAATCTTCAATAATATGCCCTTTCTTTTTATAATAATGATAGAGTTTTTTTTGTGTTAATGCTTTGCAATATATCTAAACTCCTCTATAACAATGAGTATATGACTTTGATCTTATTTTATCTTGTGCAGTATATGCCCCATTTACCATCTCAAATGTCATGATTTTTAGAGTGAGGCCATGCTGAGTGACTAGACATTGTTATTTACTCTTTTGATTTTATTTCTTTCTTCTTTCTTTTCTCTCTCTTAATTTATCTTTTTTTTTATCCTTCCTTCTTCACTATTGTATCTAGTCAAGGCTTCTGTTTTGATTGTTGATCTTATTTGTTGTAGATTAGCCTAACTGTGGTGGAAAAGAAATAAGTGAATGCCATCAATGGTAGTAGTGTTATTGAATGGGAAAGAAGAGAGAAGAAATGAAATATGGTTGATGATGTAGTAATTGTCTGGTGACCTATAGCAAGGATGGTGGCTGGGATTCAACAACGAATGATGAAGATGTCGTGGTGTGGGTTGAGTTTGTATGAGAGAGATAGTGTGAGGCTTTTACTTTTCTTGCTTTTTTTAAATTTTTTTCTTGTTTTTTCCTTTCTTTTCTCTCTCTTTGAGAACATTTTCTTCTCTCTTTCACATTATCGTTTTCTCCCTAAAATTGTATTGGCTCTTTTTTCATAGTGGCTAGGTTTTTTGCACCCTTCTTTTTTTGCTTAAAATTTCTTCTCTATTTATAGTTATTTTTTTTGTTATTTTTACCCAATTACGTAGATAGCAAGTAACCAAATTTTACTTTGGTCTCTCTTTTTATTTTTATTTTGCATTTCATCCATCAATCTTCTTTTTTACAATTTACTTTTCTCATTTTTTTGTGTTCTTTTTCAAAAAGATGTCAAAAAGAGAAAATAGAAAAAAATCATGGAATGGGTGTGCAAATGGTTGAAAACATATTTTTTTGAATTTGTTTTTTTTTTAAATATTTTTGAAGTAGGGGTCAAAATTGGGTTATGAAAAAATTGTTCAATAAAAAGATTATATTGGCGATAATTGTTGATTGCCAACTCCATAACAATAATGAATGAAAAAAGATTATTCACCATATATAGTTTAATAGAACCTAGTAACCAAGAGATAACATGGACATTATTACTCTCTTAAAAAACAATTTTTCTAGGATCAGTGAGAGCAGTAGACGGCTTATCTAAGTGGCTTTATACTTCTTTTCCCTTCACAAACATCTTGAATTGAAACTTTTAAGTGGATTAATTCCTGACATGATAAATTTAAAAAGAATTGAACTAGTGTAAAAAAAAAAACCTTAATATAAAAAGACTTCAAATTACCAAGAATGAAAACTTCCAAAATACCCAATTGTATCGTTACAATGTCCAACAAAAAAAAAAGCTCTCTACACCTAGAATTGCCAACAATACCATATTAAGGAGTCTCAAGAGAGAAATCAAAAAAATAAATCTCAGAACTCAACCTAAAATAAAAAAGAAAAAAGAAACACTTATTTAGAGAATCAAGCATATAATTTAGAATTCTAACTCTTATACCATGTCAAAAGGATCCAAATGCCTCTCAATTGAGGATCTCTTCTCATGAATAATTACAACATACGATCACTCTATATCATAATTTTAATTTCTCTAAATAAGATAATTATGTACAACTATTTCCTATCAATTAAACTATCTAAATGAAGCAATTACTTGTACAATAAATAAAATTATAGCAAGATGTTACAACTAACATGAATGTCTTATATCATCTAGATTGTAGAAGCTTTTTGATTTTTCGGTTGCTTTGACTTTTCATCCAACTTTCCCTTTTAACGCTTTAGACATTAAAATATTTTTCTATGATTTCATCCTCAATTATCATATATACAATCTTTATATTTAAATTTTTTTGGCTTTCTCTTAAGAATATGTTGTTGTTTGATATGTCTTTTCATCATATTCAAGATTTCTATTACGTTGTTCAATTATTTATTGATCCTTCTTCTTGAAAAGAGTTTTTTAGAGGGACTATTTTTTTTATGCTTTTGAATTGCAAACATTGTTTTTATCTTTCTCTCACAAACCTTTGATATTTAATGCATAGCATGCACCTTTCTTGGTATTTTTAGTCTTATATTCCCTACACTTTTAACCTCTAGTTTCTTTGGGTTTTCACCCATGTCATGTCATTATTGTGCATTGAATGCATCTAACACTCCCATCTTCATCTTTTTTTATTTTTGGGTTGCGCAACTCCTTTTGTCCATTTTGCTTCTCTCATTAATAATCATGGTTGATGATTCCTATTAGCTTGCTGTTCATTTTAAAATCAAATGAGTCAATTTATTCAGTTTTTTTATTAAACTTCCTTTATTTTTTTTACTTTAGTAAATTATTTTCTTTTCTGTTTTTTTTAATCAAATCAAAATCGAGTCTTTCCATACTCTTAATCATCCATTTATAACCTTAAGCTCTATGCCATTTACATGACACTATGCAATCTCTTTTTTTCTTTCCATCTCTACCTTTTTTCTTTTCCTTTTTATATGTCGTATCTCCCCCGCACAAGCATAAGCACAGGATGCTAGCAAGTTGAGTATCTTGCCGGCTCCAATATAATAGTCGGGTTTTTGAGAAGCTACAACTATTTCTTTTAAATTATAGTTATATATAAAAATAATATTCTAAAATATAATTGTACCGATGTATTTTCTAAATATTTTTTTAACCTGATTCTTAGTGAACATTGTTTTTTTTTTTTAAAAAAATAACTTATCATTATTAAAGCATAGGGCAATGCTTTGCTTTGCAAGGCATTATTCCAAACTTGTACAGGTTGGCTGTCTTGAAGAGTACTCCTTTTCATGCCATGTTGACGTCTTTCAATCATTTCACTCCCTCTCCACAGAATGTACATTATGATTGTGCCCGTGTACGCATGTCGGCCTCTCTTTCTAGTGTTTCCGATGACTGTAAGAGTACAGCGACCACGCCTCCTCCGGGCCCATCCATTAAATTGGTGGCGCCAAAACATCAACTAGCAAATCCCGAGCCATTAAATTCTATCACTTGGCCTCACATAGACTGCCAGTACATTCCATGGCTTGGTGCCTTGATAAATATCGTCCATTTCCGTTTTCACGATCTCTCGGTAGTGGAAGCTATTTTTTTATTATAGTAATGCAAGTGATTGACAAGCCCATACCAGGGTGCTTTGCCTCTTGTTTTTTTTAGCGGAAATCAAGAAAATCGAAATCATAAGGCAATGAGTACAAAACAAGAGTCAAGAAATATAGTAAATCAAGAATGGAAATGTGGCGAGAATCAAGATCTCATGCAGGCTACAAAACAAGGCCACAGAACAAATGCTGAAGCACGCTGTACCATATAGGACATGGGTGGACTGACCCAGTAACCTTTTTGGTTCATACTTCATAGGCAGTCAGGTCTACCATTAGCTCATAGGGGAACCAACCGAGCATATCAGCTCAGTCTTCACTCTGGTGATGTCTGGTGGTGACATGCAAGTCTTTACTCCATAACAATTCCTGCCCACTTAAAGCACGCCACGCCACAAGAATTCATTGTACGTTGATTTACAAAAAAACAAAATTGGCATTTTTTTATTTAAATTATTCGTGGAATAACACAATTAAAAAATGGCTGAAATAACATACTTTACATGCTGCGATTGATAAAACTTGATTTTTATAACTTGTTATTATTAAAAAAACAATATTTTTTTAAAAATTATTAAATATGTAGGAGAGAAAAGAAAAAAAAAGACAAAAAATCTAAAAAACACATCAAAACTCTGATTACGACACCATTAATACCTTTAAAAATATCTCGATGAGATAAATATAATGATACTAAGAAATGTCACCAACAGTGACTCAAGTGGGTCACACTTGTTGTCAAGGACAAGTGGGTTTGCCCTCCACCTTTGGGTAACACATGTGGTTCACTCAAGTTACTATTAATGATTTTTTTTGGTGTCGTTGAGTTTATCTTGTTAAGATATTTTTGATGGTATTGGTGAGATTGAAATCAGAGCTTCAGTGTGTCCATAATCTTTTTTTTCTCTCGTCTTTTTTTTCTTCTATCAATTTTATATTTTTTAAAGAATGTTGCTATTTTAAATAGCTATAAGTTATAAAAGTCATATTCTTTATTGCGATATATGTTATTTTATTAATATTTTTAACTCTGTTATTTAATCACAATATATATATATATATATAAAGTCATAAAAACCTAGTATTCATTGTTACACGTAAAGTCAAAAGGTGGAAAATTTGCGATGACATCTAGGGGGTAACAATGTAGCGTACATCTCTCCTTCGTCTACCCTCTTTTAGCTGTTTAATGGGTAACAAAGCTCTGGTGAGATCGAATAGGAGTGCAGACTACAGAGGCTATTTTTTCCTTTGTGAACTACTTTTTTTATCCAATTATGAGAAAAAAATCTGGGCCTTTGAGCTACAGTAGACATTGAAGTTCATGTTCACGCGGAGTTAAAAATTTGTCGAATAGTGGAACTGCTAGTGGAACTGGAATCTCAAGTTATATGTTAAGAATTTATCCTCCAAATTAGTGTTCTGGGTCCATAGATTCGATAATAATGTCACTCGAATGGTTAAACCCTCTGTAACGGTGGGGAAGTTTGACACTGGAACCTCCGTCGTTACATATTCTCGAAACAAGAGTGCATTCTTTCCGAGAATTTGATCGCCCATCACTTGGTATGATTAAACAAAAATAAAAAGACTACTGTTTTGCTTAGATTACACAACTTCTCGATTGGAGATGAGGAGACACCGAGACAGTGCACAAGTTCAATGTACATTTAATGCCCTGTATGGAGAGCCACGTCCAAGTTCTGCCTTACAAAATTTATTGTTCATAGTTGACCAAAGCCCCAAATTGTGCATTGCAAAATCCCACCGAAACTAAATATGTTTATCAAGAGAATCAAGTGAACAAAACAGGAAACATTACCCTAATTAATTGAATACAAGGTACGTAGTAGCAACGAGTAAGGCCATACTAAAACCCTCTGTAGATAACAACGAAACAAGGCAAAATGGCCCTAGGATTAGATACATACAACTCGTCCAAATTAGAGTAAACCTCCATGCCAGTTGCTACTGAGTCATAATCCTCAGCATTTCCCTCCATGCTCTTCTTAACCCTGCCAGCAATCACCCTGCAAACCAGCATTGCCCTCTTTTCACTATCACCATTACCGTCCTCTGATATTGTAGCTTTGTCATGTGCCTTTCCACTTGTCGCTGTAGTCAAAATCCCATGCCCATTGCCATCTCGAGTGGTGGATTCTTTGAAGCCATTCTTGATAATGCTACACACATTACAGTGTGGAACTGAATTGCACAAATTTGAAGAGCCATTGAGGCCTAGTGAGCATGCAAAGGTGGTGCAGTGAAACCTGAGGAGCTCATTGCCGTCTGCTATGCAACGTGGCTGTTTCTTGGGAAGCTTGGTGGCCTTGGCTTTGATGGAGTCTCTGTACTCTTCAAACTTGGAAATGGTTCTTTGCGTATTATGGACTTTGAGGATGCGATCTATTTTGCAAATGGAGGCTTGTTTCTTTAGCCAGCTTGATTGGAATATGATTTCTACTATGTTCTTGCTTGTGTCCTCTGAACTCAGTTCAGATACTGAAATTTGATTCCAAAATTAGGGAGTTAAGGATTTGAGATGGTAATGGTGCACATGCATGGATATGTGTGTGGTGGACTGGTGGGTATTGAGAATTTTGAAATTAGTTTAAAACAATGCATTGAAATAAACGGAGCAATTAACTCGTGAGCAACCAAAATATATTGGAATAATGGATGAAAAATAAGTTCCTTTTCAATATACAATATTATGAACCACAAATACACTAGCTAATAGATAACTGAAAGTGAAAATAATGATTAAATGGTAGTTGGATGAACATGTATTAAGAGTTGAAGGAGATGGTGAGCTACCTGCATGTCTAACAGCCCGATGAAGCTCCAGATTTTCAGCTTTCATGCAAATCTCACCACATTCAGGGCAAGCACAAATGCTACCCCTCAAGGAATGGTCTCTAGCAATTCCAAGAACAGGATCCACTACCATTCTACATTCATAGCAACCAGAGAATCTACTGAATGGCATTCCTCTGAAAGAACTAACATTACTGCTGGAGAAATTAGAAGATGCAGAAAGTGAAGAGTTAGTTGAGGGAACAACCCCATTGATTTCATTTAAAGGACCTTTCATGGATCTGCTTGAAACACTTTTACCAGCTGAGCCCATTGAAGCCCTTTTCCTTTGGACTTCAATGGAAGCTGTTTCAGCCCTGTGCATGACCTTTGAGTTGCTGCATATTGAGCCTGAACAGTACTTCATTTTCTTGCATTTCTTGCTTGTTTCCTCCAGCGACTGGTCTTGATGCTGGTTATGTTTTTTCTCCTTCTTTGATTGCTGCTGCTGATCTTGCTTTCGATGCTGTGGTTGCTTCTGTTGCTTTTGTTCCCGCTGCTGCTGCTGTGTTTGGATATGCTTGCAGCCAAAAAGGCCTCTTACAACAAACCATGAAGGTGGTTTTTCTGTTTTCAGGGGCTGGTGGTTTTGATTCTGGTTGACTTCCATGGTGGGTTTTCTGGATATTTTTGGTTTAGCCATTGGAGGGTGATAGAATACTGAAGCTTGAGCTCTTTTGTCACATTAGGAGAAGCTTCCTTTTGTAGGAGATGTAGTTCTAGATTTTGGTGTTTATGGAGTCTCTGATATGCATGTGCAAACTATGATTTATACTAAACTAATAGCCCTGGGCATGACATTGTTCATGATGGGAATCTGACCGTTCATTGCATGAAAGAGATACTTGGATCAGTTGAAGAAGAAAGAAATATGGGCCCCTCATGTTAATTACTACAAGGGTTCTGTCTCTTTGTCCAGTAGGTTAGATCAGTACTTCAGCAGTATGGGAAAAGTGGATGGTCTGCACAAGAAAATCATCAATATTAAATATTGATTAACAGTTCCTGTTAGGTTATTACATCAGCAAAAACTTCCCAGGTTCAAAAAAAAAAAAAAAAAAAACATGGATAGAACGCCTCAGTACACTTATTAATTAAAATTTGATACGCACGAGGCACAGAATTTACACAGAGAGATACCACGCGCTCGAATTCAAAGTATGGTAAATTTGGAAGAATGGTAATTATTATATTTTAAATTGTTTTTTATTTGAAATATATTAAAATAATATTTTTTTAATAAAATTATTTTTAATATCAATATATTAAAATGATTTAAAAACATAAAAAAATTAATTTTTTTAAATTAAAATTTTAAAATACATGAATTCAACTGCATTTCAAATCTATATTTTAATAAAAACTTTGAAGTGTGGCTCAGCTGACTAGTTAGCAACTAGCAAGCATCTAACTCAGATTCAATTTCAGAAGTAACATGTAATTTCTTGTGAATTTTTCAAGAGCAAGATATAATCATATATTTTTTTTATGAATTTTTTATCTTAGTGTAGAGATGGATTATATCACCTTAGAATAAATAAAAAAATTCATAAATTTATATAATACTAAAAATCATGTCATTATAATTATTTTATTATAATACAGTAGTAGATGGTACAAGGACAATTTGAAATTGTGTTCTTAACAGTATTTTAAAAAAAATTAATTTTTTTATATTTTAAATTGTTTTAATATACTGATGTAAAAATTAATTATAAAAAATATTATTTTAATATATTTAAAAAACAATCATTACTCAATTTTCATAGATAAAATAACCAATAAACAAACGTGGACATTAAAAAATGTCCTGGTAAAATAATATTTGTCTACTACTTACAGGTTATAGCTAAACAATGATCCGATACAAGTGCAGATAGACGGTGTGGATGGCTCATCGAGAGCCTTAGCTTGCCTTATTGCCATCCCAAGGTGAATTTCTTGGCCTAAGTGCTGCGACGCATCATCAACAGGGCATTCACTAATTACGCCATAATGGTCCTTCTTACGGGGAAAAGCTGACTGATTCCCTTTGCCTCAAAATCATGCGAACGCCCATATGCAATGGAATAAAGTTCTTTACTTTAATAATTCGTGACTATCAAAAATCAAGATTTCACCCCTCTTGTTCCCAAAATTACCAAACTGTCACCTGTAACTTTTCATCTTTTACATGTGTCCAGGACATCTCTTAGCTCTAGCAAGGAGTAACCGTTACTGATACGAGCATGAAATCTGGGAATAACAACTCAGCCTGTGTGCTAACCTTCTTGATTACTAGCCGCTAAAGCTAGGGCAACATCTGCTTTAAGTTTTATGGACTTTTTCTACCACACTTTAGACTGAAATTTACAAGTCCAACAGGTTTTTTAGTGTCAGCATGGTCTTTAAAATCTGATTTTCAAATGAGTTTTTATAATATCACGTGGATAGTATTAAATTATTAAAAAAAAGTTGATAAAATAACGCCTGTGTACCTGGGGAGCCATCCAGGGTTTGAATTTCGAATAAGCATACTCATTTGCTGCAATTATGCTTGTTTTAAATCTATAAAAATAAAAAATAAAATAAAAAAATTTTAAAGCTAATGCTAACTTATCAGACAGAGATGACAATCCCGTTGTCCCACCTGAAAGCAGAAATATTAGTGCATTCTGCTCATAAAACATGGAGCAATATATGGGCTTTCGTCAAGGTTTTTTTTTTTTTTTTTTTGAAGCCGTATCATATCATGAAACTATATGCATCATGCATGTTGATATTGGTATATGGATAGGGGTTAATTAAATATTCATTTTAATATATTTTTTTACTTAGTCTAGAAAGTATAAAATTAATGGTAAAAATCCTATTACCTACAAATCAATATTTCTTTCTCCTTAATCTAAAAAGTATATTAAATCTCACAGCTTGCCAAACGATTATGTTATCACCCTATTATAGGTGTGGGCTCTTCCAAAGCATAAGTATATTAACTCATAACATATTGCTTGGCAAGAATTTATGAGATTGAATTGAAGTTTCGGTTGCCATAAGAATCCCCCTTCAATTTTTAATGAGTCACCAGCCGAGTTCATGACTTCAAATTTAGATTGAAATTTTAGATTAGATTTGGGCTTTTCACGATTGCACATTGCGGTGAGGTATTTGAACTTGGTTGTTCTATACTCTCCTACAAAAACAAGTTTTCTATCAAGATAATAAACCCTCTGATATTTAAATTAATAAATTACATAAGAGAAATAATATATAACCAAGAAAGTCGGAGCTTATTTAAATTAACTCCAATGACACTTCTCTTATCAAGAGAAACAATTTGACATCAAATTTGGCTATTTTTATTAATAGAATCAGGAAAATCAATCTCTTTAATTCTCTATTCTTTGTTATTTTCTAAAGACTCTCTCTCTCCTCTCACAAAATTAGGAATTAAAATATGAATAAAATCAAGTTTTGTACTAAATCATATAATTTCAAACTAAAGGGATCAAAATAGAAATTGAAAAAAATCTTAAGGCTAGAAGGTGTTGGCATTGTGTTTTTTTAAATGGACTTCTATTTTACCAAACTTCTAATTTTGATCCCCTCATTTTTCTTTTTTCATAAACAACAAAATTGAATTCTTCTTTGAAAAATCGAGGACTAACCCAATATCATGATTTTTTTTAGACTGCAATAACACGAGAGAAAACAATATAAAATTAATAAATTAGCAAGCTAAATCACCAATCAACATAATGTAAAAAAATGAAATTAGAAAAAAAAAACCTTAATGGTCTGACTAAAAAAAATTAAGGACCAATTAGAAATTTCTTTCTTTTTAAATAAAAGGTTGTTGGTTCACTTTACTTTCAATTTTGATCCTCTCATTTCAAATTTATCACAAACAACTACACCAAAATCTTCTTTGTAAAATCAAGAACTAAATCAATTCCAAGACTTTTTTTTTTAAACTATGAAAACCCAAAAGAAAGCAATATAAAGTAAATCATCAAAACCTAATCACCAATCAATCCAATTTGAAATGATAAGATTAAAATTAAAGTTCAATCACTAACGTAAATAAAATCTAAGGAAAAAATTAAAAACATTGTACAAATCCACCATGTTGTCATACAGGCCACAACAAAATATTAAAACCTTTTAGATTTTTTTAATTTAATATATATAGATATTTACATGAATCGAAAAAATAAAGAGATCTTCTCTCTCTCTCTCTCTCTCTCTCTATATATATATATATATATATATATATATATAGACTGTGCTATGTCATGGGCCCTTTTTTTTTTCAAACAAAAAATGATGCTTAAGTGCCGCGAATGCATTTCAAAGAAGGAAAACAAATCTGTGACTTAAGTCATAGATTTGACTGAATCAAATAAGTTTTTTTTTTCATTTTAATTAGATAATAAAAAATAGGCAATGACAACATATGAACTAAATTAAAAAAAATCATGATAACCTGAGAACAAATATTTTTCCAAAATAAAACAACGATGTAGCTCATTTTCTAGCCCATTAAAAATGAAAGGATAAAATTAGGTAAAAAAAGACTTAAAAAATTAACTCGGGTTCGCATGAAAATCCTATAACCCTCATAATTAGGGCTAAGCCAACCAGGGTTTTCCTGCTAAACCCATGACCTAAGTCATGAGATCAGGATAACCTGATAAAAAAAAAAATCACAAAGCTCATTTTAAAAAATATCAGCTTGCGTTAACTTTTCCAGCATGTGACCCGGGTTATTAGATCAGAAGCACCCTATTTGAAAAAAACAAGAAACTCAATTCTCAATTAATCAATCAAATGTTGATGGATAAAATTGAAAAAAAATCAATTATACAAAAGGATTCATGAAAAATTAGTAATTAAAAGAATGATGATCAAAATTGAAACATAAAAAAAAATTATAGAGCAATTAAAAGAATGAGGACTATAATTGAAATAAAAAGAAAATGGGAGGACAGCTTTTAATTTCACCAATGAATGAAATTGAAAAGAAAAATAAAAAAATAATTTAAAACAAACAAAGAACAATTAAAAAATGATGATTATAATTCATATACAAAACAAATGGTAGGAAACCTTTTTATTTTGGATGGGGAAGCACGAATCCCGAAACTAAGAAAGAGAAAAAAGGATGGAGAAAGAAAAAATCTCACCTCTGTCCAATCATGCATGAACAACCATGGACGCGCCACCCCATTGGAAATGCCCTCACTTGACGATGCGAGAGACATGACAGTCGAGTATTTTTGGGAGCCAGAGGAGATCGAACATGCCGCTTGAACACAACCCCCCCCACCCACACTGACACGTGTTTTTCAAGTGCTGGCCCTTTTTTTTTTTTTAATTATTTCTTATACCTCTAAAAAGACCAAGCTGATCCTTATTTACATTGATTATTACAACAAAATCAAGGGTAAAAAATCTAAAAAGTATGATAGACTCAAAATTATTGTGCTTGAAAATTGAAAATAATGAAAAAAAACCCTTCAATTTAAGGTTTTTTTTTTAAATGCAATACATTCATTTAATGCTCATTTTTAAAGACCAATCCATCCCATCCAAATCAACATTGACTAATGAATCCTCATGAAAAAACCATCTTATCCCAGTAACAAGTTCAACATTTTTAATAGAAAAGATGAACTGATAAAAATAGAACAATATGTCTACTCACACGCTATAGTGTTCTGGCTTTGGTTAATATTCACTCCAATTATATTTTTGTTCGGTCAAGACTCTTCACTCGAGGTATCCTATCTTCGTACATTCTTGGGCTTACCATGGAAGCAGTGGCTCCCCAATTATAGGATTGCCTGGGTCCTCGGAGAGGAGAAGGGCTACTTCACCAGGCGAAAAGGTTAATGCCCAATCTAAAGGTACTTATCCGGAATGCCCAGCAAAATGATTGGTCTAACACAAGTAGCCAGGTTTTGTCATGATGATTCTCACTTGTATTATTGCCCACTTCCTCGAGAAAATTTGTGCCACCATAGCTGCAAAGAGTATTTTCACATACACGATTTAGTTTCAAAATTATTCGGTAAAATTGAGCTGGTAGAGCAGAATTGAACAGGACAAGCTGCTAGAAAAAAGGACAGAAATTTGGAGATGAGATGCAAAATATTCCAACCAAACTGTACTAAGATTGTTCTGTATAGAGTCTTGTTTCTCCTGAGTACCCACAGCAGCAGCAATAGTAAATATGGGGTGTTTGAGAGTGTTGTTGTGATTGCTTTTTAAAATATTTTTAATTTAAAAATGTATTAAAACAAAAAAAAAAACAAGAAATTAATACTCTTGTAAATTCCAACGAGCCTGGTTAAAAAGAGGAGAGAATCTCTCACGGTCTCGAGATAGGATTTCCAAATTCCAGGCGGTCTAAAGTGGTATTGGGCTCAAAAGGGCCAATTGTTACTCCAATGAACAATACTTCACTTTTGGCCAACGTGTCTGAGAAAACGAAGGCTCAACTTGCCCGATTCTATTTCCTCTATGGTTTTGAGCCTGTCCAGTCCTGAAATGCAATGGGTTTTGCTTTGCCTTTACAAAAACTCCTTTTAAGACAAAATCATGGAATCTGCCCATATTCTTACAAAATATGACGTGGCATTTCATTGTATAAAAAGTTTTCTAAATTATAAAATAAGAATCTTATGATCACATTATTTAATGAAAAAATCTCTAGAAGAGCAGTACTCTACTGTTAAATTTATAGGCAAAAGAAATTAATGATTATTTTAGTTATTTTTCTTTTAGCAACTCTAACGAAAATGCTAAATCAACAAGTAAAATAATATTTTTTCTCGACGACAAGATACTAAAGCTAAAACATGGAAAATGTATAAATAAATTGTTAAAATAGTTTTTTTTATTGGAGTGTAGATAAAAAAAATTATATTTACAATATATTTTAAATTCCATATTAACTATTTAGATTTTTTATTTAGCATTTGCCATTAAAAATACTCTTAGCGGTTTGGAGAAAGCCTGAGTTTTCCACTTACAAATCCACGTGTCAGAAAGCCCAGTTTTGATATTAGCTACAGGTGGTTTATAGATGAGAAAAAGTAAGGGGCCCAATAAAGGCCCAAATGCAGAATTGAGTCGAGAGCGCCAACAAGTCATTTCGAAACTTAAGACGCTCCTCTCTCCCTCTGTCTGTGTTGGCTTTGGCAGGATTGGAAGAGCGATTGTGGATGGTTCCACTCTCTGTTTGACACACAAACACACGCACTCAAAAGTTCTCATGGACATCACACAAACACTAATTTCCACAAATTAAAATCTTCATTTTGCTCTTTTACTTCCGAAATCGCCCCTCTCCTTGACGGAAATGCCGTTCAGATCCGGTCATGGACAGGGAGGCTAACCTTCCGGTCCCATCTGCACCTCCGCAAAGAAATCTCTTTCGTCCCGTCACCAACGCCGCCGACACGACGTCTTCCTCCTCCTCGTCCTCCTCCCCGCCGGACTTTCTCCGGCATGTCCAAGCCGCCTTCAAGCGCCACCGCCCCCTTGGTACCACCGCAACTCTCTATCGATAACTTTTTTTGTGCTTTGTGTCTCTCTAGATTTTTCTTTTACTAAGAAATTCTGAAAGCTAGTGCTCAATTTTGGCACATCTATTTATTTGTTGTCATTTACTAAAAAGCTAAATGAAGGCTTAATCCAGGAATCCTGATTACCATGTCTGTTGATGATTCTATTATTAAAATGGAATTAACTTCTTCAATTTGGATTCTTTTTTATTTTTTTTGAAAACTGTGAACTTAATGCGTTAAAAAACGAAATAACCGTTGAAGCTCTAAATGATTGATATGCTCGTTTTAGGTATAATGCAGACGAGTAATAGCACTAAGCCTAGACGTACGTTAATTCCAAAACGTGAAGCGTCAAGAACTGTAGCTTCAAATGCGGGTCCAACTACAGGCACGAAGAACTCTCAAGATGTTGTTCCGTTGAGTAAAGACTCAACTTTGCCAAAAAAGAATCCAGTTACTGTTATCAGGGAAAGTCATGAAGATGCGTCAATCACACCTCCTTCGTTTCCTGGAACAATCACGAAGACGTTTGATGAGAGTTTCAATCCCTTTGATGCACAGAGAGAGCAACCAAAATCTGCTATCGATACTAAAGAGAATAATCCGATGCCCCTGACATGCATAGAATCCCAACTTGTTGAGGGTAAGAGAAAAGTCCAGTTTTCGACAGTGAACAACACCATTTCCCAGGGTAATATGCTGTTCCTTGCTGTTTTGAGTTGTGGTTTGAAAGTTGGTTTTGCTGGATTAGTTGTTTGTCTGTCATCTAATTCGTGATGCTGTGACAAAAGTTTCTAAATTTTTTGCTCTAGATATATATGCTCTGTTATCTTCTAACTTGCGGGGGCCGATAATGGAATGGCCACTGGATTGGAGAACTTAACTTCTCATATGGGTTCACTTGCATTGACAGAAATGGAATGGGATGTGAGCAATCAAGTAGAGGTGTCAAATGTGATCAATGATGAAACAAAGCAGCAGAACATGGAATCAGATCTCACTTTGAGGTCCGATGGAGCTGTACCATCACTGGCAAAGAGAACAATGGTTATTCAGAATCAGTTGCATCAATTGAGGAACTTTTTAAGCCAACCAGCTACTCAATCTTCTGTTGCTGGACCATCTTGTGCTACCACAACATCTGTTCATTCTACTTCAGCACCCATGCTTAACTCGATGACATATTGCTCTCGTGAGAGTGGTTCTCAAGCTGCAGTCGAACCTTTGAGGGATGCTAATGCAAATTTTCAGAGCTCTACTCCAGGGAATTTGGAGCAGCTGTCACCTCCTACATTGAAGGACACAAGTGGCATGCTAATTGACCTGAGAGCCGCTGCAACCCGGCCTTCTACCTCTGCTATCCATTCCCAATTTAAGGACCTGCCTAAGGAGCAACAGGGAGGTGTGCCTGAAGTAAGTGACATTGCAAACAATCCTTCACTTGTTGTTGATAGGTCCACTAAGGATATTGAACCAGCAGATGATGGTGCTGCTGTACAATCTCAGCCTCCAATGTCCAAAAACCCATCTTCAGATGTGAAGTTGGAGCCTCCTAAACATGAAAAACAAGAAAAAGTTTCAAGTAGTAAAGGTGCATCAGTGCCTCGAAAAAGGAATCTTGACCCTGACTTGTTCTTTAAAGTTAATGGGAAGCTCTATCAAAGGCTTGGTAAGATAGGAAGTGGAGGAAGCAGTGAGGTTCACAAAGTCATTTCATCAGACTGCACAATCTATGCACTTAAGAAAATCAAGCTCAAGGGTCGTGATTATGGAACTGCATATGGTTTTTGTCAGGAAATTCTTTATCTAAACAAACTAAAGGGGAAGAACAACATTATACAGTTAATAGATTATGAGGTATTCACTTACAGCCTTAAAAGAATCATGCACTAATCTCCATGATTTAATCTGGGGCAATATGTTTGCAATAGAATATTATCATGTTCTCTCTGTTTGTCCAATTTGCACGAACTCGATACTTTGTGGTTGCAACATAGGTGCTTTGAGATCTCATTACAGAAGATGATAAATCTTGTCTCGGAATAATATATCTTTTATACTTGAGCTTGGTGTTCCTTTTTCTTCTCATCAGAATCCATATTTCCAAGGCTTGGCATCTATTCTTGCTTTATTTTTATCTAGTAGATCTCTAATAGTCTCTTTTGGATTTAGGTGACAGATAAAACTTTGCTCCACGAAGTCATGAGTGGCTCTGTAAATAATAAAGATGGAAGAGTCAAAGATGATGGGTGTATATACATGGTCCTTGAATACGGGGAAATTGATTTGGCTCACATGCTGTCCCAGAAATGGAAGGAGATGGATAGCTCCAACCAGACGATAGATGAGAATTGGCTGAGATTTTATTGGCAGGTCCTTGGGCTACACCTTATTTTGCTTCATAGTTGCAATTTTGGTTATAGCAACACTCTATAGCTTTTTCTCATAGTAATCTAGATATTAGTGTTTATTGCTAAAAGAAAGTCATTGTAGACAGTGGGGACAATGTTTCTTTGTTTCAATGAAGCATTGTAATGGTGCCCCTGCTCTCATTCTTGAGACTTGGTCTGCATCATGGGGTGGATACTGGATAGGTTTCTAATGTTGGCATGATGTTGATTATATGGCATTGTTTGGTTTTCCATCTTTCTCTCATATTTTGTATCGAACGGTATTTGGCATGGATGAAGAAACACATTTGTTTTATATCACTGATGCAACATTGTCTTCATAGTATACCTATCAAGTAGCAAATTTACATCGTCTTCAAAGCACACATTACTTGTTGGTCTTGTTCATAGTTAATTAAATGGCAACGGGGATTGACATTGTTTTGTTCAAATATTTTGCAGCAAATACTTCAAGCTGTCAATACCATACATGAGGAACGTATCGTGCACTCTGACCTGAAGCCAGCTAATTTTCTTCTTGTCAAAGGTTCTCTAAAGTTGATTGATTTTGGTATCGCCAAAGCCATAATGAGCGATACTACTAACATTCAAAGGGATTCACAGGTAGATTTTACTTATTCCTCACATTTGGTTTTCCAAACTATTATTAGATTTAGAACCTGTTTGTTCGCTTAAAATTAGTTTTTATTTGTTTGTTTAAAAGTAGTTTTTAGAATTATTTTTTGATGTTTGGTAATGTCATAAAAAATAAGTTGAAAAATATTTTCTAGTGTTTGATTATGTCATGGAAAATAAAATAAAAAATAATTTTTTATTTTTTTTCAAGTTTAATAAAAGAATGATAGTCAAATTTAACAGATAAAAAAGTTAAAAGGAAAATGAAATTGAAAAAAAATAATTTCATAAATTATTTTTAAAAAATAAATAACATTTAAAATAATGGAAACTAAATTTGACAGATAAAAAAGTTGAAAAATGATGAAATTAAAAAAAATATTTTATAAATTATTTCAAATAAAATAAATAACAATTAAAAGAATTAAGATCAAATTTGATAGATAAAAAATTTCAATTAAGAAAAGGATAAGAGAAAAAAATAATAATAAAAAGAATAAGGATCAAAGTTGATATAAAAATCAAATTAAATCAAATTCTAAAGAATGAGTAACCAAGGAACTCCGTTCTATAGAGAATATCTCCTGAAGTTTTAACTCTGGTGGTCAAGTAGTCTTTTAGTTGCCTGTCTTGATTCCCGCATCACAGTAGCTAAGCGTAATAAGACATTAAAAAAAAAAGAATTCAAAACAAAATATATAATAATAAAATATTGAAGACTAAATTTGATATGATTAATAAATAATAAAATATTTTTGCAACTTCAAAGTATTTACAATCCAAAATAAAAAGGAAAAAATACTTTTTAAAAACCAAATTATATTTTTTTTTAATTGAAAAGTATTTTTTGTTGATTAATTTTTTTAATAGTAAACATAGAAAGTGATTTTATTAGAATGCTTATTTCACCTTGTTGCCCATCTGTGACTGACCACATGTTGCCACTTCAGAATCTCTTTTTATCTGAATATTTTTGGATAACGAGAAATCTGTGAAAAATACGATTGCCTGCCAGTGGAAGGCTTTCTGCGCTCAGTGAATCTCCGCAGGGTGAATCGGACCCAATGAACCCCTGAAAGGGCTGCTGTCCGAATGGTACACAAAAGCGACGAAGTTGTTTTGACTACAGAAATGAGGGGATTGCTTATTTGTCAATTTAGCTTATTTCAAAGGTTTTTTAGTTCGTGCTATTTTGCCTAGTGGTTCATATTCTGTTTCGGCAGGTAGGTACACTAAGCTACATGTCTCCAGAGGCATTCATGTGCAATGAGAGTGATGCTAATGGAAACACCATAAAGTGTGGTCGGCCATCAGATATTTGGTCCCTCGGCTGCATCCTCTACCAAATGGTGTATGGAAGAACCCCCTTTTTCTGCGTACAAAACATTTTGGGCCAAGTTCAAAGTTATAACGGATCCAAACCATGAGATAACTTATGAGCCAGTTTCCAATCCATGGCTTCTTGATCTTATGAAAAGATGCCTGGCTTGGGAGAGGAACGAGAGATGGAGGATCCCTCAATTACTCCAACATCCTTTTCTCGTTCCACCAGTACCGACTCAACAATCTGAATCTCAGAATCAAGGTTGTGAACTGCTTCAACTTGTTGCAGAAACTTGTGGCAGTGACCAAGAAGCTTCTATGCTGTGCCATGAGCTCCAACAATTGCTTAACCCAGGCACTCTCATATCCGAGTCATTAACATCACGAGACCAACAATATAAGTTGCTCTCCCAGATGTCTAAGCTTTGTTTTCAGCTCCGGGAATGTTTAGCAAAGTCAGAGGGATTTTAGGAATAGTTTCAGGTGTATAAATCCATGTTTGAGGTAGGCAGTCAACTCCGGGAAGCTCTTCTCTTCGGGGAATATGAGAAATCATGGCCGTCCTACCCTTTATAAGGTGTAATCATCCCTGTTGTTTTATTTTGACTTCGAACAGAGGTATTGAACTCCAATTCTTTACTTGTATGTATCTCCTTTACGGACCCGATGAATGCGCGCAGTGTGACATTGGATGTAATCTTTCACATATACTTTGAGCAGCATACATGACTTGATTCTCGGCTTAACTGGAATAGTCATTTCTCATGGATCTTCCAAGACATTTTGCAACACATAGGCTAGGTCAACAACGAGCAAGTAACGATAATATATATGGTGGCGTGAGCTACTTTAAGTAGTTTGCCGGCGGTTCCTTGTCGCAGAGAATTTTTGCATCCTACAATTGATTGAATGTGGAAGGCCCTAGAAAAAAACGAGAGCCAGTTGTGAGCTCCATGATTACCATGTAGCCAGAGGTGAAATACGAACTATGGAGTATTAACTGAATGCTTCCGTGAAGTCTGCTAACAAGGGCGTACCCTATCTTTCTGGAGAATCTTGGTATCTCTAGCATTATCCTTGGTCAATAACAACATGGTTCTAGATGTTCAATGCTGGAAGGGAAACAGGGATGCTAAAAATTCTAGTTTAAGAAAAAAGTGGGGAAAAACACCCTGTAGCTTGGAGCACATACTCCCAGTTTTCAGCTTGTGAACCGGGCAGGGAACTTCGAGACGGATAACAGAATCTAGGCATAGTGTGATTGATCGGCAGAATCTTTTTTTTTCCCTGAAAGGAGTTCTAGCGGTAGGATCCAGTTCGCAGACTGGAATAAACCGACATTTCTTTTCATCCATTCAGGGCATGTAGTACATCAGCTATTTATTTATGATCCCCACTGAAAAAACAATAATAAAAGAGAAAGGATAAAGGAGGAGACACAATGAGATGGCTCGTGTAAGAGAATTGCAAGCTTTAAACGACAAATAACAACTTTCATTTTCATATTTGTATAGGCGACAGTGAGGCATCTGTGTCAAGATTCATCTCTGCCAATCACAGCAGCATATAAAGATGCAAAATCCATCACCACAGCCCCAACTCTCAAAATTGGACAACTTTCCCGTGGTAATATTTCCCACGTGCCCATTTCTTTCCTTTATAACACAATGATAGAAGACTTGATCCATTAAAAGATTGCTGGAATTTTCGAATTATGTCTTCTCTGCATCATGCTAATTACCTTCCAGCATTCCTTGCCTACGGAGACATGATATAGTTCTGATCTGTCTGAGCTGCCTCTACCCATCATTTTACAAAGTCTAAGCTGTAGCATGCTCTCTTCTACTTGAATAGTGAGAAAGCTTCTGTCTACCGAACAACCCCCACAGAAAATACTTTCCCCGATATCCTGCAAAAAGATCATTCAAGCATTCATTCAGTTCAGTTCAATGAGAACAGAGACAGACAAATATAACACGTAATGGCAGCAAAGCTTACTCCAGTTCTGCAAAGGTAATTGAAGAGATGTAAAAACCAATAATTCTGCATGCTCAAGAACGGCTTTCAAGGCAAGGTCTTGTTCAATTATATTATCTACTAACTCATCAAAGGCTCGTTCATCTCTGCAGCAATTGAAGAGAGGGAAAAATGTTTCAAGGAATTAAAACAGGATATAACTCATCAAAGGTCTTATTCAATTATATTGTCAGAAATGGAACCTCTCTTTTTCCGGGAAGAAATAAAGGCCAATATCTTCAGCTGTTACATCTGAAGTACCAAACTTTTTCGGAAACACTTCATGCCTAGGAAGCATTTCTATAGAAACAGATCCTGGCAACAAACTAGCTGTCTCACGAACTTTTGGGGATGCTTGGTTAGATGTATAGGCCACCAGTCCTTTCATAACATCAAAATTTCCATCGTTGATAGTAAAATTTCCCCTGCCAAATTTGCAAAGAGAATAGGTTAAATGCTCTGTACAAGTTAAAGATTACACCTACCCCACCAAAAAAAAAAGGGAAAACACCTAAAGTAAGGAAAGGAACATGACAAAATAAAAAGAGAACCTGATATTCTTACCTCCATATGGGATCAAGAATTGGCTGTGCATTGGTGTTGAAATCCCGATCTAAAATTTTTGGCAGATCATCAGTGCTATTTTGAGAGGCCTCTTTTTCAATACAATTTACCGCTTCATTTGAGCCACCCCCAACATCAGGAATCAATCTATTCTGATCACTTAAGTTCTGATCCTGTGCACAACTCTCACTGCCAGACAGTGTATTCATGTTCTCCTCAAAAGGTTGCTGTACATTAACATTGGAATCACGGTCTGAAATTTTGGGCAGATCACTCTTGCCATTTTGAAATGATTCTCTTTCAACAGTTAATACCTCTTCATTCGAGCCACCCCTATCTTCTACAATCATTATACCATGTTCTCTCGTTTTTTGATGCTCATCAGAGCTCTCACCCCGGGCCAGTGTTCTCCTTTTGTCCTTATGAAGGTGAGAACAGTCTGATTCTTGATCAGTTGAGTTAGTCAAGCAAACCCTTTTAGCTGCCTCTGCCTCACCAGATTGCAAAGAGGGACCCCTTTTTAGTCTCTCTTCCTTTCTCAGAGCTTTCAAGTATGCATCTGATGCCTCCCATTTCTGTTTCCTTACAACTTTAACTGCTTGATCACTCGTTAATAATTGGGTATAACTAAAACTGTCCAAGGTATTATTATGTCCGCCATCATTCCCAGATAAACAAAACCAACACGTCCAAACCACATCCTCATCAAAATCCTTGGGAACAACATCTAAGCAGTAGCTGAATAATATAAAAAAGGAAGCACAGAAGTTACTAAAAACACACAGATGATTTCGTGTACAGTCACAACATAAGTAATAAGCAGCAGCAGCAGTGATGATAATCAATTTATGCCGATTCTTTCCTTCTATTTTGGTTGCTTCATTTCTGGGTCTCAATTTGGCATCAAGTTTAGACAGTAAGACATTTAGAGCTACCAAAAATCAATCTAATCATACAATCAAATAAAGGCAGACAGGAGGAAGCTTACGTGTGTTCAGCAACAACTTTACACTTTACACAGTAATTTAGAGCCTCCGGATAACCACGATCACCGCACTTTTGACAAACTGTATTCTGCAGCAAGTCAACAAACATATCAAACACCTGCGCCGCCACATTGGCTTTACACAACAACAAAAAATGCTGAGATAATCATTGCTTAACGTTGCACTCTTTAAAAGCAGGCAGGTCGGCGAGACTATCTTGCCCTAAAATGTCCATAGAGCAGGTCTGTTAAGGTTAGCTTGCCCTAAAATGACTCCAGGAAGCCAGAATCCCGCATCGTATTAAGGTGAAGTAGTTGTGTGTCATGATACGACATGGGCATAGTATCTCGTACGATCTAAAAAAGAGAAAACTCAGTTTGATAATTATTGGGGTGGGAAGGGCTTGCAATTCATTTATTTACAATACAGAGATGGTGGTTTTGTAAAATTTAGAAACACAAGGGAAGCCAGATCCAGTCCAAAGAGAAAGAAAGAGTATGATTTGCTATATATAATCAAATCCATATGAAAATAATAATAATAATTGAAAGAGTGGGATTAGGATGTAACCAAAAGGTAAAGGAAGGAAAGACGAGAAGAATGATGACTCAAAATGGTAAAACTAAGAAAATTACCATCGAATGTTTCTCCACAAGAACCATTTGCATTTGCCTTGTTGTTTAAGAGATTGAAAGAGAGGATTTTGGGTAGTCAGCCCATCTGATCCGAGTCTTATCAAGTGATGCTCATCCATTCTCTTGAAAATCCTAAGATCACAGGAAAAAAAACCACCATAAAATCCATTCTCCTTTTGCCATCTCTCTCCAACATGTTTATTTTTTTATTTTTAAAAAATTAATTTTTATTTTATTTTTTTACTTTAAAATAATTTTTAAATTTTTTTAAAATTAATTTAAAATATCAAAAATAATTTTTAAAATAAAATATTATTTTAATATATTTCTAAAATAAAAACTTTAAAAAATAATTATAATCACATGATATGATAAGCTATTAAATATTTACTGTTTATAATTATTTTTTAAAGTATTCTTTATTTAAAAATATATTAAAACAATATTTTTTATAATTTTATAAAATAATATAAAACACTAAATAAATATTAATTTAAAATAAAAAATAAAAAAAATTAAATTTTTTTACCAGTTCATTGCTATTTAATCACCCAGCCGCTGAGATAAAGAGCGTATTTCACGCGCTCGGCAGGAGGCGCTCACGTCCCAGATAATGAAGCAAGTGGCGCATGGAGAAGTAAAATCATAATGATGTCTCTATGGAATATGAAAATGACCTGTCGATTCGGATGATCTTGCAACTTTAATTAATAGATAATCAGACATAAACTCATCTTCCTTTGATTGGGTTCTAGTTCTAGTATAGATTTTCAAACATTAAATTTGAGTTTGGATTTCATTAGAAATTCAAGTGGTAGTTAAGCAATGCAGGCATGCAATCAAAGACTTTAGCATTCACGCAGTAATTTAAAGCAATAATAACCTGTTTAATATTGTGATAAATATTATTTTTAAAAATATTCTTTACATCGAAATCTCCAGTGAGTCAAAACATTAGATGAGAGCTGGCTAGCAAAGAAGAGAGTTAAATCAAATTGAGTGCTGCAGCTGCTGTTGTTGGCAGAAAAATGGAGAAATGGCTCTCAGATGCAAGTTGATGTAAGAGATTACGTATAAAGTAGTGCTGTGAGATCTAGGTAAATCCGCTTCTCAAATGATGACCGGACAGAGCTCAACAGAATCACTCAGAACAAGCTCATCGAGCAAAGATAGCAGCACGCTACTCATCTTTCGATGAAAGATTGTAAGAAGCCTCAGCATGTGCTTCGTCCAACTTCATCATGAGTTCCTTCATGAAGGGACTGTTTGTCCCATGAGTAATTCGAAGTATATCCACAGCCCTAGTCAGTGACTTGATAGCATCTTCTGTGTAACCAAGCAACCTGTAACACAAATAACAGTAGTTCAGTGCATCTGAACCAGTGACAACAACAGCAACTACTAGTCTAAACTCCACAAGTGTGGCGCCAATGAAGATATTTCTCAAAAAAGTATGAGAATATTCTTTGAAGTTCTTCTCTTTTGTTTGTACATGGGCATGGGGGGCAGCACTTAAATAATGCACAACAAGATGTCCTCACTATATCTTGAATACGCTAAACACAGTCCATTCAGTTCTTGGTTTCTAGCATAAAAAAAGCGAAGAGATTCCATGAATCATTGCATATCACAGGATCAGAAGTCAGACAGCAAGAAATTTAAAATAGAAATGAGAAGCATGTGCCAATCTTAATCGGCCCCATTTCTTATGCCAAAATTACAACATCTGTCTCCTACATTATTGAATTGTTAAACTGGTATAGTTTTGGTCATCCATTACTAAAAGGGTTAAGCTAAAGAAGATTGTGAAATGATTCACCATCTGCCGGATGTAGACAGTGTTCCAGTCACTGTAACTGTAAGTTCTACATGTCCAAAAACGACTTTGAACCTCAAAGCCATATTTCTGACAAGATAGGCTTTCAAAGGGATTGTCAAAGCATGTCAAAAATGAATCAAGAAAAGGGAGGGGGAAAGGGGTTGGAATTAAAATAATAGAATCTAAGAGGTAAAAGGGAAAAAACTAACCACTCGATTTTGCCACAGGTATAATACTGCAACCCAAGCAAAGGATGAAGCTCTGGATACACTCCTGCAATAGGACAGGGAACAAAGTTTAGGATGTCAGCAGCAATCCAATTTCAGCTCTGCAATTCGAAAATGGAAAAAGATGAATTACATGGACAAAAGGACCCTGTGTAAAAGAAATAAATCTGATATTAAAGCACTACAATATAATTGTTAAGAAACTAGTCAACCAACAATGAGTAACTCAGAGTATCCAGGCCCAAGTACAGAATATAAGAGCTATGTTTGCTGAATTAAGCTTAATTTTTTTTGCTAGACTTCAAGGCTGGAGTAGATAGTTTTACAAAATCTTGAAGCTTGAGTTTCCAAGGCTTTTGAAGGAATAAGCCTTCATGTTACCATATTAGACAAAAGTATCCCATTTCCATTATTAAAAACCAGAGAATAATTAAAATAAGCTTTAATATATTTCCTATCCAGAACTCCAGTCAACGCGTGGCATACTTTGATATCCAGTAATGGTCAATCTGCAATATGCCAGAGCTTCTCTCCAATCTCCTAGCTCCATCAAAATCTGAAAAGCCAAATAACACATTTCAGCACAAGCATTTATTGAACGTTTACACATATTGCTTCAAACACAGAGCTCAATGTTCGTAAGAGAACAATCATTAAAAAGAAAACACACCTAAGGAAATACCTTCAGAAGTTCTTCTTGAGTTCGCATCAAACTAATTGAAGAAGGATGGCACAGCTCCATTTGAAGTTTCTCAATCATCTTATATAGAGAAATAACTTCCTCGTGATCTAAACTTAGTTAAATATCAAACTCTTGTTTAATTTTGTCAAATGTAAATGGAAGTATCGTTTCAACAAAGAAAAAAAACAAATCATAGCAATGGAAAGGCGAGAAGCAAACCTATGTAACCAAATGGAAATAAAGAATTACAGGAACAGGATACTTCCAGGGGAAGTAGACTTGAGTTTCTTCTCTGAAATTGCTGTAATTTCACATACAATCCTTTTTACCTCTTCCTTGCTCCTACGAAGGCCACAAGTTTGGCATATAAATCCTTTGTCTTCTGCCATACCCAAAAAGAAAAGAATTAAAAAACAGCGAAGCTTGTATGATTGAAATGACTACAACATAATCATATACCAGAATCACGGAGCAAAAAACCATTGCATCTATCATCTTTGCATCTGCAGCCTTCCAGAATCGCACTTTCTTGGATATCATCGTACTGACCCATCAACAGTATGCAAAAAATTTTAGCTGGCAACAAATGTACGTGTCTGTGTGTTCATGCATATGGTGGAACCTCTTATTTTCAGATCATCACAAGTCCACTTTAAAAACAGGTTTCATTACAGAAATCACTTAGATTTATCAAAGAGTAGTCAAAAATCAAAAGAATTTGATACACCATTTCCTCATAATATTTTTTTCCATGCAAAATATTTTATGAGGGAAAGATGAAGACAAGCCTAGCATACTTTACACATGCATGTGTCTGCTGCATTCTTATAAATTTAGGCCAGGAGGGTACCACTTTGATGCAGCGGGGACATGTGCAAGTGAAAAAGTACTGTTCTTTGAGAGCCTTTTGCCGAGTCATAGTGCTTCCAGCAGTGTCTATGTAAGCTATCGACACCTTAAAAGAAGAACATAACAAATAACATTACAATTACATCAATAAAAGTATTTAAGAATTTAGAGACAATTTGCATTCTAATGCCAATTTACACCATAGCTAAATGTCCCAAACATGATGTTTTCCAGAAAACAGCAGAAGCAGATAAAAGGAGGGTTAAAGATACAATAAAGTTCATTGAAGCTTCAAAAAAGCTAATCCAAACCAGCAGGTAACAGCTCCTAGAATCCTGTGTCAAGTAATCATCATTTTTTTTCCATGTAGACATTGTAATAGGCATGACTCAAACAACCTGACAAAAGTTGTCACTGCCACTGCTTTAGATATTGGTAAAGAAAAATGTGAAGTCGCTTTCTGGAAGTCTATATGGTTTCAAACCTCAAATGGTTTATGTGCCTTGTGAGCAGTCCAATACAAATCCAGAGGAACTAACAAACATGCAACTAATATCTAGGTTTATCCTATTCATAATTTTATCAAAGGTAATGAACAGACTATAACGATGTAGTGTTTGCTCAAGAGAGGAAAAAAAGTGAAATTTAGAACTTCAACAAAAACCTTCCAGCAATTCCCAACAAAATTGCATGGATTCATTTCCCTCGTCCCTATAACTAGATATTTGTGTATCCTTTGCAGACCAAATTATTCCTATTTGTGCAAGAAAGAACTATGAATTCCCATATTTTTAATACCTTCATAATCAGAAGTATTTTTCCTCTCAAACATGCTTTCCCTCCTAACCACACAATTTCAGTCTTGATATGTCCTTTAACATGACTAATATATTGCTGCTGCCTGTTGTCTAAGGTCTCACAACTTCTTCAGCATGGTTCTGTATTCAGAATTAAGTCCCAATCCAAATCTTGAATCCTGAATTTTGCATCAGAAGTATTTTCAATATCCACTCATATTCATCTACGTTACTGACAATAACAGTCCCTTTGAAGCAAATGGTCACTAGCAAATGCTTAGAGTTTTTGAACATATAAACTGGTGCAGAACAGGATTTTTTTTTTAATAAAACAGGATTAAAATCCCTGAGACTACACTGTGATGAACAATTAAAACAAATATATATTAGAATAACCCGTTCACAGCTCTATCATTGTCTGAGCCTTGGGTTTCCCAATAAATTTTTACATAATCATCAAAGAAGTAGGCCTGGGCAAACCCAACTAATCAGTTACCTCTTACAGTTCTTCAACTAATGTACAAAGTACAATGATTAGTAGAAAGCACACCATACCTCTGCTCCTTCTGGTATATGCTCTACAGCTCGAACAACAGATGACTTTCCCTCAAATGTCAACACAGCATTGGGCATGCAGCTGCAAGCACCAGAATGAATTGGCAAACCAACGACCAGGAAAGATGACAAGCTCACAGTATTCCACTAATAATTACCTGTGGTTGATAATGGAAACAACAGGATAGAGTCCTGTGCCTAGAGGTCTGAGTTCACAGTCACAAATGGTATGGGCATTGCATGCCAGCTGCATTTCATTGTGGAGGATCAGATGCCAAAACTAAGTATCAGAAAAGGATTCAAATGGAGGTTTGTCTCAGTGCATTACATAGAATCAGTTTCCATTGCAATTGCAACTGCAATCCGCACGAATATAAAACATAGGTTCACTTTTTTATGGATCCTGTGCACTTCTACATAAGATTTTGTTGAGCACTTATGAATTAAAAGCTTAACTTAAAACAACCCTTAAATTCTTAAATAATGCATGAAATGTTGTGCAAAAGTTCCCAAAACAACATTGCACTGTCCCTACTGTTTCGCACAAGGGAAGCTTATGATAGGGAATATGAAACTACAGACCAAACACATTTAAGAAAGCTTGCAACTACTCCTAGCATATAAATCAGCTGAACTGTGGGAGTGCTTGCTGAAACAGCTTTAGGTGATAGTGGTTAACATCTACAAATTACTAATGTACAGCATAAAATAAGTTGGGGACCTTGGAGAAGTTCTCGGCAATCTCTTTTAAGTTGATCTCAGGCCATTGAAGAATGAAGTGGACAAGGTTGGCCATCTGTGCATATAGCACCAGTTGCTTCTCATCAAGGTCCTTCAAGTCTTCACCAAATATAAGGTTAAACAAAACAAGCATTTTAAGCAGCCACAACATTGAGGAAATGAACTACACACTATGAGTGGATACGCGACACCAATGCCTCCACGAAATTGTAACTGTCTGTAACACTACTAGGGATGAACTGGCAGTCAAAACAATTAAATTTGTAAGTGCACAGGCCAAAGACAAGAGCCCAGTGAGCAAGTATGTGATGAACAATAAACCAGAGATTGATAAAGTAATTACCATCTCATTTTGCAATTTTCTACGAAGGTAAAGTCTAACCATCAAACGAATAGAAGGCGTAACAGCCTTTCGCTTCTCCTTCTCAAGCCGAGAGAGAGCATTGCATTCAAGTCGATGCAACTTCCACTCTGATTTCTGAGAATTATACACAAACACCCTTGTTCAATACACAGTTTTCCCATTTTAAAGGAAGAAAAAAAGAAATTGCGTGCTTAGATTTTTGTAACACCTGGCATGTGCTTCCACAGTACCACACAACTTGACAAGCCGAGCATTTCTTGAGGCTCTCTGATGCAAAACATCCATCACATCTCGAGACAGTAGAGGAGTTGTTTGGTACACAGACATAGGGCTCTTGCCTTAAAATCACTTCTCCTGCGAATACAAATGGCCAATTTAATTTACAGATGGAAAGATATTGAGCGTTGAATTGGCTTCGCTTTCAAGAAACTAAAGCAATTTCCTGTCAGATAGCTATTGAGTTCTTGGAATTCTCAAGTGTATGATAAATAAATGAGGAAGAGAGACCTGGATAGAAATTCTTGGTGGTGAGCAGACAGCGTCCTTTCTCCGGAAGATTAGACACAGCTAATCCACCATCTCTAACAACATTTTGCAATTCCTCCATGGATAGATAGATAGATAGATTACTCAGGCTGGACTAGCCTTTCCCCTCCCCTCCACTCGCATCTAGTAGAGTACAACACTACAACTCTAGGGCAGACATATTTTGAATATAACTTGACCTTCCCTTCCTCCAATTTTCGTATTCCCAAACATGCCCTAAAATTTGGGTTAAAGTCACGCGCTCTTACGGCGAATGACGTGTCCCTTGGATAATCCAACGGCTTCAAAACTTCAGTGACAACAAACTTTAACTCCTCCTGTGCCAGTAGCATGTGTTGTTTTCTCCGCTGACTACCCTCCCTTTGAACACAGTTCAGTAGAGAGGTTTTTTTTTTTTTTTAAATGAGTTGAATTATTTATTTTTTAATGAGTTGAAAGTGAAACTAGCCAAAAAAATAAAATAAAAAACACGCATTCACTCTCTTTCCCTCCCTCTCTATCGATCAGTTGCAGCCTCTACAGGTAGGTGTCAAAATTTTTTACCTTGCTTGACAACCGGAAACGCTTAAAATGTGATTTCTTTGTTGTTGTTGCTGTTTTGGTTCAGCAATGGATAGCAGTAGTACGCCTTGTAAGCTGTTACTATGTGGAAAATCATCTGCAGAGAATGAAATTGCTAAATCATTGATGAACAATAACACTCTTAAACTGCCGGATAATGTGGAAATCTCTACTCTTTTGCACTCGGAGATTCTTGATGAGCCGCAGCAAAATGAAGAATCTTTTTCTCTTTCACGGTTTATGAATTCTCTTTCAACTAATCTATTCGGTAGATTACTCATTTGGTCTCCGCTATTGCCTTCAACTCATGATCTTGTTTCCAAGTAAGCATCTCCAAATTTAATCTTGCGATTTTCGTGTGCTGTTTAATTATTATTGTTATGTTTTAATTTATTTTTTTCTGGCAGCAATTTTGGCGAGCTTCCAATTGGTACTGTTTGCATTGCTGATGTTCAATATAAAGGGCGAGGTTTGTGATAAGAATGTCATGCTGTGAGTTTAGAAAAGTCGAATATATCTGTATGTATGTTATTTTGTTTGACTGTGCAGGCCGATCGAAGAATGTGTGGGAATCTCCAGCAGGTTGCTTGATGTTTTCATTTACCATTCAAATGGAGGATGGGCAAGTTGTGCCTTTGTTGCAATACGTAGTGTCTCTTGCTGTTACAGAGGCAATTAAGGATCTTTGTGACAAAAATGTTAGTTTTTGTTTTTTAATTGAAGTGCGTTGCCAGCCATTACCTAGTTATAACCTTTTCATTTCTTATTTGATATCTGAATATCGCTTCCTTGGTGATTTTTTCTTTAACCAGATAACATAAGATGGTGTGAAAGTTTTTAAGGAATGACACCTGACAGTGTCTGATTGAACGATGACTCTAGGCTGCTTTACCCATTAATTCTATACATGATTTTCTTATTGCAAATTTTCAGTCAGCAAGTATGTGAGTTTGAGGTTTAGACGTCGATTCACGCATTTTGGGGGTACATGATTTATTTCAGGGCTTACCACATATTGACGTTAGAATAAAATGGCCAAATGATCTTTATTTAAATGGTGTTAAAGTTGGAGGCATTCTCTGCACCTCAACATACAGATCAAAGAAGTTCAATATCAGTGCCGGTAAAAATGATTCTTCTTCTGTGATTTGCGAATGGTTTCTGATTTTCACACTTACACATAGCTAACTGGCTACTTTGTTTATTCTTTAGCACCCATTCTCTGTAATCCAAATTATACAGAAGGTTGGTTCTAAATTTGTATTTATGATACGAGCAAACTAGCATTCCAATATTGCAGGTATAGGCTTGAATGTCGATAATGAGAAACCAACAACATGCTTGAATGCGGTCTTGAGAGAGTTGGCTGGTGCTGCATGCGCATTAAGAAGAGAAGATATTGTTGCGGCCTTTCTAAATAAGTTTGAAAAACTTTATGGTCTTTTCATAAATGGAGGTGAGTAAATTCTTTAAATTATTAAAAAGGCATTTCCATCATCAAATATGCCATTTCACTTATCAATCATCCTGTAGAATTTCCATCCAAACATGCTAGCCTTCTTTGGTTTTATTACGTCGAAAGTTAAAAATATCATCATCGTGGCAATTAACTGAGTTTATTTCCAAAAAAGGGTAAAAGGCATATATGGCTATGGATGGTTATTCTTATTATTTGCTTGCCACTTGACATCATAAAAGGAAGAGAAATAACACCGAGGTGGCTGAAACTTAAAGGTTATTCAATATAGGATGAAATAAAAAGTGGCTATCATGGAAATTTCAATACCTGTTGGTCCAACTTTTGAGGAGAATGAACTTCATTACTGAAGCTCAAATAATTGTTTGAGATTTATTTATAGCTAGGCTGCATCCCTTTCCTTCTTCCATTGCATTTGTGGAATACTTTACAATATTAGCTCGTTGTTAAACTTTTTGGGGTTCTTCCTCTTGGATACTAGCAGGCTAGTGTGCATGGTTTGTGCCATTTTGAGTTCTTGTTGACATACATATTGTGGCGTTTAGGGGTTTGCTTCATATTTCTTCCAGGTATTGGTTTGCTATCTCCTAGTCTAGTAAAGCAACAGCTGGAATTGACTTCATTCAGAATCCATAAAGCATTTCAATAAGCGAGCTCTTATTAAGTTATCTATGATAGACTGAAAGATGCTGATTTGATACTTTTCAATCAGTTAAGGAAGGCATATTTTAACTCTCAACCAAATACTTCTTGTAGTTCTGCCTGAATCAACTCTTAGGAAATTTTTAGAATGGTAAGACAATGGATTGAGATTTTATGGTTTTATTGATGTGAATGGTAAAGTTTGCAAGCAAAAAAGTGAAGATTTGATTGGATTTTTATTTAATCTTCTACTCATTTGTCTCTTGCTAGGGCAAGATACCCTATAAGGTTAAGGTTTTTGTTCGGATGGTTCTCAGTAACATAAAGTCCAATGACTTGTTACAAGTTAGGATTGCCTTAATTGTGATGTGGAACGTCTAACAGGTACATTCATGATCAGATTACCAAGTCCAGACCTAAAAAGAAGTCCGGACAAGTTAAAAGAGCTTGTTGGCGAAAATAACATAACTTTTAATTTGACCATTAAATCAAGCTGAAATTTTGCGAGCGCGTTCTTCATACAACCATTTGATATTGTTTACATGTCCAAAATAGGTCCAAAAATTGTTGTTTTAGAATATTTTTTTTCCTTGTTATTTTACTTTTCTTATTTAGTTTAGGAATTCTAATACTAGTTGGATTCTATATTAGGCATATAACTTTCAATAAGGATTCGTTTTCCTATAAGGAATAGGATATGGTCTAGAACTAGTATAAATAAGGTTGTCTAGTTATTTTTCATAACAGTTAAGAATTATTAACATTCAAAGTTATTAAATCAGATGTTTATTTGCAATTTTAGGGTTTATGAAACCTTAGTTTCTTCATTTTAAATAAACATGTTGCGTCAATTAATGTGGTTAGCTTGTTTAAAGGATGGAGACATTAGCAACATCATCCTACCCTGCAATGAAGATCAAGGAGTTGAAGCCATCTGAAGCATTGTGAGGACTCAAGAGGCACCTTATAGAATCTTATTACAAAGATTTGATTGGTTGGAATGTTCAGTAGCAGACATAGTTGAGCAGTTAGATTAGCTACTAGGGCAAGGTATAAACAAGGATCGTGGTGAAAGGAGGAACGTGCCTAGAGACTTATCTCAAGTAGACCAAACCCCGAAGTTGTTCCTACAATCTTTTGTAGATAACCTATCTATTTGGAAGAATTTGAAGTGGACGAGATTGATGGAGGTTACAAGGGTTTTGCCTATTACAATAGGCAAAGGCCCGCTAAACGTTAGCATGAGATGAATGGATTCTATTTGAGGGTCCTATACATGGTTTGTGCTATTTTGAGCTCTTCTTAACTTACATATTGTGGTGTTTTGGGGCTTGCTTCAAATTTCTTCCAGATATTTGTTTGTCGTCTCCTAGTCTAGTAAAGCACCAAATGGAATTGACTTCATTCAGAATCTATAAAGCATTTCAATGACTAGCTCTTATTAGTTATCTAAAATAGACTGAAAGGTGTTGATTTGATACTTTCCAATCACTTAAGGAAGGCATATTTTAACTCTTAACTAAATACTTCATGTAGTTATGCTTGAATCAGCTCTTAGAGAATTTTAGAATGGTAAGACAATGGATTAAGATTTATATGGTTTTATTCATGTGAATTGTGAAGTTTGAAAGCCAAAAAAGTGAAGATTTGATTGGATTTTTTTTTAATCTCCAAACTCTACTCATTTGTCTCTTGCTAGGGCAAGATACCCTATGAGGTTAAGGTTTTTGTTCGGTTGGTTCTCAATAACATAAAGTCCAATGACTTGTTACAAGTTAGGATTGCCCTAATTGTGATGTTGAACATCCAACAAGTACAATCATGATCATATCAACAAGTCCAGAACTAAGAAAAAGTCCGGACAAGTTAAAGGAGCTTGTTAGCAAAAACAATATGATTTTCAATTTGATCATTGGATCAAGCTGAAATTTTGCAAGCACATTCTTCTTACAACCAATTGAGATCGTTTACATGTCCAAATTAGATCTGGAATTGTTTCATATTTTTTTTAATTGTCCTTGTTATTTTACTTTTCTTATTTAGTTTAGGAATTCTAATGCCAATTAGATTCTATAGTGGGCATAAGGGTTCATTTTCCTATAAGGAATAGTATATGGTCTAGGAGTAGTATAAATAGAGTTGTCTAGTTATTTTTCATAACAATTAAGAATTATTAACATTTAGAGTCATTAAATTAGATGTTTAGCTACAATTTTAGGGTTTGTAAAACCCCGGTTTCTTCCTTTTTGCTAAGCATGTTGTGTCAATTAATATCAGAGCAGGTTAGCTTGCTCGATGGATAAAGACATTGACAGCATCATCCTACCTTGCAATGTAAATCAAGGAGTTGAAGCCATAAAAGCGTTGTGAGGACTCAAGAGGCACCATATAGAATCTTATTACAAAGATTTGATTGATTAGAATGTTCAGTAGTAGATATAGCTGAACAGTTAGATCAACTACCAGGGGAAGGCATAAACAAGGATGGTGTTGAAAGAAGAGGCGTGCCCAAAGACTTATCTAAGAGTGGATCAAATCCCAAAGTTGTTCCTCCAATCTTACATGGACAACCTATCTATTTGGAGGAATTTGAAGAGGACAAGATTGATTGAGGTTGCATGGGTTTTGCCTATTACGATAGGCATAGGCCTGCTAAACATTAGCATGAGATGAATGAACCCTCCCTAGCTTCAATGTAGATATGGACATAGAAAAATTCTTTGACTGGATTGCTAAATGCGACAGGCTTAAGGAATGCATGAATACCTCAGAGGAGATGATAGTGAAATTGACCACATACAAGTTGAAAGGTGGAGCTTTTTCTTGATGGAAACTACAAATGGATATAAGCAAAAGAGAGGGCAGGGCATTTGTTAGATCATGGATGCAAGACAAGTTCCTTCCTATGGATTATGATCATTATTTATTTTAGTGATATCAGTACTGTTTGCAATGAAATAAATGTATCCATAAATATAATGCTGAATTTCGAAGGCTGACTCAATGTAATCACCTACAAGAGTTAGAAAGTCAACAAGTTATAACTAGTTGAGGTCGTTTTCACGCTTAAATTAGGTCCGGAAGTTGCTTTTTTATAATATTTTTTTATTTTTCTTGTTATTTTTCTTTTTTTATTTAGTTTAGAAATCTCAATGCTAGTTGGATTCTATATTAACCATATAACTATCAATAAGGATTCCTTTTCTTATGAGGATTAAGATTTAAGTCTAGAACTAATATAAATGGTTACCTAATTTATTTTTCAAAATAGTTAAAGAATTATTGATATTCAATGTTATTAAATCATATTTTTCTCTATAGTTTAGCTGGTTTCTTCCTTTTTCACCAAAGGCTGTGTTAAATTGTAATAATGTCATTTCCTTTTTTCGTATGATAGCCGCATCAGAAATTTCTTTACAAATAGCAATTTGTTTGTATTGATAATATCATTTTTATTTCCAAACTATCCATATTACATGTAGTAGTAATAATGATGATGATGATGCCACATTCGTCTCTCTCTCTCTCTGATTTTTTTTTGGCATGGCATCCAGGATTTCAAACTCTTGAGGAGCTTTACTATAAAACATGGCTGCACAGGTGAGATGTACTTTTCAATACTCTCCAGTATTTCACATGATTTCCTCTTTGCAACTCTGTTGTTGTGTTATTGCTTTCCTTTTCTGTGTGTGCTTGTTTACTTTTTCTAATGTAAAGGGCACTGGTAATGTTTATAATTGGTTAAGGTTGATGTCCATTCAAATCGAAGATGGTTTATTGGTTTATCATTTCATCACTCCTTTTGAAAGTTTATGTCCAAACAAGTTATGAAGTAGATAATCTTCAAGATGCATAACAAAGGAGATCCATCATGTTCATGTTCTGTAGCCATGACAAGCATCGAGGTCCGTTGAAATTTTAAATTGCTGTCGTTATGAATTTCTCACAACCGAGCATGGTGCTTAGCAAACCTAAAAACAATTTGACTGAAATTAAAAACAGAAGAAAAAAATAAACCTTCTAGTTCCATGCAGAAAAGAATATTGTTTCACACACTTTGCTTCATCTAGGATGATATGTTGTTCAAATCAATGGGTCATTAGCTAGCTTCTCAGGCATATCCTTGTTTCAGCTGCTCACATTATCGATTCCCTTTGGATGCCTTCAGCTTATGAGTGTAACTTGATTTCCACAAATCATTTCAGTCAGTTGTTTTCTATTGTCCAACTCAATATTCTGACAAGCATGTTGATTCCCAATTCTTTTATATATATATATATAGACACTGCTTGCACATGCTTTTCATTTGTTGAATACTGATTCTTGTTTTGTTTATATTACTGCTTGTGGATCACCAAATTGATGTTCACTTCGCTTTAAAAAGTCCTCATAACTAGACAACTGCTCAACTTTGTATGCTATTGCCTATAAGACAGCTGATCGGACTTGTTTATATCATTCAGACAAGCATGTTTTAGATATTTGTTTTCTGGGCACACCTTTCCCTAGTATTGAATTACAAATTTTCAAATATTTATCCATATATGCTTTCATTATTGGAACTTCGGATGTTATATGTGGTATCTTGGAACCTTGGTTATGTTCTTTATCCAGTACTGAACTCTTGGATTCACTTATCATGATCTGCAATGCATTTGTCATCTTTTGCGTGTATAGCTATGATTTATTTTTAGATGTTCATGCAGCGGGCAGAGAGTTATCATCCAGGAGAAGAATGAGAACCAAGTAGTGGAGAACGTGGTCACCATTCAGGTATGACCTTGCTAAGGTTGATTTCCTAGATAACGTGCTACCTTCTGATTTGAATTCACATTTTGCTCCTAGTAAACCTGTGGAGAGTTTTATCCCGCTACATATTGCTAACTGAAAATTCCACAATCTGATTTTATAATTTCAGTTTCATTGATGATGCAAATTTTAGTTCCTTAAGCCCCTTGATATGATAGACCTTTAGCAACAGGTGATAAATAAGAGGAAGTGCCATGCTGCTTGTGCTAGAACCTGAAATGACGTGTTCTAAAGTGTTTAGCTAATTCTTTTATTTGCAGGGCTTGACACCTTCTGGTTATTTGCTAGCTATTGGTGAAGACAATCAAATGTGTGAACTTCATCCTGATGGCAATAGGTAGATTGGTGTTACCTTCCAAAATATATGTTCTTGTTTATTAAAATCTACACTTTTTTGAAGTTGAATTGGAAGAGAATGAATGGGTTTGTGCGGTGCTAAGCTGTGCACGAGTAGTACGTATTCAACAAAAGCATAGTGCATCATTAATGTATTGATCTATCCTATTCTCTTGTAGTACAAGTTTTCCATGGATCCATGTGCGTCAGAGTGGCCATTATGTTTTTCTCAACCCAGATGTCTTGAGTCCTTGACTTGGTTGCAAATTTGAATGGGCCAGCGACAACTTTCCATGTTTCTGAATTTTTCTGGTCATCAAATAAAAAACAATTGGAAACGATCTGCTTCTGATTGTTACTATCTGTGCTATCATCTTCCCTACTTTGACTAAAATATAGGTTTAGTATCATGTAGTTTTACATTTCAGATGATTTGGTTCCATACAGAGAACTTGCCTCAATATCCTCGTAATGTAAGTAATCGCAATATTTTTTTATTTTTTTCTCATTGGCTACAGTTTTGACTTCTTCAAAGGACTAGTTAGAAGAAAAATTGAATAAAGAAGATTCCCTAGCACCTTCCACCAGAGGCAAAAGTCATGTTGGAACGGCAGCGTAGCTGAAGATGTTTTATGAACTGTATTTCGTACTTTCATGTAATTAAATTACTCTGCCCATATTTATCTTGAAGTTGCTTTGTTTAATTGAGATTTTGGTAAAACTTATACAGGTCTTTCTTTAGTTCTTTTTTCCCCTGGAGCTGCAATTCTTTACTTATTGATTAGGTCATATTCCTTCACCAAATATTTAATTTTAAATCGTTTTTGTTGCTTTGCGGAGAGCAGGTCGAGATGTATAGCAATAATCAATCATTTGTTAGAAACCTGGACACTTCTGTGCCATCTGTGGAATGATACGAATGAACAACTCCATAATTGATTTGGTCTGTGGCTCATCACTGGAGAATAGATACCTTGACTGTTAATGCAGTCTGAGACTCAGAGACACTGGTACGACCTATGATCGAGGTGAATTTCTCTCTTCCTCTCCCCCTTTCTCTCTATGCATTTTGTTTTAGAAGGAAAAGAAAACGACCCTTCACCCCCATAAACACTAGCTTCTGCATGGAACAAGATGGTCTAACCTGATATATATATTATTGGGGTGGCCGTAACCCTTTATGGGGACCATTTGGCAGACATTGTCTTCATTACAATGGAATTATATTGAGGTTTAGTCTTCCTCAAAAGGCTGCAAATGAGCAAGTAAAGATAAAGTTCTTTCAAATCTTAAGGGTAAATGAATTAATATTTTTATATAATTCAAGGTCAAGAATCTAGGTCCTAGTAACTCAAGGCTAGTTATTTATAATTCCGAGAGCAGGATTCGCCGATCATCTACAAAATCCTTCGGCTCAGAATTGATATCCTGTGTTCCATATTCCATTGTTTAGATTCCACTCACACTCTCTCATGCATAAAGAAGTGTGAAAGGGGCATTTGTGAAAATGTACAGGGAGGTCATTGTGTTTCGAGTGGGAAAAAAAGGGAATAGGATCGGTCAAATGCACAATCACATGACCAGCAGGCATGGTGGACCTGGTGAGTGAGAGATAGAATCAAATAAAAAGAGGTTAGCACGTGGAATAAGGAAAAAAGATGCTGCAAGTTGGAGTGGTATAGAAATTGCTCGAGTTCCCTTCTCATCCGCAAGTAGAGTTCTTCAAAACAGCAGCAGCTAGGCGTTTAGTAGCGCGTTGTAGCTTTTATTTTCTGCTAGCGTGTCGTGCTTCTGCCCTCCTTTGGTGCAATTAAGATTTTCTTGTCTACAGGCCATCAACGTGAAAGTGATAGATACTGCACAAGTTTTCATTCTCTTTTGGCACGTTCATTTTTATCTAAATTATATTAATAATATTCGTGTGGTAAGAAGAAGCAATATAATTGCCTCTCGTAATTTTTTTTAGTAAACTTCAGCGATAGGTTGAGCTATTATAGAATTACAAAAGCCATAAGAGTTTAAAAATCTGACCAAGACAGTAAATATTGTAAAACTCCCTCTTGAGTTTAATCTAGCAATTTCTCCCTCAAAGACATAGCTTTAGATACTTTTATCTATATGGTTATATGGTTTAATGAGTATTTATATCTTTTAATTATTATTTTTTTAGGGTGCGAGATTAGAGAGTAATTTTTATTTTAATTCGGTTTGTTTAGAATTGTGATAATGATTATAGTATAAAATATTTTTTATTTAAAAATATATTAAAATAATATTTTTTTTTATTTTTTAAAATCAATAGTAAACATCATTTCCAAACATAAGTCCTCAACCTACTCAAATAACTGCAGCAACACAATTGTCTAATATTAAAATCATCCACCTCATTTATGGGATGGAGACATAACGGGCAGATGAAGATTTTCGTACACCTTCCTCGAGTGTCAAGTCCCCGCCCAAAAATTAGGTCCGGGGGCTGACAGCGTGCTCTAGCCCAGCACACGTGCCCAAAAATTAGGCTGGTGAGCGTAGTGCGCTCACGGGCACCGGGGGCTCTGGGTCCATGCTTTCTTTGATTCCACAATTTTTTTAAAAAAAAACATTATGAAGAATTACCGATAAAATCTTAGTGCTCGCCGGCATCCAAAGATATGCTCGACTCTGGTGACGAATAATTAATCTCTAGCGAATAACTAAGAAGATCGGTGAAAAGAGATGGCACCAGCTGCTCAAAAGTAGATGCGGTCGAATATAAATCTACTCAAATCCAGGTTATAATACGCTGTTGTATTGGGTGATACCGTCTTTCTTGTAGTAGTTGAATGGGGGAGTATTCTCCGTTTCTCTAATAAAAAATTAAATTGAAGGGTGGTCATGGTATATTCTTGGACGCGTTATGCTTTCTTTATTCACATTCCTTGTACATTTGCATTTTCCCGTTTGCTTTTTTTTTTTTAGTTGTTGTTATGATTATAGGATAGTGAGTTTCTATTCTCGGATATCTGTGAATGTAATAATAATTGTTTTTTAAATATTTTTTATTTAAAAAAATATTAAAAAAATATTTTTTTTATTTTTAAAAATTATTTTTAATAACAATATATTAAAACAATTTAAAAATTTTAAAAATTTTCAAATTTTATCCAACCCTTCATTCGGAACACAATATTAAACATGGGCTAAAGCTAAACCATGTTTTTGATCATCGTGTGAGCCAAATCTTCTTCTTTTTATGTGTATTTCTTTTCTTTTTTGTGTTAACAAAAATCATCATGTTAATTTGCATATTCTCATAATATGTTTAACTAATTTTCCATTGAAGCTACAGCCATTAAGAACAAGATAAATATATTATAAAGTTTTGTATGGTATAGAATTAGAAATTTGGATGATATATTTTAGTGTGAAGGGTTAAAAATGTTTTTTAAAGCAATTATAAGAACAAGTCAAAGTCTTGGTTGCTAGGTTTAGGTTGTTTTTTCTGAGTTCTAGTTTTGTTTCTGGGTTGAGGTCATTTCTGGGTTTTTTCTGAGGTTTCTATATTTTTTGGGGCAATGTTCTTGGCTACATTATTTAGATCAATTTTGATTTATTTCTTTGTATTAGCCACTTCGCATGACACCTTAGCCAATAATCTAGGTTTCTTTTGCCTTAAAACATGTATTTCATGGTTTTAATCTTAAGGTTTTGGTTTCAAATTGAAACCTTTCCTAGTCAATTCGTAATGATTTAGTAATAATCAAAGTGAATAGGTGTCATATTATTGATCCTTGCATGATTTATAATCTCTTTATGCCCTTAGTTTTGTTATATTTAGTCTGTGATGAGAGTTAAGTTTTCTGGGTTTGCGAAGAACATTCATCGTGTTTATTTTTTTTTTTGATATGTTTTTGTCAAGAAATTTTATGTTTTTCATGTTTTTGTAATTGAGTCTGTTTTTACATATTCACTTTGTTTTGGTTTTGTTTTTTAGTTAAACCAAAGTTTTAGGGTTAGTTCATGGTCAAACCAATGATTTCAGTCAACTCGATTAGTTTGGTTTTGAGTCAAAAGAGGAATTAAGTGTGAATGTGTTGTCTAAACCAAATCTATCTATGTTGGATCAATATTATAAAATCACCAATTCAATTGGTGGTCAAGAATTTGTAGTTGGGGATAACCAAACACATCAACTAAAGTTCTCATCATCTCAGAAAATGGTTTCATGTGATGTGATCTTGATTGTTTAAGTCTCAATGTTTTGTATAGATTCAAAAAGTTTACATAAATATATATTTGCTAAAATTAGATTTAAAATATTTGGAGCAAGCTACCTTGTGCATAAATTTATGACAATGTTACATTTGAATTATCTATTTTTTTTTTTTGGCATAGTCGAGTTCAATTTATGACAATTAACCTAAGGGCGAGTTTTTTTGCAAGTAGAGGGGACCAACGTAGCGCACTTTCTTCATTGTTTTTTTATAATTATTTTTATTGTATTATTTCCTTAGTTTTTTAAAAAATTTAGGTTTTGAAGAGTTTTAGAGTAGTCTAGCATGTAATCTAGTCGAATAAAAATAACTTTTAAGCTGACCATTATATTAGGATGAAATTTTGATAGAAGATTTTGAAAGTTATGCTTTCTATATAGGGTTAAAGTTTTATTATCATAAGAGGTCAGGAAGGTTTTCAAATAAAGACCATAATTATTATTCAAGATTTTTTTTATTTTATTTGTTGTATTGGGATTCTATTTTCTATTTGGATTAGAACTTGTTTATTATTTTTCTAGCTTTGTTTAAGATTGTTTACTAGCATATAAGCAATATAATAAAGATGTAATAGGAACCCTAATTTTTATCCACTGCACAATAATTATAATGCATTCAAATAAATAACCACAACAAGTAAAAATCAAGTTCTTAAGAATAAAAAGAAAAAACATATTGAGATCAAATTATGAAGTTTCTGATTTGATTGGTTTTTCTTATACATATTGTTTTATGCTTCTTCTTTTTTGGTTGTTATGAATATATCATGCACAAAGCGAAAAAGAAAATGTATAAAGATCATTAATGAAGTCACTAACTAGGATGATTTTTTGGATTGAAGTTGTTAATCTCGACGCATACACAACTCAAATGTATAAGATTTAATGGTTATTACTGTTAGGTTTCTCGAAAGATATATATACAGTGAAAATGATAAATTTAATTATTTTAGGAGTCCCAAGGATCTTGTTAGATAGAACCAGAGTCCTTTAGGGTTTATACAAAGATTATGTAAAGATCATATATTCTTTTTTACTTTGAGTAATTGCTTTAAGACTGGGTTATCGCAAACCACAAGTCATCAAAGTGTTCGGCCTTTAACAGTAATTCACATGAATCACAAAGTGAGAAATCTTCTAGATCATTTTAGGAGAGAATGATTATTATACCTTTGAATACTAGCTCTTTTTTTTGTGTTTTAGGTGTTTGTGTAACTAACGTAGTTTTTCTCTATATAGAAAATATGAGGCATAACATTATATTTATTGGAAAACATGAAAACCTTATAAATAATAAAATATCAATCTATTGCTTAAATAATATTACATATATTATTTCAGGATAATTTTATAAATTTATTCAGTTAAGTTTCTACTTGATTTTTTTTTTCTAAGTCTAGAATTGTAATCCTTTGTACAACTTTTATTATAGTCCATAATTTCTAAAATTTATTTATAATTAAGGCCCCGTTTGTTTCTTTGGAAAGTGAATTCTGGGAAAGTAAATTCCAGGAAAGTGAATTATTTTCCGATGTTTGGTAGTGTAATGAAAAATAAGTTGGAAAATATTTTCAGTGTTTGGTTATGTCATGAAAAATGAGTTGGAAAATAACTTATTAATATTTTTTTTCAAGTTTATTAAAATAATGAGGAACAAATCTTACAAATTAAAAGGTTGAATGAGAATGAAATTGAAAAAAAATTCATAAATTATCTCAAATAAACTAAATAATAATCAAAATAATAGAGATCAAATCTAACAAATAAAAAAATTAAAGATGAATAAATTAAAATAATAATAATTACCATTTCATAAATTATTTCAAATAAAATAAGTAACGATCAAAAGAATAAGGACAAAATTTGATAGATAAAAAATTTCAATTAAAAAATAATAAGGGAAAAGCAAATAACAATTATAAAAATGAGGATCAAAGTTAATATAAAAATTAAATTATAAGGGATGAAATTGAAAAAAAAATATTCAAAACAAAATATATATAGCAATCAAAAGTTTGAGGACCAAATTTGATATAATCAGCAGATAATATAATATTTTTAAATTTTTCACAACTTTCGGAAAGTGTTTTCCGCAAAAAATAAAAGGAAAACACTTTCCTGGAAACCAAGCTAAATTTTCCTTTGATTGAAAAGTATTTTTCATTGACCAACTTTTCTATTGACAAACAAACACTGAAAATTTGAAAAGTGATTTTCAAAAAACCACTTTCCTTCAAACAAACGAGGCATAAGTCATACTTGATTAATCATCCCATTTTAAATTCTGATCAATGGTTCTTATGTGTATGACCTATTAGATTTCCTAATAAATTGTCTCAAATATAAATCATAATTCTAAATAAAATAGAATTAAATTATTTAATTTATTATCAATTCAATAATTGATTGATTTATATTTGAAGATCAAGTACAATATCTAGCAACCTATCATGATACCACAAATATTGAAAAAATCATAAGTTGTTTGACGTAACCTTTCAATGACTAATTACTTAGTGTAATTATTATAATTTCATCAAAAATATCTTGATTTAGATATTATAGCATGAAATATGTTTGTTTTGTTCTCAACATTATAGTTATTAATTCTTAGAATAATGTTTGAAATTCTTTTTAAATCTCATTTCATATTAATTAATGATTTCACAATCAATACTATTTATGAACAAATGAGATATTTTTCTTAATACACCTAGGGTGATGAATCTTCTTTTGATTACCCAAATACATTCATATAGTTTATATTATACTCAATATATGTTCATTTGTTACCCTTGATTAAGACAATGTATAGTCAGATCAAAGCATAACACTCCCTGTATAAGATAACTTAGTGATGTCTAGTATAAGAATCACTTACACAACTATCACATGAACTTTTCCATAGACATACGTGATCTCTACATATGAAATCCTCTTGCGGGCCAATTCAATGTAAATGTTATCTAACAAGAACATGCATACTAGTTTCAAGTATCTCTTATATCTTGGCTCACAAGAGCAGTTGCTTTGTTTGCAAAGTATTTTTGTCCAATAGACTTTATCATTACTCTAGATTTATTAATCAAATATAAATAAATATTAAAAATAATAAATATATTTTACGTGATTATAAATCACGTAAGTAATCCATAGACTATAAAGAATACTCACTAATAATTAATTCATCCTTGATCATCCAATGTGTTATTCACGGAAAAGACAAAAAGGAAGAAGGAAAGGGAAGAAGAAAAGGAAGAAAAAGGTGTCAAATGGACTGTCTTCCACCCAGCAACCATGCTAGAAGAAAGAATATCCGAAGAAGCTGAGCATCCGCTTGAAAAAATCTGTGCAAAGATTCCTTGCCGCAGCGCATGCATGCATCCACTACACAAAATATCTGACAAAAACATCCAATATATAGAGAAAACCATTTTGTTTGTTTTAATTGTTTTGCTACCAATAATCTGTCCTCGAACGTACAAAACATGAAAATAGTGCTGAGGACGTGGAATTTCCTAAAATGGAAGTATACATGACGCCGCAAATGTCAACTCCGAAAACAAAAACGCGGTTTCTAACCCTAGTTTCCGACAGGTAATCAATCGACAAAAACTACTTCCACCCAGCCGAATAATTTACATCTCGTAACTTGTTGATGACCACTGTGCTGTCGATCATCAGTAATCTTTTTTTCTTGTCGGCGCCGAGGGAAGCTCAGCTAAAATTGTAAGAGTTTCGCCCTACCGAGTTTGAGTTTGAGTTTGGATTTGGACAGTGACATTAATTGTTTTATAAAATATTTTTTATTTAAAAATATATTAAAATAATATTTTTTTAAAAAATTATTTTTAATATTAGTATATTAAAATAATATAAAAACATCAAATAAATATTAATTTGAAATAAACAAAAAAAAATTTAAAATTTTTTTTAAAATACTTTTAAAACTGAAAAACAAACATATTTTTAGTTTCTAGGATAATAAAATTTACGTAATTAATAGATATGATGTGGGGCGTGATTTCCATAATTCCGAACACTATTATTTTCATTATAACCATTCTTTAATTATTGATTTTTTTTTCTAGAATTAGTTGTTTCTTATTTAATTAGAAAATCATTACTTTAATGTTCTGTTTTTATTTTATTTTCTCTACTCAACATTATTATAGTTTCTTAGTTCTTGTTTTATCTAAAGAATAATAAATACTGTTTAGCAAGTGTTGTACACATCCCGTGATTAATTAAGGCAGCCGACACTTATTATGAATACTAAAACGTTGATTAATGAAACATTTAACAAGTGTTGTTCACATCCCATGATTAATTAAGGAATATAAAGATAGTTTTGGTGGCTAATTGGCAGTTGGCACTACAAGTAGAAGGACTAGCTGCAAACAAGGTTCAAAAGATAATAATTTTTATTTGAAAATATATTAAAATAATATTTTATTATTTATTAAAATTTATTTTTAATATTAGTATTTCAAAACTATTAAAAATACTAAAAAAATTATTTTGAAATAAAATAAAATTTAGAATTAAAAAAAAAACAATTGGACCACGCCACCTAAACTATTGTCTTTACCAAGTCAGCAAAATATTCAGTTTACATAATTAGACATTTTCCGACTTATGTCTTGTTTCAAATGGCCTGGCTCTGATTATTCAACAAACCAGGAGGAAAGGTTCCGCTACGGTGCTACCGCATGGAGATGTTCACTTGAGCGTTGACTATTAACATGGCGTGCCCTAGTCCCGAGAGATTGCTGGGAACTGTACTCCCCATCCGTCGCTCCTACACATACCCAACGAAAATTCATCAAATCTCTTCCACACAATTATTAAATTCTTAAGCCAGATAACTTGACTGGAGCCAAGCATGCTGACCACGCCATTTCTTATAGAGTTATAAAGCCAGTTTTGTGCTTTCAATGCCTGAGATGATATTAATTGTTTGAATTGTTTTTTATTTAAAAATATATTTAAATAATATTTTTTAAGTTTTTAAAAATTATTTTTAAAATTAGTACATGATTTGAAAATATAAAAAAATTATTTTTTTAAAATAAAATTTAAATTTTTTAGAATGGCTTGCGTTTCCAAACGGGTCATTATTATTATTATTATTATTATTATTATTATTATTTTTACTGTAATTAACAGGCGCGCACACGACTCCTTCATTGATTTCTTTTTCTTTTCTTAAAATAAATAAATATATATATATATAGTCTTAATTTGCCTTTGCTGCTATATTTCTTGTATATTAGCTCTTATTCTTTTTCTTCTTCTTCGTAAGCCTTCTGATAAGCATGCAATTAGTGAGCTAATGCGGGAGATTTAAAAAAATATATATAATTTTTAGTTGATTTTATTTTATTTTTCTATTTAATATTATTAGATATTTCTATTTTTTTTATTTGAAGATAATAATTTTCTTACCTTCTTTTTCGGTTCTATTTTTTTATGTATATAAAAGGTTGTGGCGGTTTTTTAACAAGTGAGATTTTAATAAATAAAATTTAAATATTCTAGATGTCTCTCAATAGTTATAATGTTCTTTGTTTTTGAAAATTTTAACTTATAATGAACGCGTTGTCCTTTGCTCTTGTATGCGTTAGTTAATACCAGAACTCATTGATTTCTAATAATTTTGGTTAGAAGTCGAGGAATCCTAAGAAAAAATATTTTGAAAATAATATGTTGTTTGTATTTGTATTAGTTGCTATTATTGAAAGTTCTAGTGGTGGGATCCACGATGGGAATAACCCGTATAAAAATATTAAGGGTCTATAATGAGATGGACCACATATAAAAGGATGTATGTAGTGAATTATAGTTTATGATTAAGATGTGAATTCGAGGACAAGTTCCTTCCAACTTAGGGAGACAGGTTAGGAGTTTTTTTGAAAAAATAAATAATTTATGTAGTTAATTTTTTTTTCTATTCAGTATTATTAATAATCTTTTCTAGTTTTTTTATTTGAATGAAATAATTTTTTTATTTTTCTTTTCTTATTTGGTATTAATAAAGTTTTTTAATTTTCTATATAAAAAGTTATAATAATCATATGAAAAATGAGACATACATGAATAAACATTGAATATTTTAATTGTCTTCTCAGAGATCTCATAGTTGTAATATTATTGATCTTTAGAATTTTTAAGTTATAATAATTTTTGTTATTATTTGGTCTGGATTACGTCATAAATCTTTGAGATAAGCACAAGATATATTAGAGTACAAAGATCATGTCTTCCCTGTATGGTTCAAAATAAGAACAAGAACAAGAAAAGGGAGGAGGAGGAGGAGGAGGAGAAGGAAAGACCATTTCTTTTCATATTTCTTTGACAAGTCCGTCTATTTTCGTTTTTTAGCTACGAGGGGAGAGGAGGAAATTTCATCAACTCGAGTCCATTCACTATTAAGTTAAAAAGTTGTTGGCTCAAGATGCTAGCTTAAAAAACAAAGGCTTTCGAAGTGTCTAAGTGAGCATTTGGAAATGTAAACTAATCTGTTTTTTTTTTTAAAATTTAATTTTTTTTATATGTTTTAGATCGTCGCTAATCTTAAAAATAATTAAATAAAAATAAAAAAAATATTATTTTAATGCATTTCATAATAAAAAACACTTTGAAAAACAACCATAACCATATTCTCAAGCGTTTAAATATCAAATTAGGACTATTCTATGCCCATTGTTTATTTTAGGAATAGACTTAATGTCCAGAAGATCGCTCATGATTTTAATTTTGAAGCCTTAAAATGTTCATCTAAACTTGCTATGTAAAAATAAAAAATGAAAGCATCGTTGTTCTTCAAAAAATTATTTATTTTTTTATTAAAAATTAATTTTTTTAGTATGTTTTGAATTTTTGATACGCTAATCTTAAAATTAATTTTTAAAAAATAAAAAAATATATTATTTTAATATATTTCAATATAAAAAATACTTTAAAAAATAACAACCATCCCAAACAACCACTTTATTTTCATCTCATCCACCCGCCACAAAATCAATTTCAATTTTGCAGGAGATGTAGCCAAATTATGCTACGCGTCCATGAACAATTTCTGCACTGAATTGGGCAAAACACAGGCAAGGAAGGTTCCATGGTTCACAACTAGTACGACTTTCAACTTTGGGCTCACACAGATTTTCTTTCCTCGATTCAGGAGCTATCCATACGTACGAGCTCACATAATGCCTTGCAGGTGCAGATGACACTCGCAATCTCTCCTCCAATTCCCAAGACTTTTGTGCTGTTCACACTCGTAAGCTCCTATGACATGGTTGTTTATTGTCTAGTTGAAAAAAACAGAATGATGCAACCATATTAATTTTAATTTACAATAACATATTAATATTTTATATTTGTGATAATCTAATAGTAAAATATTATTTTTATTTCATTCAAGCTAAAAAATATCATGAAAAAGTGATATTATTTACTTAAAAAATATTCATGTCATATTTATAATAAAAATTAAATTTACAACACTAACTAAATATGAAAATATAAAAAATTATTTTTAATATATTACATTGGTAAAAAATTCTTGTATATAAAAGGAAAAAATTATGTTGTTTATTTTTTTTTCATTTGAAAAACAATAAAAAACTTGAATGGGAAAACTATGAAAAACCTCTAAAATATTTGTTTTCAATTCAGTATAAATTTAATAATTTTCAATTTTTTGGATGGAATAATATGATTTTTGAACATTAAATTTCAGTTTTGTTTTTTACTTTATTTTTTTTACAAAAACTTGAAGTATTATATGTAAGAATTTCTCATAATACTTTAATATTTATATAAAGAGTAAAGAAAGTTAATATATTTATTTAATCATGTGATAAAAAATTTGTGTCGTTAATAATTTTATATACCTAGGTTTGAAATTTGTGGTTGATTTAATTTTAGTGTTTTTTAATTATTCTGATATGATTATATTAAAAATAAAATTTAAAAAATAATAAAATATTTTAATATATTTTTTAAATAAAAAATATTTTATAAAATAAAATTTAAAACATGCTATCTCATAACCAAGTATTAAACCCGTTCTCCTTCTAGAAGTCCCGTCAAACAACCCCACCACACGTGTCACAGTGCATTTACTCCACTTGTCAACATAAAGTACTTCACAACACCACCTGTACAGCCCGGCGGCGACCTTTACTTGTTTCCCCTGCATCTTACCGCATAGAAACGAGACCATTCTAAAAGAAGAGTCGGAGAGTCATAATTCAGTAACCAACCGCTTTATAATTCAGTAACCAACCGCTTTATATTTAAATTTCTTTTGCCTGTGCACAAATCTGATTTTTGTTGCTTCTTCAAGGCAAATTTGTTTTATAGGCGGTCGCTTTCTCTCTCCAAAATTTATCGCATTTGATTACAAATCCTTACTGCCTGCGAAATTGATAACCGTCCTTTTATCGACATTCTCTGCAACCGTTTTGGTTACAAAATCTCCGGTTTTCTCTGGTTAAAAATAACCGTCATGAATAATAATAGCCTTCTTCTCACTTCCACCACCATCCGCCGCCGCCAAGTCACCATTTCTCCCATAATCGCCGGGGTGTCCGTTGTTTTGTGTTGAGAAGTTTCTCCATGCACCCACTTTGCTGCATCTCCACCGTGTCCAATCACTCACCGGCGAATCTATCCATGGCAGTCACCGTCAGATCCAACCCGGATCCCGGATCAACCACCGTTCAACCACAAAACCAAAACCACAACAACACTAGTCATTTCTCAAATCACCACCACCATAATCACAGCACCGCCAGCTACTGCAGCAGCAATAGCGGAACGGATTGTAACAAAAATAATAGGATGAGTCACCAGAGAGTTTCGTCTGCAAGGGAGCAACCACTTATACAGGTGGATGTGAAGATAAATGATATAGTAGGGAATGGAATTTCGGGGATTTTATATAAGTGGGTGAATTATGGGAAAGGCTGGCGGCCGAGATGGTTTGTTTTGCAAGATGGAGTGTTGTCGTATTATAAAATTCACGGACCTGACAAGATTCTTGTTAATCAAGAGACTGAGAAAGGATCCAAAATTATCGGTGAAGAATCCATGAGACGGATTTCTAGGCCTAAGAATGGGAATTCGCAGAATAGGCGTAAGCCTGTTGGTGAAATTCACCTTAAGGTTTTTCATTGGTTATCCAATCAACTTTCAATATATGACTTTTTTCTTAATCATCATCATCATCATCATTTGCCTTTTGGATTTGAAATGTCAATTATTCTTACTGGGAAAATCTTACTTTCAATGAAAATTGAGTGGAATTTTGGGTGTTTAGTATTAGATTACTGGATTTTACTTTCAATAGAAATTGCGACTATGATTGTCTTTTTTTTTTTTTATGGTTTCTTCCTTTAAGGAATCATTTTTGATTGATGTTGTTAGGTATCTTCGATCCGGGAGAGCAGATCAGATGACAAGAGGTTCTCAATATTTACCGGCACAAAGAGGCTGCACCTGAGAGCAGAGACACGTGAGGATCGCTTGGCATGGATGGAAGCATTGCAGGCTGTGAAGGATATGTTCCCTCGTATGTCTAACAGTGAACTAATGGGTCCTTTGGACAGTGTGGCAGTCTCAACTGAGAAGCTCAGGCAGCGGCTTCAAGAAGAGGGAGTGAGGGAGGAGTTGATACTGGACAGTGAGCAGATCATGAGGAGTGAGTTTGCCGCGCTGCAGAACCAGATAGTGCTGCTCAAGCAGAAGCAATGGCTTCTCATTGACACACTTCGCCACTTAGAGGTACATGTATTGAAAAATGGAAAAAGAAAATGGCATTCAAATTCGTAATTCAACTTCTGCTTTTACAGTTTCTTCTACCATGCAGAGTTGTGCAAATTCCATTTGATTTCTCTAGATTATAGAAGTAAATTATCTATAGAAGGTGGGGGTGTTTTTGTGATTTCTTTTGCGTCTGTGTTGGTATGTAGAGATTTACTTTGTTGATTCTTTTACATGATTATTCTGTATAGAAGTTCATTTGTAGAGGTTTTATTTCTCAACCTTTGTGCATTGTTTCAAGCAATAATCAATTATTTTTTATTCCTTCTGGAAAAAAGATTTGATTAGGATTTAATGTGAAAATGCTAGATTGGAAATTACATACACAATTCTTGTTTTTATAGTTCAGTTTTCCATTATAATCTACCAGTTAGTATAGAAGTCTCCTCATCATGTGTCTTTTTGGTCACAGCCTGTGAACTTACCATAATGGTTAAAGTGAAACGAGGCACACCATTAATTACTTAGTAGCAGATTCCTTTCCAGAGAACATATTTTACTGAGTACAAAGTCATGTATGCTAACCATTTATATTGAGTTTGATTTGTTTTTAACATGATTTATACATCCAGTGTATTGTCTTTTTGAATGTGCATTTTATAGTTCAAGTTGTTTTTTAGTTTTTATTGTATATATGTAATTTGGGTCTCTTAATGATTGCAAACTTTTATAGATGCCTATAGTTACATTTTAAAATAAATTTTATATTTTTAAGTTAATTTCTATTTGTTTTTCACAAATGTAACGAGGTACCTTTGCCAATATGTTCTTTTAGAGACCACCATCTTATTTTTACCTGACTGTAATTAATGTCTCAAAAAAAAAAAAAATACTAGTATATTAGATTTTCAGTTTAGCAGCAGAAGTTTTTAGGAAGTTATTTCAATATGGTTGCTTTGACAACATTAAAAATGGTAAAAGAAACAGTGATGTTTGGGGATCAGGTGATTGTCTCAGGGCAGATTGTGTTTGTAATCTTGTCATTTTTACTGGTTGTTTTGGAAGTCCGAGAAGCAAATACATGTGACGAGAATGTCTTCACCAAGTGCTATGGTATTTGACCCGAGTCAGTTTGTCCAGTCTAGAGATTTTTCTTTCCACTGAGCTGAGTTTTTAAGCAATTTATTTAGTTCTGACAATATACATGCACAACATAGGCTGGGGACTTGTTTATCCATGCAGTCTTTGTGCACAGGGTATGCATTTTGTATTGCTACACAGATACATGCCAATCCTTACTTAACTTTTTCTTCAGGAAAATATTATTGAAGTTTTGGGTTTGGCAGTGAGGTCTGCAGGAGTGGCTCCTGCAAATTAACTATTGTCATCATCGCTCAGCCTATAGAAAAATTATCCTTAAGTTCACTTCCTCAATGAGCTGTCCAACTTTTATGCTACCTATTTTTTTTCTAAGCTCGGCATTGTATGACAGATGCTATTGAAGCTGGTGAGTGTTGCAAGCAAACAGATCTTGGTTTTCCTATGGTGGAACTTGTAGTCCCACCAGCAAACTTCACTCACAATGACTGCTAGGAAGATTTTTACGACTTCAAAATCTATATTTAAGGTTACATTTTTGAAGGACTGCTTTCATTTTCCACTCAGTGAGGATCGTAGTGCAACTTTCCAGTATTTCTGAAGTCTTATAATTGGATTTGCGATGTTTCTTGCTAAATTATATATCTGCAGTGACGGGATTTTAAATTTTTGTTAAGTCTAACCTTGTCGTATTTTGAAAAGGCATTTTATTGCATTAGATTCTGTCAGGCCTTGTTGTGTTCTATTAGAGATTTCCTTGAATTTGAACAACTTAAATGCTACATCCCCCTTTGGAAAAGCAAGTCTGCTTCATCTTTTTGTATCTTTTCTAAATAATTTTACTGGTTAAAAAAAAGAGCAGATTTTCATGTTAAGGACTGCTCTGATTATAGGAGAAAAATAAAAATAAAAGCTGGATCACACATTCTGTTATTTACTGGGAGGTATGGGGCAGATAATTTCTCAACTTATTGCAGTAGAAAGGAGAGATCAAAGTTCTATATTTGTTGTTTTCTCTCCCATCATGAGATTATCATCCTAAATCCCACATTTTCTCTGTTGTTTACTGGGAGGTATGGGGTAGAGAATTGCTCAACCTATTGCGGTAGGAAGGAGAGATCAAATTTCAATATTTGTTGTTCTCTCCCATCATGAGATTATTATCCTAAATGTAAGACTGCAAAGTGCTTAGAACTTGATTTGAGGGTTTTTTAACATTTTATTCATCTGACAGATTTGATGTTATATCTGAAGCTAAGGACTGATTGCTTGATATGGGCAATATCATCGTAACCCTCTTTTTTTTTAATATCATACCACTGTTTCCATAAGGATCCATGCTTACTATGTAAACAGCTGTGAGGTGCATACACCTCTCTGATGCTTAAATTGCTGATTTGCTTTCTGTTCCCTTGCATGCAATATGAATATTTGTTTCTATTTGATGAATTGGATGATGATTTTAAATTCTAGTGTTCTATTACACAATGATTTTTTTTCAGTTAATGATTATGTGAGTATTTTGAATGCATGTTTACTTTCAATTAAAGTTTTTAGACTAAATATGCATGTCTGATTCTGTTACACAGTTATCCATCTTATACATTTCCATGTTTAACCAGGGAACTGCTTTTGTATTGTGTTATGTAGACAGAAAAGGTTGACTTGGAGAATACAGTAGTTGATGAGAGCCGAAGGCAGTTGAACGATCAAGGCACAACATCTTCTTCTATTCTGAGACAATACAAGTTTAGTGGTAAGTTCTGCAATAAAAAAAAATTAACAGAAAGAGTTGATTTTGTAAGCCACTATGATTTATACCAAGCGCCCATGCCTGATTGGTTTTTAGAATCAGCCATTAAGTTCCAGTTGTTGTCCAGTATATTCTTTTATTACCACATAAATGAGCTCAGCATTTCTTGATTACCTGAATATGAACGAGGTTGTCATGAGAATATCATGCCTTAGTTGAAGACTGGTCTGGTATCTGTTTCTCATCAAGCTACTCTATGGCATGTATCTGACTGAAAAGTAATATTTGCTTAACAATAAAACCTGTAAGACACAACAGCCTCTGTCAGAAGGTCATGATATTATGACTTGGAATCTGGGATTATTTCTACCTCCTAAACTGAACAACATAAGCTGTAATTGGTAGCATTTAGCATCTAGCCTCCTGGTCTGGCTGTCATGTTCTTCTTATGAACATAATGATTGCTTGTATCATGGTATTATGCCAAGTCAACTTGTAACAATGGGTTCTCTCTTTTTTCATTTTTGTGCAACACATTGTAAATGCTGGTACTGCATGAAATCTGAATGCGGAAATGCTTGTTTTTTCCTTTCATTTTCCACTTTCATCATTATGGTGGTTCAATTCTAGTGTTAATCATGTTTGAAATTGGTTTGTGTCTTTTTTTTTAATTTATCATCTTCCCTAGCCCTATGGATGCTTTGGAATTTTATTCTCATTTTTTTCTTTTTTCAGAAGCAAGTGTCAGTGAATCCGATGATGATAATAATGAAAGAGTTGATGGTGCAGAAGAAGAAACAGATGATGATGAGAATGCTTTCTTTGATACTCGTGATTTTCTATCATCAGGTTCTTTCAAAAGTAATGAGTCTGATTTTCGGCCATCATCATTCTCTTCAGATGATGAAGGGTTTTTTGCTCTTGAATCAGAAGATGGCATTGATCCTTTGATTAGGTCTGTTGGATCAAACCATCCTTACATTAAGCGTCGTAAGAAGTTACCTGATCCAATTGAAAAAGAAAAAGGTGTGAGTCTATGGTCGATGATTAAGGATAACATTGGGAAGGACCTAACCAAAGTTTGTCTTCCTGTTTACTTCAATGAGCCTCTCTCTTCACTACAAAAATGCTTTGAAGATTTGGAATATTCATATCTTCTTGATCGGGCATATGAATGGGGAAAACAGGTAAGTTTAAGTATTGGAGTTCTGTGCTATTCTTTTTTCTCCACAAAAAGGTAGGCAGTCTTATTCTTGGTTATGCATGTCACTTTAACAAAGCTGTGGGACTTGACACCTGGTTTTTTCTATATCACTTTGATGCAAATCTATCTTTTGCTTATTTTAAGTTGCTGCTGTTTCTTCTGCAAATTTAGGTTACATTTCTCAGATGATTTGCTGTTTCCTCCAGCAATTAATTTTTCAGTTACCTGACACAAGGAAAATTCAAGTAATGTAGTTTGAATTCTGAGAGGATTATTGGATCATGTGCATTTTGGCATATGATAGAATATCCTTTCATCTAATTTTTAGATATAAATCACATGACTTATTAAGATTTACAGTGGTTGGTACTTTTTTTTACCTACTTTCCATCTCACAAACCCATTGATTTTGCATAAAACTCTGATTCAGCATCTTAGAGTGGATATAATTTTCATAGAAAATAGGTTAAACCCAGGGGCAGCGGTTAAGCTTCTTTAAGGGGGCCGTGCCACCCCCCCCCCCCCCCCCCCCCACCAAAAAAAAAAAAAAAAAAAAATTGAAAACATCAATATAGTCCCTTGATTTTATGCATGTTTTCATGTTAATCCTAGAAATTATTAATAGGTCCCCAAAAAATTTTCACAATATCTCTAAGTACTTATAAAATCTCATGATAACTCTAATTTGGCTCCCCCAACTATTTACTTCACCCTCTGCCGCTGGTTAAACCATGGAGATTCAGGGTGTGTTTGCGATTGTGGTAGCGGTTGCGGTTCAAAGTGTTTTTTCACTTAGAAATGCATCAAAATAATATTTTTTTTATTTTTAAAAAATTATTTTTGATATTACCGTATCAAAACGATCTAAAAACATAAAAAAAAAATTAGCAAAATTGTTTTTTTTTAAATTTGAGGGAACGCGGTTTGCACCGCATTCCCAAACATACTATGACCAATCCTGGATTGTGGCAATCTGATTTTGTCAGCATAAGAGTTTGCCTTTCAAATTTACAATTGACTCTTCAATGGAGCAGGGTCAAGAAGATTCTCATGCTTGTTTTTTTAGTTTGTGGTGAGACTCTGCACGTTGCTTGATGTCTTTTTGTAGGATAGGTTACAAACCATCATTTCATTACACGTATGAACTTCCCTTTGACCTGTACATCCAAGAATGCATCCTGTGGAGTGCTTCTCTTAGATGATAGATATTCAATGCCCCCACCCCCAACAAAAAAAAGTTGGCACAGATGGGCCTCCTGATTTATTTTTCTCACTGTGAACCCGCTGCATTCAGTTTCATGTTCACATTTGGTCTCCAATTGTTGTCATGTTTTTTATGAGATAATCCTGTGCGGCTCTTACCTTTTTTATCCATTGTGTGCTTAGTGTTCACACTTATTCCATAGTAGCCTCCAATGGTTGCATCTTATGAGATAAACCTCTTCAGCATTTACCTTTTTAACCCATGGTCATTGAATTTCTTTGTCTTCAGGGTAATAGTCTTATGAGGATTCTTAACGTGGCTGCTTTTGCTGTTTCTGGATATGCTTCAACTGAAGGAAGAATTTGCAAACCATTTAATCCATTATTAGGGGAAACATATGAGGCCGACTATCCGGATAAGGGCCTCCGGTTTTTCTCAGAGAAGGTTTGTTATCAACTTCTGAAGGTTCAAAATTAACTGCTTGACATGATCTATATTCTCTTCTAATCTTTGTGCATATATACATGATAATAGCATGAGCACAACAAATCCTAAATTTTTGATTCAAAGATGGTCTCATAAAAAAAACAAAAAGAATAAGAAGAAGAAAAGGTTAACCTGCTATTTGGTGCATGTTGAGCAAGTTACTGTATAATGACTTCATATCGCAGCACCAATAGACTATAGGGATTATTACCAAGGGGAAGGTGGGGTTCCGGGGGTTCAAATCTCCCTAATGGGGAACACTTTGAACTTAATAGTATGATACCATGTCCAGAGTGCAGGGGGTGCTGGTTTTATTATTTTTGTGCAATGGAGAAAATGTTGGGCAATGATGAGGAACCTTATTAGAGCAAAGAAACAAAATAAATATGTAGACTTCATGATGGATAATTAACCATGAGGACTGTATCATAATATAATCGGGGGAGTTTCAAAGGAAAATGGTAGATGTTGTCTTAACTTTTGATGGATAAATTAGCACAGATCTGTTATGATGCAAGAGCCAGAACTAGATCTTGTGGTTTTCCACTCTCACTCTCCCCTAGAAGATTCTTATTTATCACCGCTTTCACACAAGTGGGAAAATTTTATTATTTTGGCTGTGATTCTTTTCCTTCTTTCATTGTCAAGTATCCAGTAGCTTATTGTTATGTAACTTTTATGTCAGGTCAGTCATCACCCCATGATTGTTGCATGCCATTGTGAGGGTACAGGATGGAAATTTTGGGGCGATAGCAATCTCAAAAGCAAATTTTGGGGTCGCTCGATTCAGCTTGATCCCGTTGGAGTTTTGACTTTGGAATTTGATGATGGAGAAGTCTTTCAGTGGAGTAAGGTATAAGTCAAGACTTTTTTTTCCCTGTTATGTTCCTGTTTGAAAATAGTCATTTTATTTCAGGTTACAACATCAATATACAATCTTATACTTGGAAAACTGTACTGTGATCACTATGGTACAATGCGCATAGAAGGAAATCGTGAGTATTCATGCAAGCTGAAATTTAAGGAGCAGTCTATTATAGACCGAAATCCTCACCAGGTACGTGCTCTCTTATCTTTCTCAAATGATTGTTCCAGATCTTCTGTTATGCATATGTATATGATTTTGCCACAATTTTTCCTAGTTGGCTACATAAACCTGAAGCAAAATAATCTGCCTGATGCTATTGGGAAATTGAACTTATAGCCTCACATACTTTGCGTTATGAATTTTCTTTTGGTTTTATGAAATCATCTATTAGTGGTAGCCAATGTTTGTTGGTATTAGTTATAACATGGAATATCATCAGTAACAAACTTGATTTTCAGGTACAAGGAATGGTTCAAGATAGGCATGGTAGAACAGTGGCAACTCTTTTTGGAAAATGGGATGAGAGCATGTATTACATGAATGATGATTTCTCTGGGAAGGGAAAGGGGTTTGAGTCTATGAAAGAAGCCCATATGCTGTGGAGGCGAAGTAAACCCCCCAGATTTCCCACCAGATACAATTTAACACGCTTTGCCATGACATTGAATGAGCTCACCCATGGACTTAAGGTAGTTTTTATGTTAATAGCAATTCTGTGCTTGGTTTTCTTGTTCGTTTGGCAACACAACAGTGGGAAAAATCTAGCTTCCAGTGCTCTTGAACATACATGCTCATTAAATCATGATTCAACCCCTCTTTATTAACTTTTCCAATTCATTGGTTTTGATTCCTGATCTCATCTTATGTGCAGGAAAAGCTGCCTCCTACAGATTCAAGGCTTAGACCTGACCAAAGATACTTGGAAAATGGTGAATTTGATATGGCAAATTCAGAGAAACTGCGACTAGAGCAACGTCAACGCCAGGTAACTTGCATGCTGGTTTTTTCAATTCCAGGATTCTGTCTAAGAACTTGGATGATTAGGCATTATTCCTAAGGTTGGACTGTTTGACATCTAGACAGTTCTAGGCTTTGATATTACAGGGATTGGTTTTGATTTTTTTTCCCTTCCAGGGAATTTTTCTTCTCTGACAGGGTTTACCAAATACAGGGGGGTCTTTCTACATTTATCTGTTGATGTGCTTTGTCAGCTTTTTCTTGATGTAGTTTTGATGGTAATTTGATGAAATACTGTTTTATATGGATTCCAGGCCCGAAATATGCAGGAGAGGGGCTGGAAACCACGGTGGTTTGCAAAGGATAAAGGAAGTGATACATACCGTTATGTTGGCGGGTATTGGGAGGCCAGAGGCTGGGGAAATTGGGATTCATGCCCTGATATATTTGGCAAGATTCCTACCGATCAGCTCTTTGATTAAATCACTATTGCCTCTTCTCGATTCATTTGTTTTGGTGTAGCTAGTGAACGAATGCTGGTGTGAGCAGTCCAGCTGCCCCCAAGATTTCCATTGCAAATAAAAATTAAAACCAGTCAATAAAAGGATTATTTTTTTTTGTCACTTCCCGCGTCCATCATACACTAATCGAAATCCTGCCACTGGTGGTCCGGGCGGAACCTGGCCCACTAAAAATGGGAATGCATGTCTGTGCTATACATTTAGTTCCCTGTATTTTATGATCGCATTTCACATATTTGGTCTACACACGCGTCTAATAGAGTTGTGCCACCAGCTATATTTCTCACTATTAGCTTCTTAATGTACCCTGTATTCCTCTCGTTTCTGTATAATAAATCCATGGCACAGAATTCTCCTAATGTCCACTCGTGTTGATTTTAGGGTGGTTGCTGGAAACTTGGCGTTTTTTTCTGTTGAAAGGTTTGAGATATTCAATTGCTCGAAATAACAGGGTGATAGATACGGTCCAACAGGTTTAATGTGTTTGTTCCCGTGGTTTAATCATGTTTTTGAAAACTTTGAATTTTTTTTTGTTTTAAATTAATTTTTAGATATTTTTAGATTATCTTAATATAATACACTGATATTTAAGGTTTTCAAATGAAAATTATTTTTAAAAATAACATCTAATATATTTGTATTTGCATTAGGTTATTTTACCGAACTAATAGTTATTCAAAGTCTACTCGATGTAGAGTGTTTGGAAATGTGGTAGCGGGTGCTTTTCAAAGTGTTTTTTATTTCAAAACATATTAAAATAATATTTTTTTTTATTTTTTAAAAATTATTTTTGACATCAGTACATCAAAATGATCTAAAAATATAAAAAAATACTAATTTAAAGTAAAACAAATAAAAAAAATTAAAATTTTTCAAAAATATTTTTCAATTCCAGTGTTAAACACTGCTGTAATCTTTTGACCCGTCAACATTTTGATATCTTGCATAGGTCTCATCTGGCTGCTAACCCAACCCAGGAGGATAAAACCTGAAATCTCTTCCTCTTTTCTCCAGGAAAAGCTGCCTCCTACAGATTCAAAGCTTACGAGATGACGCAATTAGGGTTGTGTTCCGATGCTACAAGACAGCAGCCACAAACCGAAGTTCTCTGCTCCGCTTTCCTTGCGTGATGGATTGATTAGATGGGTGGATAAGTGACCCAACATCTCCCATATTCCTGCTGCATGATCGAACCGTCCAATCAATCGTGATCGTTCAATCTCTCGTTTTAGACAGGACTCGTCTTCTGAACCTATCCAATCCAACCAATCAGCCGGCCTAACAACAAAAAAGACAACATTTTAGGGGGTTTATGCAAGCCTGCCTAACATCAGAATATCAGATTCTTGTTATTTTGGATTGTCGGCGATGGTTCTTTCTAAAATCGGATATTTTGGGATATACTGGAACAAAAAAAAAAAAAAAAAATCTTTGTTAAATAACATAACCGTAATTTGTTTTTGACCAAATAGCATAAATAGTGTTTTTCGTGATTTCAAAACATAATATATAAGAAATTTGTAAATAAAAAACATAACATTAAAAAAATATCATATTTACAAAACACAACTTCCTCGTATATCATATTTACAAAACATAACATTATCATGTGTTGCCACCTCTATATTATTAAAGGAAATTACTTACTGTGTTTGTCTTGGTGTATTTCCGATAAGAGATGACATTTGAGTTATTATCGTTTAAACATAAAAGTGATTTTTTTATATGTATACTAACTATATTAGAATTTTTGTACCATTTTCACTTATTAAAATTTCATTTGAATTTAAGATGAATTGCATAATAACTTTAATTCTTTGGTTAATAACACATGTTTAATAATTATCTGGTTTGTTAATCTTATAATTATCTGGTTCACGAGACCAGTAAATCCAATAACTCAACAATATTTAAATTAAAACTAAACTCAACAAACAATCATGCTATCTTCGTTCATGTGACAACTTGTAAGATTTTAATTTTCAATTCTAGTACTTCAAATATTCTAGTATTCCAAATTATATCAGAAAAACCTCAATCTTAACTTAACCAACCCAAAAAAATTATAAAAAAACTTACAAATATACTAAAAAACTAAAATTAACCACATGAGCTCATAATTAGCAAAACAACAAAATATAAAACTCATAAATTAACAAAAGAACATTACAAAATACATATAAAGCATATAAGCAAGTCTTTCTATTTACGCCTACATTGTTTATTGGATGAGTCGAGTTTATCAATAGCATGACTGTCTCCTGTCTAAGTGAGCTCGTCCCCAACCATGATATCATCAAGAATTTATGTCTCTCCAAAGTTCTCATATGCATTGCAGCAAACGATGAACCACCGAGATGTATAGATGTATCATTTCTTTTCTTTATCAAGAATACGAAGCATAGAGGTGGCCTCTCGATCCTCCCGTTAACAAGCTAACCTAATATTCATGAAATATGTCGCGGGGTGACATCGAATGGCGTCGTTAGTCTAGTATTATGGTTACTAAGAAAGGAAAAGGTTTTGGGTTTAATTATAAAATTATAATTAAGGTTCAGGAGTCGCTACCTAGTATTATGGTTACTAAGAAACCTATGGTTTGTGAGAGTTCGGATAAGGGACTGGTTGTGCAAGGAAAAGATACATCACCCCAGTGCAGTGCACCCTACCTGAGGTAAGCTGCATTGTTGCTTGATTGTTTTTCTAGGTCAAGTTTCTATTCGTTAGTCTTTTTCTAAGGTCTAAGGCACGTCTCCCTTCAGATAGAGTCTCTACCTTATTGGGTTAAATCCTAATCGCTTTAAAGTCTAAATTTTAGCATTGCATTTATTTATTTTTATTTTTTATTTTTTTATATCTTTAATATCTAAAGGTATATTCTACCGTGTAGTTTTACACCTTCAAGTATTAAAGTCTACAACTAAACCCTAACACTTTAAATATAAAGTGAACAAAATGATTGGTAAATGATTTTTGATATTTTGACCAAACTTTAATAGATAACCATAAACTGGTTATAATATTCATTTTTTTTTTTAAGAAAAGCATGATGAAAATATTATGATTTTTGTCTTTTAGAGAATATGCTTGGAAAAATTTTAGGATTTAGTCGTATGAACAAAAACAAAACATTTTGGTTTTTCGAAATGAATTTTTTTAATTCAAAGGAAACTGAATATTGTTTATACTGGATCTATATTTTACAATGTAATTCTACAGCCCGATATTATAAAAACATTATTGGAAAAACACGTGAGAGACCCACTTTAAAATACCCTTAGAAAAATTTGATTTTTTTAAAAATATTATTGTATCATTATATTATTAAATCATTATTTAATATATCGGGTTGGGCCAACTAACAGCCCAATAAGTTTCTCACTCTTTTTTTTTGCTGGGTTGGACCTGACCCAACCATCTAAGCTATGCCGAATCGGTCTAGCCCACGACCTACATGGCAACCATGATAATTAATTTCATTCCCTGCATGCAAGAGCTTGCACCATGACGAGGGAAGGAGAAGAAGGAAAAGGAGAGAGAAGAGAATTACCTGGTATGGAAGGAGGGGTCGGCTAGTCTTGTTGTTGACTAGTGGTGGAGTAGTGGGTAGAGGCGTCAACAACTGGTACTGGCGTTGGCTGTTGGGAGAAAGCTTGTGGCAGAAGGAAAGAAGTTCAAGTCGGTTGCCCTTGTCACAGGTGAAAGGATGGGTTAATGGAGGAGGTTGGCCGCACTTGGTTATGACGGTGCTAAGGTGGCGGCGTCACGGGAACACAACGGAGAGAGAAGGGGGGAAGACGATAAGGACACAAAAACTTGGGGGAAAGCTGTTTTTTTTTTTTAATTTTTGCACTCAATTTTCTTACTACCCAGAGCATGGAATCCGCCCTTATGTATAGAGGGTGGAAGATGGATATTTTGTCTTTAATGGTGCCAAATCTTGGCCCTTGATGCGACCCCAAAGGATCTCAACCATTGGCTCAAAGTGGACATCATGAACTGTCAAATTTGGTAGTTGAAGACCGCTTAAGTTGGCCTCTTTGGGTCGGCACCATGACTGTTATGGTGTCAATCAGCCAAAAAAGACTATACCAGGGTGTAATAAGATGTTAGGTGATCATTTTCGTGCAAATTTTGTCAAATTTGATCGAAAGATGAAGCATTAAATGCCCCTGAAAAGTAGCCAATTGAGCATTCTTTTCGGTAAAAATTGAAGAAGAAGATGAACAGTAACCAAAAGGGTGTTGTTTTGGTAATGTTCAATTTAGTCCCTTCGATTTGTGATTTCTCTCAATTACACCCCTGATTGCTTCAAACTTTTAATTTTATATAATTTTGCCCCCGATGAACTTTGATTTCAGTCCTGGATTTCAGGGCCTTTTTCATTTTGGTCTTAATCTTGGATTTATGCAAATTGACCCTCAATTGACCATTAAACTTTTAATTTTCTTCAATTTTCACCCCTGAATTCATTCAATTTTATCCCCATAGTTTGATGCCTTTTATATAAATGTTTTTTGCTGTGAATTTATTTAATTTAGCCCTTAATTGACCTTAGTTTAATTTTCCTGATTTGAACCAATTGACTTTGTAAAAATAAAATTAGGTCCTCTAAAATTTCAATCTTCTCAATTAAACTCAAATTGGGCTTCCAAACTTAATTTTTCATCAATTAAACCCTTCATAAAAGTAATTTGGCTCATTTAAAGTATAATTAAGTCCTTGCACATAATTAAATCCTTTAATTGGACCCAAATTAAATCTTAAACATAATTAAATTCTTAATTTGGCCCATGATTAAATTAAGTTGGCCTATTAAAAATCTAATTACGTCTCTAGAATTAATTTTTATGCAGATTTGTTAAGAAATCATTTAACTTAACCTAAAAGCACATTGTTTCTCCAGTTTTGGTACAAAGAGGTACGATTAGGCTCTTAATTTGTCAAATAAATTTCAACTTAATTTTTTTTGTATATTTGGGATCCTCCATAACCTGGTTTTTTCAAAATGTTAGTCTTCTTCTTATTATTATTATTTATTTATTATTTATTATTTTAAAAGAAAAAAGTAAATTTTTAGGAATAACCCAAAAATAGATTATGACAAATACATATATTAAATTAAAGGTTCCATAAATAAAATAGATCGTTCAACATATATTAAATCTAAAAAGTTACATTGACTTACTATATTTTGAATCTGCTATGCATGTTGCTCATATTGCAAATCTATTAATGGACGAACTTGGTTGAGGTCTAATGTGATGACCCAAAACATGATACCTATATATCAAATCACGTACTCTTCCTTTGAAATCACATGATGCAAAATTAATCAAAACTCAATCTAATTCATGTTATTTTCATACTCAATTGCATGAAATTTATCCCAATTGCATGAATTCATAGTTAATTTTAACCAATCCATACAAAATTTTTAAATTCAGCAACTCATCCAAACATTCAATGCAACGTAAGATTTATCAAAATCCAACCTAATCTATCTCATTTTCATGCTTAATTACATAAAATCATCCAACCCTAATTGACTTGATTCATAGCTAATTTATAAAAAATTCAACAAACTCTAATCTTAAACTTACCCTAAATAATAATTTAATCACAACTATACTAATAAAAAATGAAGTATAAAACCCACAAAATTAATATCAATATAGGAAGTGGTGGTAGAGTGTTGGTTGCGACTGGGGAGTGGTGGCAGTAACTACGGCTACGAGTTTTGATGAGAAAAACATGCTTCAAGGTTTGGAGATGAAGTGGGTGCGATTTCTAGTTTTTTTATGGCGAGAACCACCCATTCTCAATGGAGTTTTAAGGGAGAGAAGGGGGTTGGCCGTGAGGTTTTTAGATAGAGAGAGGTAGGGAGCATTTGTTTCTATTGGGGGAGAAGAAGAAAGGTTGTGTTTAACATGCTATGATTCTGAATCGCAATAGGGTAAGTTGTGATGTTTCTGAATTGTAAAAGGGGAAATTATTATACTTCAGAACCATGGCATCTATAAGATATTGCGTTTGAATCGCAAAAAGCTAAAACTGTGCTATTTCGCCAATATTTTTAATTTACTAGGCTAATTTAGAAAAATCTCTAAAATCACAACTTTCCAATAAACTTGCTTTATGTTAAATTTATGAAAATAAGGTATTTTTATGAATATCTCATCATACGCTTCTCTAACTTACCCATTTCATATTATACTATAATTATTTACTAGAAGAATTTTACGAGTTGTTCCTCACGAAGATAGTTAGAGAATCTCCAATGAAAAAAGCAACTTGGAAGAGCCAAATAGTTAATATAGTATTTTGAATAGTATAAATATGTCTTTTTTCCCTCTTATATGCACTCCAATTATGATATTTTAACAACTCATTTGTATTTTAATATATTTGATATACAACTACTTTTACTTGTAACTAATTTAATTAATCATGTTATTAATTATACAATTAATATGAATAATTTATTATAATTAAATATAAAATTAATGAAATAATATGAAAGTTAAAAGATATAATTTTGAGCTCATAGTTTAAAATTTTAAAATGAAATTTTATTTATATGAGTATTTTCAATTTTATATTACATCACCAAAGTTTTGATTTTTTTTTTGAAAAGATCAAAATTAAAACTTTGAAAAAATAACCATTAACATTTCAAAATTTAAGATTTCAAAATTTGAAACAAAAAATACATCTATAAATATGTTCATATACTTAAACATTTTTCTTTAACATATACTTTTATCTGTCACCTTTAATTTATTTACCTTAAAGTTCATTATAAATCATTCTAATTTCAATTTTTATGATGCCTTTTATTTTGATGATGACACTCTCATGTTCACCTTTCAAGTTCTAGCTGTAGTGGTTGTCGGAAAAGAATTGAATCATCAAAGATAGGGAATAGAGTCCCATGACTCTATTCTTGATCACAATGTCACAAATCATAATAGAAATGAGTGTGAACTATGGTTGAAAATCCTAAATTCATTGAAAATCAATTTTGAAGATATTTAGAATGAGTTATCATCTTTTTCTCTCGATTGTAAATGTATTAAAAGCTTAGAATTTATACTTAAAATAAAGGCTAGATGATCTTGGTGTTATTGGCTTATCCTGTTTTTAAAAGTAATTGTAACTCATAAGATGCTTGCATATGATATTCCTGTAGATATCATTGATGAATATCTTCGTATTGGGGAAAACACTGTGATAAAAAGTCTTAGATCTTTCATCAAAATAATTGTAAAAGTTTTTAGTGATTAATATCTAAGGGCTTCAAACAAGACTGGTATTACTTAATTACTATCAAATAGAGAGTAACGATTTCCAAGGATGTTAGGGAGCATTGATTGTATGAATTAAAAATTGGAAAAGATTTGATCGATCATTTATGGCAACAACATGATGACTAGTATAATCATAACATTTGAGCTTTTAATGGCATCATGATCTTCCAGTATTTTTATGTTGTTTTATTTTTCTTTGTGATTGTTAACTTTCAAGTTAATTAACCCTGCTTGTTATTGTGTGTTAGAAGAAATTAAAAAAAATATCTTGTGAATTGATATCAATTTTATAACAAGATAAAATCAAACACTAAGTGATATGTTTAAAATAATCAAGAAATTTCAACATTGTTAAATAAAAAACATCAGCCTAAACAACACATCAATCGTGTTAATTAATAATTAAAATTCTTTTTTTACATAATTTTTAACTTTATATTTTTAAAATACGCTACAGAAATCAATTCATGTTAGCATAAATAGATAAAATGTTTTTAAATCTCAATATTGGATTAGAACTGTTTCTTTCCTTTCATTTAATGGGAGCTCGTGCGCAACTTTAAGAAATACAAGTAACGCTAATGATCAATTGTTTTTCTCGACATATACCAAGAATAAAAAAAAAATCACATTTTTTTATATAATAAGGATGAAACATTTTACATGACATTCAAACAAAATAAAAGGAGGCCATTTGAAAGGATCACCAAAATTATCAAAATTAATGGACCATTCTAATGAAAAGACAAAATTCTATAGTAGTAACATCAACTTGATTTCGATCACCTCTTCAAAGATGATGATAATAATAATAATAATAATGGTCGCAATCTCATGCATGGTGACTTAGTTCCACGGTCAATACTATTAAAATTTAAAATTATATCGTGATAAATTTAAATAAATTTTTTGTAAATTAACATAAACTAAGTCTTGTTATCAAAATATTGTTCATCCTCTCTCATAAATCACTGTGAATTATAATAGTAAATTTTTTTAATTTGATCCTCAATTTAATTTTTATAATTGAGTCTTTCTAAGTCCAAATTAAAACTCAATTGCATATTTCTTTGGAAGGAAAGGTTGGATTGAAAGTCAAAGGGCAGTGAAAATGATGGGTAAAATAGGTGGTGGCTTCGAATTTCAAACAAAAAAATTATTTTGATCCCCCTCGTTTTTGGTTTATAGGTGATCGGTCCCTTTAATTGTCAGAAATTAAATTTTGATTCTAAAGTTCATTTCCTTCATTTCTAAGTACTTTTTTTTCGTGAGAGGAGATAGAGAGAGGATGCCAAATTTCAATATAGAAAAAGAAAGTGATCGTTAACGATGATTCGGACCATAAAAAAGTTGAATTAGTATTAATGAGTTTAATTTTATGAGGATAATTTTACCTATGTGTTTTGTTTCCTTCTTCTTTCTCTAGGAGGCAGATCTAACCACGAGAATGTTTTTGAGTTCGGGTTAGTTTTGGTTTTTTGAGCCATATTTTGAGGTTATTAATTAGTTTATCAAAGTATTTATGGTGTTTTGAGTTAAAAATTGATTGAAAATAGGTTTTCAAGCAAAAAAAAAACAAAGTTTTATTTTTTTAGTGATCTTTGGTCGCTGAATTTTGTAGAAAATAGACAACCTATCATCTATTTAAAAAAAAATATGAATGTACGACATGTTGTCCCCATTTAATAAATTAAAAACAATAATAAAGACAGATCTATGCATAGAGTGGTTGTTTTATCATGATTGAATAATAAAATTAAAAAATAATTAATTATACGATGAAAGAAAATATATCAATATTCAATTATCGGATGTAGTTTTCAAATTAGCATTTCAACGCCTAATCAATGCCCCAACAGCTCATATATATATATATATATATATATATATATATATATATATATATATATATATATAGTTGGAGTTGTAACAGGAAGATTATATCAAATCACCAACTATTGTGGTTTTATTAGTTAATGAAAGTTGTTGATAAGCGTAGACTATATTGGCCGAGGGGTCGGTCGTAATATTGGGATAACTTTGTACGTGTAATTGGGCAAGATGGTTTCAAAATGTCATTCTCATGTTTTCATTATTATTAATTATTATTATTATTATTATTAATTTGAAAACAGATCTTGAAGGTCAAAAAACTCAGCGACTGTCCTCTTTCATACGTCTTTTGTTCCATTACGTACAGTTTGCGGCTCTCCTCCATATTGTAACATGTGCATGATCATACGCCACGCTAGTAATTTGTCTCGTCGAGTTCTTCCAAGGAAGTAGGAGATCGTGCAATTGCTCTTCTATTCTTTCCTCTTCTTTTAACAATCTTTAATCTCTTCTTGAGGCTTCGGAGTTTTTGTTTTTCTAGATTGGCTCATCCAGCTCTAGTATTTCATACACCGAGAGACCCATCATCACATCTATCGACTTAACTGGTCGATCATTTATTTAATTTAACTGATTGATTGATTTTTTTAATATTTAGAAAAATTTAAAATCTTATTTACTTTTCATATTTTTTTTTATGTATGTTAAATAAACTTTGAATATATAAGAGTATAATCAATTTGGTTCATTCGAAAGTTCATTTTAAACTTGATTTTTTTTTTTAAAAAAGGACAAGTTTCATAAGACAGCCATGACCATGTAAGCAGAAAAGGGGAGCTGGTGTAAATTGAATAATTCGTAGTTGAAAGCATACGTCGGAATTCATTCTTTGCCCCCATGCAATGTCATCAAGGGGGATGGACCTTACTAATTAGAGGGGTCGTGAATTTATTTAGAATTTATGATCACACATGCATCGCGAGACCAGCTGCGGTAGCTGAAGAGATTGTCTATGAGCTGTACTAAAGAAGGGATCGAAGAGAAATAATTTTGATGAGGGAGAGCGGTTAATTGGAAAAATAAAATAAAAAAATCACCAGACCATTTATTTTATTTGATATTTGCATCACTAATTATTAGGCATGGGAGATGAAAATGCAAGATTTGTGTTTTATTAACTGGGTGTCCAAGCCGGCTTGCACGTGCCTCGACTAATCTTACGAATCTTGAAGTTAACGATCATATAAATCTCTAATGATCCTGAAATTTATAAAACTCGAACTAATAATCTTTAAAAAATAAATATATATCTCTCGCAGTTAAAATCCAAGATTTATTTCATGCATGTACGTACATGGAAGAGAAAGGAACGCAAATTGGCCTGGTATAAGATGGTATTGAAGACGATTCATGCACTTGTTTCTACGATGGGTCCTGCCTTGCTCATTTAATATAATTAAAATAATAAATTATCAAAATAAAAATAAAGATATTAAATAAGAAAATATTGATGTAGTTGTTTTTATCTTGTTTGCAGCGCATGCAGCAACACTGCTAAGTGTAAATTCTTTATGCTTTTACGATATAAAAAAGATTGACTTCTTACCATCATCCTTCTCGCAAGTCCAAAAGGGAATATATTTTCTATTTATTTTCTTCCCCTTTTCCGTAAAACGTAGAGCATACAATTCAATATTGTTGCGGTCAAGAGACTCTCGAAAGATCATTTTGACTCGTTTGTCTCCTTGATTTTCAATTCAAATTACGAATGGCGTGTTTGCCTTGCCGTGACAAAAAAAATAAAAAATAAATAAATAATCGTATTTCCCATCTTGCAATTTTTTTAATCTTTTTTACTTGAAAGATAATAATTATGGATTAATTACTTGCTTATTTAAAATTAACATATCAAAATAATCTAAAAATATAAAAAAAATTAAATTTTAATTAATCTTTGTTTAGACCGCACTCCAAGACGGGTAAACAGTGCATAGAGAGAGATCTGAGCATTCAATTGTAAAACAAAAGGAATTGTCCCCCCCCCCTTTCCTTTTTTTTTATTGTTTGAGGTCTTTCTGGGTTCAAATGAAGGCAGGTTGTGGTATAAAACAATACTCCCACTACCCAAAGACGTGTTAAAGATGAAAATGATGCCTTCTCATTTCACAGCCTCTCGCATTTATACCTCCAAGCATGGGCAATGGTCTCTACATGTCTACTTGGACAACCCACTAAATTGAATGGGCCTCATGGTGGGCCACAGAAAGGTAATTCGGGTCACTCCCTTTATGATTTTTATCGATGGCACCACCACCATTTCCAAAGCTATACATAAAAATAAAACAAAAAATATAATGAAAATAAAAGCTGTGGTTGCACCCGGGACCTCAAAAAGTAAAACTATGCCTATGCTATCGTTTCCTTGCCGGGTGGAAAGAGTTGTTTTTTAAAATATTATTTTATTTAAAATATAATTTTTTTAATATTAATATATCAAAAAATTTGATAATATCAAAAAAATATTATCAACTAAATATAAAAATATTTAATTGTGGCTGCTTTTCAAAAGTGATTTTTACTTGAAAATGCATTAATATATATATTTTTATTTTTTAAAAATTATTTTTAATATCAGCGCATCAAAACGATCTGAAAATATAAAAAAAAATTAATTTGAAGTAAAGAAAAAAATAAAAATAAAATTCAAATTTTGAAAAAAATGTTTTTAAAACGTAAAAACAAACAGAATTTTACAAAACTTAGTTAAAAAAACATGTAAAAATTGCTTCACAAAAATTACATTTTAAACTCAATTTTTTGATAACCCTATAATATAAAACACAATTTAATATATTAACAAATATCTAATTATATGTTTTACACCGCAAATACAAAAACTAAGACTAAACAAACACAGTAAAAAAGGGGGAGAATCATCAAAGCTTTAGGCGTTTTTTGTTGCTGCATTTTGAATTTTTTTTTGTTGTAGATTATTTTTTAAAATAATTTTTAATCATTTTGATATAATAATAACAAAAATAAAATAAAATAAAAATTTAAATATATTTTTAAATAAAAAAAACTTTAGAAAAACATCAAACCAACAAACTTTTTAAAACTGTGCCAGTGGACCACGAGCATGAAACCGAATAAAAATGTCACTTACGTAATAAATCAAAAAAACGAGGTCAAACAAGGGTGTAAAGAAAATGACCTGTTGATACTCTGGTGTGGTTCTTAGGCTATTCCGTCACGTCACGATGAAACCAGAGAGGATGAGAGAGAAAGATACTGTGTAGTTTCCATTTTTATCTGTAAAAACTAGACAAAGGGAGGGCATATTTGTCCTGAGAAATTATAAACGATCAAGAAAACACGAAAGAAAAAAAAAAAAGCTGACCTGGTTTTTAGTATATCTTGCATAGTACGTACTACTATCAACGTTCCCTAGGCAAAAGCCGGCTCATTACTCGTCCCCCCCTCCCCCCTCCCCCCTCTCTTTTTCATTTTTCACAAGGTTTTTTTCTTTTTATATTTACAGGTACTAAATAAGTAAATAACTCTCTCGCTCTCTCTTCTTCACTACAGTGTCGTCGTCGTATGGTTTTCGTTTGTAAAGATTCCTCCATAAGCACAGGGCATTAAAAAGAGAGAGAAAGTTAAGCAAAAACCAAAGCAAAAGAAAATTGTAGAGAGAGAAATTTATAAAAACTAGTGCAATAACTCTCCGGGTCCGGGAAATGCCCTTCTCTCCGGCGTTTCCGTTTCCTCATAACCACCAAACAACATCAAATGCCCAACCCAACAAATGCTGCCATAAATAACAATTAGAGATTTTAAAGCAGGAGAGAAATTTGCGGAGAGAAGAGCGCGAGGGGTGTTTTTTTTATGTGAGCTACAAAATGCGTGAAGGACTTATCGTTGATGAGGTAACCGGCGTCGTTTCAACCACAAAGAAGAAGAAATCAGGAGAGCTAGACAATACTACTACTAATAATAAGCAGCTAGATAAGGTTATACTACTCGTGGCAGACCAAGATATCACAAAACAAGCAGCTATTCCACCACTACCCATTGTTGTTAGCCGCGCTCGATCCCAATCCGCCACCCGCCGTGTCACTCCTGCCACCACGGTCGTCACTGCCAGCAGCTCGTCAGGCACCACTGTAGAAAAGCACCTCCCGAACGGGGATCTCTACATCGGATCATTCTCAGGTCACGCGCCACACGGATCCGGGAAGTACATCTGGACCGACGGGTGTATGTACGAAGGCGAGTGGCGCCGCGGAAAAGCATCTGGGAAAGGGAAATTCTCTTGGCCTTCAGGAGCTACCTTTGAAGGGGGATTTAAGTCGGGTCGGATGGAAGGATCCGGCACTTTTATCGGATCCGACGGGGACACGTACCGCGGGTCATGGAGCTCCGATCGAAAACATGGGCATGGGCAGAAAAGGTACGCGAATGGAGATTTCTATGAAGGGACATGGAAGAAGAATTTTCAAGACGGGCAAGGGAGGTATGTGTGGAAAAATGGGAATGAGTATGTTGGTGAGTGGAAAAACGGCGTCATTTCAGGGAGAGGAGTTTTGATTTGGGCTAATGGGAATAGATATGACGGGCAATGGGAAAATGGAGTGCCGAAAGGGAATGGGGTGTTTACATGGCCAGATGGGAGCTGTTATATTGGGAACTTGAATAATCATAGCAAGGATATAAAAGGACAGCAATTGAATGGCACATTTTATCCTGGGAATGGGAAGGAATGTTGTTTAAAAGGGAACAAGAGTGATTTGGTTTTAACCGCTACAACGACAAGGAAGAGATCGTCAGTTGATGGAGGGCGAGGGAGTGGGATGAATTTTCCTAGGATTTGTATTTGGGAAAGTGATGGGGAAGCTGGTGATATTACCTGTGATATTGTTGATAATGTGGAAGCAGAGATGATTTATCGAGATGGTTTAGGGTTGGATCGAGATGGGATTAGACAGTTTAGAAGGGCCCCCTGTTGTTTTAGTGGTGGAGAGGTTAAGAAACCCGGCCTTCCCATCTCGAAAGGGCATAAGAATTATGATTTGATGCTTAATTTGCAATTGGGTATTAGGTAAGTTTTTCTTTTAAATATTGTTTTATTATATGGAATGAATCTGTGGGCGTTTGCTTTGTGTTTGATTGCTTTTATGTTGTGTCTTTGTAAGTTGAGATGGGGGTTTTGATTCTGTAATGGTGGGCATTTAATTTTAGGTATTCTGTTGGGAAGCATGCCCAGATTTTGAGGGATTTGAAGCCAAGTGATTTTGATCCCAAGGAGAAATTCTGGACGAGGTTTCCACCCGAAGGATCAAAAATTACACCTCCACACCAGTCTTCTGATTTTCGATGGAAGGATTACTGTCCTGTGGTGTTTAGGTATTGCGTTCTCTACTTTGAAATTGCCCGAGCATGTGATTTTTATTTCTCGTTATATTTTGGAACTTTTAAGGTTCATCCATGCTCTCTATTGCGTTTTCTTTCGCCCTTGATATGATATTCAATATTCATAAATTTGAGCCTTCTACAATTGGCTGTACACGTTATTCCGACTTGCTTATGTTTTATTCTTTCTTTTTGCTATGGTGGTGACCTTTATTTCCCCTGGGTGTGTCAGACGTTTGAGAGAGCTTTTTCAAGTAGATCCTGCTGATTACATGCTAGCTATTTGCGGCAATGATGCCCTTAGAGAGCTTTCTTCTCCGGGGAAGAGTGGAAGCTTCTTTTATCTTACTCAGGACGATAGGTTTATGATAAAGACGGTAAAGAAATCAGAAGTCAAGGTTAGTTGTCCGCCTCATTTACTTCTGTCTTGTTAAATTTGAATTTTGTAATGGTAGAAAACAGTTTCAAAGGTGCGTGAGTGGCAATTGGTAAATTGCTCATGTCTTTGCTTTCACATTTTTTCTTAACTACACGACCAAAAGGCGGGACAGTTGCATTGATTCTGAAGTTTGGTGATCCATGTTCAGGTGCTTATTAGGATGCTTCCCAGTTATTACCAACATGTTTGCCGGTATGAAAATTCACTGGTGACAAAGTTCTTTGGTGTGCATTGTGTTAAACCGATTGGTGGACCAAAGGTAAGTTGAAGAGAAATATTTTGTTTCAACTGTTTTGCTCGTTAATGGAACTTTTTTCCATGTCTGATCATAACGTTTATTTGGAAACCAGACCCGTTTCATTGTGATGGGCAATCTCTTCTGTTCAGAGTATAGAATACATCGAAGATTTGACCTGAAAGGATCCTCCCATGGCCGCACAGCAGATAAGCCTGAGGGTGAGATTGATGAAACCACAACTCTCAAGGACCTTGATCTCAACTTTGTTTTTCGTCTACAGCGGAATTGGTTCCAGGAGCTTATCAAGTAAGTTTCAATATGCTGTATATTTTCTGTTAGGCATTTGTTTCACTGGAATTTCCAGTTGGCTTATGTTGCGTGGCTCATAACATGCCATCTGATGATGACCAGGCAAATTGATCGTGATTGTGAATTTTTGGAAGCTGAGAAAATCATGGATTATAGTCTCTTGGTTGGTCTACACTTCCGTGATGACAATAATTATGACAAAATGGGATTGTCACCATTTCTTTTGCGTTCTGGTAAGCAAGCATAGTGTCAATTTTAAAAGGATTGCGATTTTTGTGTTTCTTTAGTTTTTTCATCAATACATGTGCTACATGCAGGAAAGAAGGATTCTTATCGGAATGAAAAGTTCATGCGTGGGTGTCGCTTTCTTGAAGCAGAGCTTCAAGACATGGATCGGGTTTTATCTGGCAGGTATATTTCTTGTCTTTCCGTATTAATTCCTAGTTTCATTTTATCACCCACTACCCGCTCTTGGTATAAAGTGTGAAATAAAAATGGTTTTTGTACTATCAACTGCTGTCTTGTGAATATATGTATATAAAATATTTGCAAGAGCTTGTGGTTGAGTGTTGTTTTTAGCATTAAAGATGGCCAATAATTTCTGGTATTGAAATTGGCTATTGTCAATGGAATAATTGAATGTGGAGTCTGATGAATGGGCTGAAATTGTGGGGGGTAATTCAGTAAACAACAGTTGTTTGTGGGGACACATACATGATCCTATGATTTACAAGATAAGAGCGATGCTTTCATTGAACCGTGTTGCTGAATTAGACAAGTCTTCATTCTTTGGCAAAGCTTTTAACTTGGATTAATGAAAGCTTTGTGCTCATGATGGTGCGAACCATTCTTATTCAAGCCATTTAAATTTGGAGCATAAATTTTGCTTCCATGATAAATATTGGGAAGTTTTGATTTGCTAATATTTATTTGCGCATGTTTTTTATTTCTTTATGATGAAAAGATTTTTTGGTAAACTTTTTTTACATTTGATGAACTGTGAATAATGTGTTGAAATTCCAACTTCTTGTTTCAGGAAATCTCTAATAAGATTGGGAGCAAACATGCCAGCAACGGCAGAGCGGATGGTGAGGCGGAGTGATTTTGATCAGTATACCCCTGGTGGATTTAGCCATTTGACCCCTTCTCGAAGTGATGAAGTCTACGAAGTGGTCCTTTATTTTGGAATTATTGATATCTTACAAGACTATGATATTAGCAAGAAGTTGGAGCATGCCTACAAATCCTTGCAAGCAGACCCTACCTCAATCTCAGCTGTAGATCCAAAACTCTATTCAAAGAGGTTCCGGGATTTCATTGGGAGAATATTTATAGAAGACAGGTAGCAGCGGCCAAGGATGCTTGCAAGTAAAAAGTGTTGGTTGAATTTGAACTGCGCCTTTCCGTGGGGAATTATGCTGATGCGGGCAATGGTTCGATCAAATAATCTGCTTGTTGCAGAGACCAAGCTACTGCAGATTGTGGTGAAGATAACTCGCCAGGCCGTTTTTGAGGTGGTGCTTTTATGGCTGAATTTTGAAGATCAGCCATAAAGTTGAAGGGGGGAGAGGGAAAGTGTGATTCTGATGTCCTTTTTAAAATATCTCGGAGATTTTTGTGGCGACGAAGGATTTTGTGAAGGTTTGAAAGATAGGTATAGGGAACAGGGAAATGTTATTTTTTCCCCAGAGAGAGAAGATTCAAAACGGGAGGGGGCATTGGAATAAGAAAAGTGTACAGCTTATAGAAAAGATGAATGGTTTATGGGATTTTTTGAGGGTTATATATTTAAAAATTGTTTAAATCACACCTCCCATTAGAGAGGTCCCATGTTCTCTCTCGCTCTCGCATCCTTGGACTGTTGTTTGTATATAAACGGGCACTCTCTGCTGTATAGAAATGGGGTCATTGCTTTACTTTTGCAGTGAAAGGGAGGCCATTGAGCAGGAAGAGTTAAGACATGAAAAGGAGAGAAAGCACATGAAAGATTCGCTGTTGCTCCTTTCTTGCTCTTGCATCCTTTGTTTATTACCCCTTTACTTCTTTTACTGTAGACATTGAAATAAAAAATAAAAATTCAACACTGCTACTTTTGAAGAATGAGTTTTTTTTTCTTTGATCAACGTTGAATCTCATTCCATGACTGGATATCACAGCTCCAAAGGCTTCTCTGTGCGAAGGGTAATTTTACCCGATCATCAGTACATGCAAAAAGATAGCTTTTTTGGCAAGCTAAGTATTCTACGGTCATTGTTCTGCATAAGCAGTTAATGGCAGCCAGTTTGATGGCAGACACCACACTTCTTGCATCAGATTCAAAAATCACATGTAGCATTCCTTAATGGCAGCCAATTTGATGCCCGTCTCTTTACGCGCTAGAGCTTCAGCTTGTAATCCTAAGGCCACCTTGCATGTCCAAGCTCTGCCCAGAACAATTCTCCCCTTCTATCTCTTGCCACAAAAGCTACTGGATGCATCACAATTAAATTTTTAATCTGTCCATTGTTTGGAGGAATCCAACTATGCTGCCGCGCAAAGACATTTACTTGAACTTGGATCCCCTTGTCTTTTATCCAGAATTTGAGAATCTCTCTCCCATTTTTTACTGTTATTCCTGGAAGATTGGGAGGGTAATTTAGTCACTTGGAGATGGATGAAATAGGGGGGTCATGGGGACTGGAGAGGTCAAAGAGGGTTGCAGAGGGAGGGAGTCCAGCCTAGCTGTAGCTGGGGTCCAACGCTCCCCACAACTATAGAGTTTTGTAGCTCCTTTTGACCTTATGGTTCTCTTTATGGGACCTTCTAGTATCTGATTACTCAGACCCAAGGCACGGGTCTGTGTCGCTGTGATTCCTGGGGCCATGCCTTGATCTCTCGATGATAAGTGCCGCTTTCAAGTTCATCATGCTAATTAAGGTATTATCCAATTGATTTATAGCCGTTTGATTTCTGGAAAAATTCAATCTTACATTTGTTTCCATCTTATTAATTTTTTATGACACAAGATAATAAGATTTTTTGAGCATTTATTCTCACATTTTTTTTTAAATAATTCTTAAATATTTTCAATTGCCTTAAAAAAAAAACGAACTTTAAATTTGCATTTTATCAATGTTACATGATAGAAAAAAATATATACATAAAAAATAAAAAAGTATTTCATCGAAGAAACAATGGCATAAAATAAATTTGTTTTTAAAATAATATTAAAATAAAATTTTATATTCTCAAAACATAAAGCATACAAAGATATATAATTTTTATTTTCATTATCTTCATCTTTTATATTCCAAAACAATAACCAAATATTATCTGCAACTATTTTCCCCCCTAGTATTTTAGGGCTTCTCTTCGTAATAATGAAACCTTTTATGAAAATCATTAAATGAATACACATATGCAAGAGAAAGTTCAATGTGTACTTTATAAATTTTAAAACCTAGGCTGTAATTAGCAAAACATTATTAGGTTTTACATTCATCTCCTTTTAATTTAACTTTCTCAAAGAACTATCTTAAATAAAAAAAAAAAAACTTAAGTTATTAGTTGAGATTTCAAGATATAATTTATATTATTCTCTAATACACCCTTTCAAGTGAAAGTCATTTGGGCTTAAAACTTACAAAGACTCACACACTACCTTATGCTTAATTTTTTTTAATTGATTAGAATGGAGATGATGAGATTCGAACTTATAATCATTAGATCATCAGACTCTGATACCATGTCAAAGAACCATATCAACTCAAAAGCTTAAACTGTTAAATGAAACTCTAAGATATGATTTATATTGTTTTCTAACAATCTTTAATATGTAGAGTTTTTTCTTTCAATTCCAGAACATGCAATTCATTTCAACTTACCAATATATGATATAAAAAAAAATTAGGTTCTCAACTTTTTATTTGACTAGAAAGTAATGATATTTTCCCTAAAAAAAGTTTATGGAATCAAATTTCAAATAAATAGAGGAATAATATGTAAACATTTATGTAAAAGAGAATCATTTTAAGACAAATGTCATTATTATTGATTACAAATTCAAGTATTTACAACTATTGTTTGTTTGTTATTCTATTGCATTACAGTGCTTTTATCTGTCTTTTATATATGTATATATGTCTAAAACAAATGAACAATAAATAGTTTTTAACTATTTGGACTTGATATTTTTACTATGTATGGTTTAACAAGAAGACAACTATCTTAATATAATAACAAAGAAATGAGGAATGAAGGTAGTTGGCCACGAAAAACTTGTTAGTGAAGATGTCCTGTAACTAATTGGTTGGTTACGTGTAACACTGATTTTATTCATATAAAATATATTTATTATTAATAAAAATTTTCTTTATCTTTAATATTTAATTATATTTGATTAATGAATCTAATGTTTGATTAATGAATCTAGAGCAAAGATAAAAAAAAGATACCTTGCATAGAAAATTATAAAGTTGTTATAATTATGAGATTTCTATTTCATCAAAACATTATTCCTTAATGTTACTAGTTAATGTTCTATTAAGACTAGATATTAATTAGAGTTGTTGAGACTGATGCATATTATGTTTATTTTTTTTATGAAAGAAAACAATTGCTCTCATAAAATGAGGTATGAAGGATACATGCAACTAATATGCAAGTGCTTGTGAGATGACATGTACATTGAACTGACCCACAAAAAAATCTTATATGAAGAGATCACCTATCTATGGAAAAGCTCACGTGATAGTTGTGTAAGTGGTTCTTAGACTTGAAATTATTAAGTTATCTTAAATAGAAATTGTTATGTTTTGATCCTAACCACGTCTTAATCAAGGGTAATACATGGGCAGATATTGAGTATAGCATAAACTATATGAAGATATTTAAGTAATTAAGAGATGATTCATCACCCTAGGTGAATTAGATAAAATATTTCATATATTCTCAAATAGTATTTATTGTGAAATTATTAGTTAAGGTGGAATAAGTCTTGAGAAGAGTTTCAAAATTTTATTCAAAGAATCAATGATTATAATGTTGAGAACTAACATGATTTAACAAAGCAGACATATTCCATGCTATAATATCTAAATCGAAACATTCATGATGAAGGGATAATAATTACACTGATAAACTAGTCATTGAAAGGTTAAGCTAAACCACTTATGGCTTTTTTAATATTTAAAGGATCATGACAAGTTGCTAGACATTGTACTTGATCTTAAAATATAAGTCAATCAATTATTAAATTGATAATAAATTAAATTGTTTAATTTATTTATTCTTATTTTATTTAGGATTATGATTTATATTTTTGCCAAATTATTAGGGAACCTAATGAGTGATACACATAAAAACCATCATTGGTAATCAAGTGTGACTTGATTGTAAATAAATTTTAGCAATTGAGGACTAGAATATAATTAATATAGAGTAATACAATTCTAGACCCATAAATAATTAAGTAAGGACTTGATTGAATAAATTTCTAAAATTAGCCTAAAATAATATATGTAATATTATTTAAGGAGCAAATTGATATTTTACTATTTATAGGGTTTTTAAGTTTTTTTATAAATAAAATATTATGCCTCTTATTTTCTAAGGTGAATAGAGTACAATACAAAAATATCTAAAATACAAAACAAAAAAGCTAGTACTCTAAGGAATAACAATCTCTCTCTCCTAAAAAGATTTAGAAGATTTTGTATTGGTGGTTTGTGTGGATTACCGTTAGAAGCCAGACACCTGGATGACTTGGTTTGCAACAATCCAGTCTTGAAATAATTATTTAAAACAAAAAATACTTATAGAGATGAAGTGGGCCTTTGATTTTTTTTTTTAACAAATGGATGCATATATACGCTCATAGATAACACATTCTACTGGTAGCATTATGTATGTTATATCCCACGTATGTAGATGGGCATATGATCTGCGTAATATTCATCTTTGGGGTCAAAGCTTAAGAAGTCAGAATACTTTAATCAATAACACTTCATAAGTAAATGTGCTATATATTTAAGAAGTTTGTGAGTTGAGACAAGATCTTGATTTAATATATATATTCTTCTTTTGATTATGATCCCAGAAGCATGCCTGGCTAGCAGATTAGAGTAATTGATGCTTCTTTAGAGTTTTTAATTTGTAACAAATATTGGCCACGAAACAAAAACCTCTACTGATCTACTTCACACTGGGCACCCATGGATTTAAAGTTTCTACCTCGTCTCCTACTAATTTAATAAGGCTACCGTAAGCCAGCTAGTTCGAAAAGGAAATTCATTTTACATGCAAATGCCAGAATAAAAATTCTTTATTTATTGCTCTAAGAAAATTATTGTTCTTCGTTTTGGGATGATTTTCAAAAACTTTAACGACACCTCCAGTTTTTTATTTTCTTATGTAAAGTCGTTAGATGAAAAAAACTCAATGATTACTCCAACTCTTCCATTTCCTCAACAAAATTTGGTTTGCAAGCAAACAACTAAAGATGGAACAGATGAAGCATAGCTGCAGAATTCTCAAATTAAACTGACATATAGAATAGAGTTACATTTGTATAACGCAGATGGGATGCTTTGCACAATGCACATTGCCTCAAAAGCATAAATATTAAGCTTATTTACTCAAAAGAGGGTACAAATGGATCTTTAATCTGATACGGATCTAAGTGAAATCTCTAGTGTTTGTTTTATGGGCTTATATTGTCAGATGTCACCGATGCAGATGCATATATATAGTAGAAATAATTTAATAAAATGGTACTCTCCAAGCCCCTGTCTACGTTAATTCAGACAGAATCATCGTCTATGGCAAACATGCATTAGTTGTAACGTGTTAGTCTTTGATTTTCACTACCTTATTGTTTGTCCAGGTATTTACGCTCACCTAGCTGGGCTGGTTGTCTTCTGTATGTCCATCTTTGTGACACATAATTATAATAGTACTGTGTGTTCGATAAGCTGGAAACTAGAATGTCTTGGTTGTAGATTACAATCTTTCTTTTAAAGATTTCTTCTGAAAATAATTTATTTATGAGGAATATGCATAAGAAAGTCCCAATTAGAATAACGTGAAAATCAATGTCTAGAAATTAAATGATTAAGGTGAGGTTCACAAAATCCCAGGAAATAACAAGGTAGAGGGATCCTTCCTTTTTCTTCTAATCAATTGAAGTGAGATCTTTTACGAGAACATAAAATCTTCAACGAGGCATGTTACTGCCATTTCATGAAAGTTGGGTGATTGATCACTTGTATTTTTCACTCGTATCAATTATGGGATAACAACTACCAATATCATTTTTAGCCCAATGACAAGATGATTATCATGTCAAAAGATGGTCAACTTAGCTCTTTTGTTTCCACTAACTCTTGAATTTATTATCGTTGTATATGAACTTGATATTCATAATTTTAAAAAATCCCATATAATGCAAAAAAGGAGTTGAAATGCAAAACATGGAGATATATAATATAAAAAACAGGGACAGGACTGACATATGTACACTTTTTTGAAAGAATTTAAATGACCGAGCAATACAAAAGCAAAGGAGAGGAAGAAAAAAAAGGAGACTATACATGTATTCCTAGACATGAGTGGGAAAGAAATGGATAAAAAGAAAAAAAGTTTGGGATATCAGAGACACTACATAAATAAATTCAATAAGCTAACACTTAATTTAACAAAAAGAATTCAACAACATAAGGAAAAATTATCAACAATAATTAGAATGTATTATGTGCTCAGCCCAAATAAGATGGGTGTGCCCACTCATTGGCATGTGTAGAATACATGTTGCATGCCCAAGTGAACTAAATTTTCAGACTGAATAGATTGGAATTTCTATGTGTATTGACTGAAATATATTCTTAATCCACCTAGACTAACTTATGTCAACAGAGCATGCATTGTCAAGAACACATTTTAATACACCTTTTAAATTCTTCAAAGTTAGAAAGACATCACATGTCACCCACGACACACACTTAATTTTTTTCAGTGCTTCTCTAAAATCATCCACTAGTATTCATGGCACACACCAAATTCTCGTGTAAAATAGAGCCACCTTTTTTCTCCCTAATGGTTATCTCCTGCCAGCATGTCTCTCCAAAAAAGTACCTTACGAGCATCAATCTTTCCACCAATGAACACTAACAATTGTCATCAATTAACAAGGGCATCTTGCTCTCTTGTACGATGTAGAAGCCTTCACCATTCTTTGCATTTCCACTCTCCATAAGGTAAGTTCGTAAGACTTGAGGTATAAAAGTATCTCATGTCAACAGGTAAAAACACATTTAACACATCCAACAAGTTTTAACAAGAACAAAAAAAAAATAGATGCAAATAGACAACTTTAGGTTCTTGAAGGAACATGTCAGAACAACGTGTAAACAAGTAGGCATGAGAACAATTGTACTCTAACTCTCTAAAAAAGTCGCTCCTACTTGAAAAAAAACATTTCCCTATTGGACATTCTATGAGTGGTTATCACTATCAATCTCCTTCTTCATCTACTCCTTGTAAAAAACAATCTTGACATGAGTCAAGATCAACAACTGTACAGATTCTTGAGGAACATTACCACCACCTACTGAGAGACTCTCCACTTTGTTGTCAAGTGTTGCGAACTCCTCTCTCTAAGAATTGCATCTCTATGAAAGTTAACTTAGATAACTACAATGTGCCTTATAGAACTTAGAAAGCATTTACAAAATGAACAAAGTACCTTAGAGTTTGTAAGGCAAGACAACACTATATGAAAAATCCTCCTAATAACATTTAATGAATCTGCTTGAGTGTGGTAACACAACATAGAGCTTGACTCCATCTATGAATTTGGTGATCTCTATGCTAAATTTATTTATCATTTCAACACAAGCATACCAGTTAAAAAGAGCATCAGTAAGCTTAGTGCCATAACATAACGAGAAGATGAGAGCATCAAAACATATCTCAAAAGGTTTAATGAAAAAATATTCAACATGAAAAATCTACTTGAACCTATTGCTAAAACCCTAATTAATAAAGTCTATAACTATTCTTTGTAGGAGAAATTATAAATGTTTCTTGACATAACTTTTCTTGAATGAAACAAGTAATGAAAAACTATATTTGAGTAGAGGAAGTAAATGTAACATGACAATGACAACTATATTTTTAACCATAGGGAGCATAATCTCCCCAACACCATTAGCCTGTCATAAATAATTATCAATAAGGAAATGAAAAGATCTTATACAGTTAAGAATGAAAATATTAATCTTTAAAATTCCTAAATTCAAGATCTCTCATAAAAAAGGAAAAAAGATGTGTCAATTAATTGCCGATTTTTATTTTTCGGGGTTCAACACTATATATAGGAGTTCGGGATACAAAAAAAAAAAAGGTACAAATAGATAGAAAGAGAAGTCTAGCTAAAAAAGAAAGGCAAAGAGAGAATAGTCCAAAAAAAAAAAAAACCCTATTCATCTCCTTCCTTCTCTCTCTAAGTAAAAATCCTAGCCACCCTTTCCTTTTATCTCCTTCCAAACCCAAAGGAAAAACATCGACAACTAGCCCACTCTTCATCATCCCAAACTTGACAATAACAAGTCCACCAGAACACCTACACAACCTCCAACTCTCTCACCTAATTTCCATAACAACTACCATGCACCATCATGATAATATCTTTTAAATTAAACAACCCTACTGTCTGATTGACCACGACCTCTCTTTGGCCAAACATAGTCACCCATAACCACCTTTTTTCTGTTGAAATTGGCCTCAATATCCACCCAATAAACAACCCGAAAACATAGCCTTTTATCACCAAACTAGTCAAAAATCAACATTAATCAACCTTAAAATCACCTTCAAATTTGATTTATCCAAAATATAATGATTGTTCTCAGGGTTGAAATCGTAAGGGTGAACACTACAACATTTAACAGTTTTACCGACGGAATTTTTCTGTCGGCGTAAGACACACATTCCGTCGGTAATTAATTTACCAACGAAATCACCGACGGAAATGCTCCGTCGGTGAATCTTTCATCGGTAATTTTTTGTCCGTTGGTAAATTCGTTGATAATAAAAAATATTATTACCGACGGATTTACTGACGGAACAGACACGTAAAAAAAATTACGTGCTTCATTCCGTCGATATATCCCTCGAAAAAGACCATCGGTAATTCCGTTGGTAATTATTTAAAAATATTTTTAAAAAATCCATTTTATAAAATTATAAAATAATTGAATTAACATAAACCAACACTCTATAATATATACTCAAAATGCTTGGAAAAAAGAATAAGAAAATCAACTCAAAAAAATTTACAACAAATAAATAAAACGAAAAAATAAATTCAACTAAAAAAATTCATATGAAAAAAATGAAGTTGCAATTGCTAAAAATTTAAAAATCCTATAAATAAATCAACTAAAAATTGATGTCATATATAAAAAAAATCTCACAACAACATTTATACAATTATTAAGAACAAAAACAATTAAAAATAAAATAAAAAACAAATATAGTGAAAAAATCATGAAAAAAGAAGAAAAAAAAATCTTACCTTAATGTAGATGCAAGTGAAGCTAAGGAGAGAATTTTTTTTTGTAAAGCATATTAATTAAAAAAAACTAAGAGGATAAAAGAAGAAAGAAGAAGAAGACATACCCGAGCATGGAGAAGAAGAGAAGGAGATGGTGAGAGAAGAGAAGAGAAAGAAATAGATATTGATATTTTTTACATATAGTGAAGAAGAAGAAGAAGAAGAAGAAGAAGAAGAAGAAGAAGTAGAAGAATAAGAAATGAGTTGCAATTGCTAAAAATTTAAAAATCCTATAAATAAATCAACTAAAAATTGATGTCATATATAAAAAAAATCTCACAACAACATTTATACAATTATTAAGAACAAAAACAATTAAAAATAAAATAAAAAACAAATATAGTGAAAAAATCATGAAAAAAAAAGAAAAAAAAATCTTACCTTAATGTAGTTGTAAGTGAAGTTAAGGAGAGAAATTTTTTTTGTAAAGCATATTAATTAAAAAAGACTAAGAGGATAAAAGAAGAAAGAAGAAGAAGACATACCCGAGCATGGAGGAGAAGAGGAGATTGTGAGAGAAGAGAAGAGAAGAGAAAGAAATAGATATTGATATTTTTTACATATAGTGAAGAAGAAGAAGAAGAAGAAGAAGTAGAAGAATAAGAAATGAGCCTGTCTCTTGTGAAATAAGAGGATTCAGACTTTTTATTGGGGCGCGTTAGTGACGGTTTTACCGACGGATAATTAAATATTAATATTTTTTAATTATTCTCGGTAATTCCGTCTGTAATATTTAATTTAAAATTTCAATTTCATAAAAAGTTTTCAGAAACCGCCAACAATCACTGATGATTTTTCAATTCGTCAGTGATTCCGTCTAAAATATTTAAATGAAAATTTTAAATTAATTGAATTTTTTCAGAAAACCATCAAATAACACTGACGACTTTTCATTCCGTCGGTGATTTTGTCTGTAAAAAACAACAATTAACAATGCAATTGCAAAGTGAACAGTTCTGGAGCTCTTTGGAAAATACCGACAGAATTATTCCCTCGATAGGAATTAACAGTGCAATTTCCGTCGGTAAAAATGACATGTCATCATTTTTTTTGCTTTGTTTTAATTTTTTTTCTCACTGTAATTTTCTCGGTATATACCAAGGGAATATTTTTGTCGGTAAAATCCCTCGGAGATTTACCGATGAAAATATTCCCTCGGTATTTCCATTTATATTTATCGATTTTCTGGTTGTGGAATAAATGTTTGTTCATCGTGATGCTTGTCTTGTAATAAATGTTTTTAATGTGTTTTATACATTAAATTTTATTTTGTGTTTATTTTCATGTTTTGTTATGTATTTACTCGTTATACATTAAAGCTTTTTTTTTTTTATCGAGCCATTTAAATTTTACGTTCTTAATGAGGCTTTTATGAACAATTTAGTAACGTAGTTAATTAAACCGGTCGATCTTTTTCGAGAAGAAGCAAATATACGTGTTGGCGTCGAATAATTACATTCAGATTGAGAGCATTCATTACGTTTGTTTCAGAATGTCTTCTTATTTAGCTTGCAAAAGTAATGGAACCCAGCCAAATAAACTCATTAATTAATTATTCAATAAACAATCTTTCGTAGTTTATTCGGCTTTTTAACTCTTTTTTTGCGGTGTTTTCAGGAAAGGAAGATCAATCCAAGCTAATAAAATTTTACAAACATTTCAAATTTGTATATGCTTCATAAGCATACCAACTTTTCTCATCTACTCTCGACATTTTGTTTAATAGTTGGGTCAATAGCAACATTCATCCTACAAATAACTGTGCAGTAAGCTATGCTTAATTCCACTTTTTCGCATCCATGCTCAAATAACATCCTACAAGTTGAGTTTGGCAGGAATTAAATGATGCATGTAATGGATTTATGAGAGCACGTGTGGCCAAGTTGTACTTAGATGTCAAACCCACCGCATTCTAGGTGGTAGGAGAGCCGAGTGTCCTCCTTTTGAGCCATGAAATGAGAGAAATCCCGTGTGCAATAGCTGTGTGTGTGCATGTTATTTCACAATCACATCTAGCTGAGGACCCAGCATGCAACCTCCATGCAATATTGAGAGTTAAGAGCGACGGAGACTATACCTAAAGCTAAAAAAACCCTTCGAAATGGACCTGCCTTAACCAACCAAAACCTGAAATCGGTCTCGCCTACCTCATGAAAGATCTAGATACGGTTGGCTTCATTTCAAATATGCAAGTTGTGATAGGGCGTGCTGGAAATGATGTAGAATGAGCTAAAATTTGTGCGAGAACTAAAAAAAACGCTTTAGTTTTGTATTATTCTCATAGGGCCCAAGTTACGTACGTTGACACTGGAAATTGTATGATCTAAGCTGACATAACGACAGCGATAAGAACCAGTGAGTTGTCTGGCCTCCAATTCATAAGTAGGGTGCGGCCATATGTCGGGGAAAAGGCACAATCATACCCAGCATGAGGCTTGTTGGAAGGGGGACAAACAATCCCCCATTATTAAATGCTTGGACACATCAATTATAGCTCATTTACCTAATGAAGATTAAGCGAGGAAATTATGTTACAAATCGTATTATAATAGCGTAATACTCCTAACTAAGATCTCTATACTTTTTGTTTTTTTTTTACTCCCTTGTTTTTGCTTCATCTGGGACAGTACTGAGAACTTTTGGCCATCTTTAGGTTTCATTGCAATTTGAAATTGAGAAGCAAATATATTTCTCTCTTCTTTTACCAGACAGTATTTCTTATTAAAACATGCATGATCAAGAACAGCTTTTACACGAGGATAACTTCTTCTTTTTGACAATTTATACTAGGATAACCTTGACCAAACGCAAAACAAAATTAAAGATAATGTTATTCACAAGGCTGAGTGGTCAAAAGCAGCTTTTATGAAGCCCACGTGTACCCTCCTAATCTTAAACCCCACCTCCACCATACATGTCTGATTCTTTTCAATCAATTCAAAGAAAGCTAGCTTAGCTGCCCCCCCCCCCCCCCCCCCCCCCCAATTTTTGCTGTGTTTTCGGCAATTCTTTTCTTTAATGCAGCCTGGCTCTTTCGCTCTCTCTCTCTCTCGCCCCCCTAAACTGTATACATGTGTGACGGGCCATTTTGAAATTTATTCAAATAAAGACACAAGGCCCTTCAACTCAGTTAAAAAGTCCACATTGTGGATTGAGGAAGCGTTTGAGATTGAGAATGTTGCTGGCTGTTTATATATATAGATTATTTTAATGTTAAAAATAAATTTTTAAAAAATAAAAAAATATCATTTAAATATATTTTTAAGTAAAAAAATAATCATTACAATATTATCAAACATACACTTAGCAGACAACCAAAGTTAGCGGGTGCTAAAACTTTTTTTTTTTTTATGGTCGACTTTGTTCTCCAATGGTTTTATGCAATTTTAAAAATATATTTTTTAAGTGTGCTCTAATTGTTGACCTATACCTAACATCATGTTGTTTTGTTAGTCCATTGATCCCTGGCCACACTATTTAAGTTTAGCAACAACGTAATCAGAAAACAATTAACTTGTGCTTAGTATAACGGTCAAAGAGAATGATTAGTTACAATGAAAAATGCATGAGATATAATCTAATAATCTAATGCTATCAATTAACTATATGAAGAAATATATTTTTAAATCATAATCACAAAAACTATCATAATATTAAATATAGATAAACATGTGATTAGAAATATAACCATTAGTGTAAGGATATGTCATGCACTGACATTAACTACCCACGCATGTGAGCCATGCACCCATGATTTTAAAACCCGACTTGGCAGGTCAACCGGGAACTCAACTAATCTAGGATTAGAACCTGGCTGGGTTTATAAAAAAATAAAGGAAGTTAAAAACCCGGTTAATCCAGCGACCTGGCTGATCCTGTCAAAAACCCGGTTGTAACCTGTTGACTATTTATTTTTTTAACCAAAACGATGTCGTTTTGATTTATAAAAAAAATTGAGATCGATCCGGTGACTTGGTCAAAACTCATGGTCTGGGGTCAACCACCAGGCCGGGTTTAAAAATACTGCATGCATCACCACTTCATGGTTCAATTTCAATGGCTTCCAATCATCATTAGGAACTCTCAAAAGTCATTTTCAAACTCTTAAATTTTTTTTGAATAATTTTAAATGCATCATTGAAGGATATTTGACATATTATATGTCCTTATGTGGTAACCCCAGAGACATAAAACAAAGACTAGTATTAACAAAAAAAAAAAATTGTTTCCCTATTTGTACTATTTAAGGACCACGTCATTCTATATTTTGGTCTCTGTAGTTTTAAAATTTTATATTTCAATTATAAAAATTCATTTTTATTATATTATACTCCTAGACAACTAAAAAAAGAGAGTAAAAGTTATCAAAAGAGAAAAAAAAAGAGAGAAAAGGCTCTCGATTGGCTATATTTCAACATTAAAAAAAGACTACTCTTGGCGCCAATGGATTCATCTAGAATATGAGAGTTCTATAAAGATAATTTGAATGTGGATGATGCTAGAAAAAGTAGGTTAGAATCCAAAAATTTTGTTTCTTTTTTATTTTTTAGTTTTAGGCTAATTTGATTATGTTTTTAGGTTGGAGATTGGGCTATAATGGTTCCGAAGATATTTTTTCTTGTGTGTGTGTTTTCAAGTTAAAAAATATTGAAATTTTTTTTTTAGATGTCAAAAACCTCATGATTAGAATTTCTTCTTACATGCAAGCCTTCTAGACCTATGCACAATTAGGCTTTTTTAGAGGTCAGGCGCACTGATCTAGAATCTCGAATCCATGAGTTCTTGGTATTTATTTTGAAAGCTAAGTTGTGCAGGCTTGGACTTGGAAACCTAGATGTGCACGAGATTGGAAGGCTAAATGTGCAATGGCTTCATTCACGACCTTCACTTTTATATATATATATATATATTTTTTAAAATAAAAACTCATTTCAAAAAAATAATTATAATGATATTTAAAAACTCATTGATTATGATATGTCTTTAAAATAAGATTAGAGTTTTTATGGTATTATTTGCAATTATTTAATGAATAATCACATCTAAACCTAATATGCAATAAACTTTTAAAAAGTTGCACATGAATATTCAATGAAAGTAAAATATATAATTATTTATTTTCAATTTTTCACATAGTTTTCTTGAATTAACTATTCTTTTATTTTTTTCACACAAACATTTAAAAATCATAAGGACATGATTTTTTATTTTTTGGTTGAAACTTACATTTCAAATGTTGACACATTTTTATTTAAATATATGCTTTTAAAAATAAAAACATGTTTTCATTAAAATAAAACTGAATGAATAAGGAAGTTTTGCTTTAAGAAATACAATTTTCTTCTCATATATTTAAATTACTGAAATTCTTGCAAATATTAATTTTGATTTCCTTATGTTTTTATAAGAAAAAATCATGTTGTGAATAATAAAGTCATGTTTCACAAAAAAAAAGTAAAAAAAAAAGGGTTTATACTTTCAAAGTCGAGGTGTGTCTGGCCTTGAAAGCCTAGATGTGCATGAGATTGAAGTCTCATTGTGCATGAGCCTCATTCACATAAATCTTGACTTTTTTATATATTTTAAAATAAAATTATCTTCAAATAAATAATGACAATGATATTTAAAAAATCATTCAATTATGATATGTTTTTGAAATAATATTAGAGTTTTTTTTATAGTAATATTTATAATTATTTAATGAATAATTACATAGAAACCTAATATGCAAGGAGATTTTTAAAAATCACACGTGAATATTCAATGAGAATAAAATATATATTTTTTATTTTCAATTTTTTACATATTTTTCATGAATTAATTTGTTTTTCAATACAGACATATAAAAATTATAAAAACATGATTTTTTATTTTTTGATTGAAACTTACTTTTCAAATCATGACGTCTTTATTTAAAAATATGCTTCTAGTAATAAAGGCATGTTTTTATAAAAAAAAATAAAAGAATAAAAAAAAGTAATTTTTGCCTTAAGAAATACAATTTCTCTCTCATAAATTTAAATTAATGAAATTCTTGCAAATATTAATTTTAATTACCTTAAGTTTTATTTAAAAACAATCATGTTATGAATAATTAAGACATGTTTCACAAAAAAACAAATGCATAAATAAGAAAAGAGGGTTTTGACTAAAATATACATTTTTTTTTCTAGAATCTAAATCCTTCAACTCTTTCAAATATTATTTTAATTGCTACATAATTAAATAAAAACTAGCTTTGAAATAGTCTTGTTGTCTTCACTATTTTCTCTATTCCACAATTTATTACTTCTCTTTGCTATTAGTTATCTTGATTCTATGTAGCCTACGCTTATAAAATATTTACATGTGCAGTCTTTTACTTCTTATTATAAAAATTAGCCTTTTATTTTATAAAGATATAAATAAAATAATTTTTAAGCTTTTAAAAAATGATTAAATTTTCATGAATAACCGGAAAAATGAAATTGTAGACAATAATTGGTGGTCTAGAGGGAGAATAATGAAAAGGTATAGGGTGTTTGTCTTGCTTTGCGGTTTCTAGGTCTAAAAAACCAATTTTATATCCATGTGAATATATATTTGACAAAGAGATGTGCAGCATTGGTCTACAAAAGGTCCATACCAGTGCCAACATGAGGATCCATTGGAGGGGACGCTTGCCTAACTGTACCTTAATCTGGATCGAATAATCAAACATTCATACATGTAATAATATTTTCTACCATTAGTTTTCAACCAATTAATTAGACAGTGGATTACAACCTTAATTATGTTGTCTCTGTAAAGAATCAAGCCATTAATCAATCTCTTTCGGTTACAACTGAGCCATCAGTCAATGCTTAAAGAAAATCAAGTCATAAGAGCAAATATGTCAAAAGCTAGAATTATAGAAATCCTGTGGTAACAGACAATAGCAGCAATAAAAGAAAATATAGAAAACACAGAAACTTTAATCGCCCTGTGGTGTTGTTTTTCCTTTTATGGTATCAGAGCTATCCAGTCAAATTTACACATCAATGGCACAACTAATCTCTGCTTCAAACGGCAATCTTATTGCTGTCAACACAAATCAGCTGCAACAACTCACTCCCTTCAATTTTCCATCATGGAGTGCCACCTTCAAATCACTCCTTTATTGATTTGATCTTACGGGCAACCAAGTGTCCTTCAGTTCCAACAAATAGCACCCAACCTGGCACCAACACAGCAACCACATTGTGGTTTCGTCAAGACCAACTCCTCCTCGATGCAATTCTAGCCTCAATTTCCGATAGCATCTCACTTTTAATTGCAACTGCGAAAACCTCAGCAGAGGCCCGGTTAAGATTAACTCAACTTTACGCAAATTGATCTCGCACAAGGGTTATGCAGCTCAAGGAATCCTTGACTTTGCTTCAGGAAGGAGATCGGTCCATCTCTAATTATATGCAGGTTGTTCATACAACTGTTGACGAACTAGCCATGATCGACACACCCTTATCAAATGATGACATTACACTCTATGTTCTTAATGGTCTTGGCCTGACTACAAGGATATCATAGCTCCTATACGAATAAGAGAAGCATCATTAACATTTGAGGAACTACATGATATACTTACAACACATGAAACTTACCTGAAGAGAATCAAAGCAACTCAATCACAGCTCATGGTTATAGCTAACAATACTTAACGCACTACTGGTCATTATTATCAACGGCAACCAAGAAATTACCAACGTGGAAACTTGCAACGACCTCGGTGGTATCGAGACACCAATCATCACCACAACAATCAGTTCCAAAGGAAGCTAAAATGTCAGTTTTGTGAAGAGTTCGGCCATATAGTAAAGAACTGCCTAAAATTACAACCTATCATAGCCAATTATGTACGCAAGTCAACAGAAATAAAAGGAAAATGGCTCCTAGATACTTAGTGCCTCACACAATATGACCTCTCGATCTCTAAAACTTATTTATCCACTCTGAATATGATGGCACAAATGCTGTGGTGATTAGAGATGGCTCAAGTTTACCTATCACTCACATTGGTTCTCTTACCTTTAACCATAAATCTTATAAATTTCTCTTAACTGATACTCTTTGTGTTCCAAGCATCCAAAAGAATCTTATTTTTATGCATTACTTCACAAAAGTAAACAATGTGCTCATTGAGTTTCATCCTGACTATTTTCTTGTGAAGGATTGATTCACATGAGCGACACTACTGCAAGGACGATGTGAAGACAAAGTGTATTCACTGTCCACCCTCTCCACATTACACAAAATATCTACAAACCCAAGTCAACGAGCATCCCAAAACCTCTGGCATTGTCGTCTAGGTCATCCTTCAAAACAAATAATATCTCAAATAACAAAATCTTTCCATTTATCTGTTGCCTCCTCCTCTCTAAATCATGTATGCAATTCATACCGCATTAATAAAAGTCAACAACTTCCTTTTGGTATAAATAGCATCAAAAGCACATGGCCCATAGAATACATTTATTCAAATGTTTGGGGACCAACTCACACTTTCTTCTACAAAGGCTTCAAATGTTACGCCATCTTTAATGACCATTACACACGCTATTGTTGGCTTTTTCCCATGATTCTTAAATATGATATTACCACTATCTTTCCACAGCTGCATGTTTTACTTGAAAAGAAATTTGAGTTCAAAATCACTCATCTTTACTCAGACAATGGTGGTGAATACACAAGTTTAAAACCTTACCTAGATAAATATGGCATCAGCCATCTCACTACTCCCTCATACACTCCTCAACACAATGGTATTTCTGAACATCGACATCGTCAAATTGTTGAAACAGGAATGACAATACTTACCCAAGCAAACCTACCCTAAAAATTCTAGTGTCTTTCTTTTAAAACAATAGTTTACCTTATCAACAAACTTCCTACACCTATTCTTGAGAACAAATCCCCTTTTGAATGCTTATTTAACCAATCACCAAATTATAATAAGCTCAGGATCTTCGATTACTTATGCTACCCATAGTTAAAACCATTTAATTCCCACAAAACAGAACCAAAATCAAAACCATGTATCTTTGTGGGATATTCTAACTCTCAAAGTGCATATTTGTGCTTAGACCCTAAACACATCGCACCTATATATCTAGACATGTCTATTTGAATGAAGCAGAATTTCCATCCACATCTCTCTTATCAAAGCCTCTATCAGACCACACCATTAACCACTACAATATCTTCAGTCCTAGCCCTATTATTCTGCAATTACACACCACCATTAACCCCAATGTTATCACTATTACTTCCAATGTTAATCCTACTCTTAAAACCTCATCTTCAGATATTTCATCTTCATCCGTGGATACATCTACTCCAACAACGTCGTTGCCCATTGTAGCCTTATAACCGAGTTCCTCCTTAGATCAACGTACTCATTTCATGGTCATTAGAGGTATGAATCACATTCATAAACTAAAAAACTTTTATTCCACTACTACACATCCTTTGGTAGACTCCCTTACTCCGATTGGTGTGTGTGTGAGGCACTAAAAAGTCATCACTGGAGGCAGGCTATGAGTGAAGAATTCACTGCCTTGGTGAAACATGGTACTTGGGACCTGATTCCACCCTCTCCTTATATTCATCTTGTTGGCTACAAATGGGTTTTCAGAATTAAGAGGCATCCAAATGGTTTAATAGCCACGTACAAAGCCAAGTTAGTGGCCAAATGATTCCATCAACAACATGGGATTGATTATCATGAAACCTTCTCTCCTATCATCAAACCTGCCACCATCAGGACCATTTTATCACTAGCCACATCCCGCAACTAACTTTGACAACTTGATATAAATAATGTTTTTCTTTATGACACCCTAGATGATGATGTTTATATGCAACAACCACAAGGCTTCATTGATGTTGACAAACCTCATTACATCTGTAAACTTCATCAATCTTTATATGGCCTGAAATAGGCACCTTGTGCCTTGTATCAAACTTTGAGTAGAGGACTTCACTCCCTTAGTTTCACAAAATCTAAGACAGATCCATCACTCTTTATATATCATCAGGAACGCAATATTGAATATTGTTTAGTTTATGTTAATGACCTTATTATCACAGGAAACAACTCCACCAAACTGGATGTTATAATTCAATCTCTGGGGCATCAGTTCACTCTCAAAGATCTTGATAACTTGTATTATTTCTTTGGTGTTGAGGTGATCTCCACAAACACGGGCTTATTTTTAATTCAACACAACTACATACATGATCTATTGTCTCGTTACAAACTTGATGGAGCTAAGTTAACCCACACACCTTTTTCCACATTAGAAACTTTGCAACTTCATGATGGGTCTGTTGCCACCGATTCCACCATTTTCAAGAGTGTCATTAGTGCCCTTCAATACCCATCTCTCACACGACCTGATATATCTTTATTTTTCAATTGCCCAGCATAATTTATGCATAAACCAACCCACTTTCACTGGCCTGTTGTCAAGCGACTCCTTCATTACCTAAAAGGCACCTTGTATCATGGCCTTCACCTAGGCATTCTTCATGTTTTTCCCTCATAACATACTCAGATGTTGATTAGGCAGGAAATGTAAATGATCATACATCCATTAGTGCCTATATTATGTTCCTAGGACCAAATCCAATCTTGTAGAGCACAAGGAAGTAGCGTGCAGTTGCTCGCTCCTCAACAAAAACAGAATACAAAGCCTTAGTTGCCACTGCATCAGAACTTGGTTGGCTCTCTTTATTATTTTGTGAACTTAACTTGACTATACCAAACATTCATAAAATTCTTTGTGATAATATAGGACCCGCACAACTCAATCACAATCCTATTCACCATTCAAGAATGAAACACATCGCTATTGACTTGTATTTTGTACGAGACTATGTTGTAAAAGGTCTTCTTTAGGTTCATCATGCATCCTCTCACAACCAACTAGCAGATCTTCTGACCAAAGCACTGCCTCGTATAAAATCCACCCATCTACAAACCAAGATCAGCATCATTGACGGTAAACCCATCTTGCTGGGGCATGTAAAGAATCATTGATCAAGCTCCTTCGGTTACAACTGAGCCATCAGGAATAGAAAATCAAGCCATCAGTCAATGCCTAAAGAAAATCAAGTCATAATAGCAAATCTATCAAAAGCTAGAATTATAGAAATCAAGTCATAATAGCCAATCTGTCAAAGAGCTAGAATCATGGAATTCCTACAAATAGACAATTTGTATTTCTGTATATATACTCTCAAAATATAACAAACAATAGTAGCAAGAAAAGAAAATAAAGAAAACACAGAAACTTTAATCACCTTGTGGTGTTGTTTCTCCTTTTAGTCTCAACTTCCTAAAAGGGTAAAATGTAATAACATTTGATAAACAAGTTATGCACCTTAATTTTAAACTATTCTCTATACTTTTAAATATCTTTATAACCTTGGAAATCATCTTTTACCAAACTCTGCTTTCTACAAAAATAAACGATAAATCAATACTCCTCAGGAATTTGAATTCAAACTCTAGGTTTTAACTTCCTATCTATGAAGGAACGAAGAACTTAGCCCATAAATCCCAACCCTGTATCCTTATTATACTTTAGTATGTACAAACAAAAATCTCTTCCATCAAGCACACTAGCACATGCACACGCACACACAAAAGGATTAACAAACAAAGAACATAATAGTGGTAAACAAACAGTAGTACACAATGAAAACAGGATAGTGACGAGGTGATTTATGTGGCTAATTATACATAAATAAAAGGCAAATTGATTCATGGATAATTTGGATGTGGGCGCTATTGTTGAAAGTGATTTTCTATGATGAATATTGTATTACATGTGCAGTGTCGCAGTGAGCATCCTCTCAGACCAAGATCTTTGTGATGATAGGCGGAAAGAACAATGAATTTTTGTCCTTTATCACTAAAAAAAGGATAAAGTCACCACCTAGTATTTTAATCATTAGAAATTCTAACTGGTCTTAAAGTCTGAATAAGAGGACTGCTTATGTATAGGGAAGATATATCATCCATAGTACATCTTACCTAAGGTAAGTTACATTATTTATATATTTGATATAAGCTAATGTACTTTTATGTTTTCTAAATGTTAGTCTATTTAATGGTTAAAGTTGGTCCACCTTGGTAGAGTGAGCTATAGCTTTAGGGTTAAGCCTAGTCATTCTAGAGTCAACATATATTTTTTTGTACTTTTCTTTTCATATTGAGAATACATCTTGCATATAAGTTCATAATTCTTGATATTGAAACAACCAAAATAATTATTTTGATATTTTTATAATATAGGCCAAGTTCTCATGGATTTCATAAAGTAGTTATTAAATTCAAAAATGCATGCAAAGATATCAACAAAAATATTTTTCTAGAATTTTAGTATTTAGGATTTTTTTTCATTTTTTAAAGACTTGGCCATGTGCAATTTAAAATGATTTGAGGTTATGGATCGACATGTTGAGGTGTTTGGCATGTCTAGAAACTACTGGAATCAAGTCTGGAGACTACTGGATGTACAAGAATAGTACTGGAAATCTTTCAAAAGTGGTGGAACAATGGCGAAGCATGGTCTCCACGTGTCGCGACTACTGGCGGTGCATGGGTTCGAGCGCCACTGCTCATGAAAGGCCGAATGGATTTGGAGCAGCATTACTTGCTCTTTCTTCAAATGCTAGCGGTGAAGTTCACTGTCACTTGCAAAGACATAAAAATCCACTTGCAAAGTTTCGATTCTCTTTTTTTTTTATCTACAGATTTGTGTTTCTTCTTTAACTCTCCTCTCTACAAGTTCTGACACAGGTGGAGAGAGTTTTTTCACAGTGCTGGCTGAAGCTGCTGGAGTTCACGGTAGAGCTAGGTTGAAGAGGCACTACTGTTGAATCAATGATGAAGCTCACGGTGGCTAGACTTGTTATTGTCGTTCATGGCTACTGAAGAGAGATGATGCATACAGTGGTTCATGATGGAATTGCTATGCACGATGGAGATTCCTTATTTGTTGTTGCTCACATAGGAGATCTGGTGATGTTGTGCTGAAGAGATGTTAGTGGAGTCAACTGATGTTCACAGTGGCTAGCCTTATTACTGTCATTTGTGGTTGCTGATGCTGATTAGAGCTACTAAAGAGACTTGGTATGGAGGTTGTGTATGGTGGTGAAACTTACGGTGCAAGCTAGTGGGTTTTTTTAAAAGAGAAAGTGAGGTCACAATTTGTTTTGGATGGAGGGTGATAAAAAGGTTGTGGGTCACGGATCTAGTTGATTGTGAGAAGGGAGAGGCTTGAAGATGTTTGCTCTTTTTTTTTATGGTGACAGTGGTGAACTGAAGAGAGAAGGGAGGTTGTCTAGGGGTCCTGGTTTTGGTTTTTTATTTTTTTTTCAAAAATAAAGAAGATGTAGTTGTATTAAAGGTTGTATGGCTAGAAATGTAAAAATAGGGTCTGGAGTGTTTTTTATGTGTGTGGGTTGGTGAGTGGGAGAGAAAATTGAAGGGGTCATGTTTTTTTTTCTTGTTTTTGGGATAAATGTTTTTTTTTTTTTTTGCTCTAAATAATTCTTCATTTTGTGTGTGAGATTTCTTTATTGCAAAATAATTTGTTTTTTTTTTCTCCCAATTGCTTGGTTTCCAAGCATACTTGGTGACCAAGTAACTCAATAATCACTTTAGTCCCTTATTTTTTTTTCTTTTTTGTACTTTTGGTTTCCTTATCCAAATATTTTATTTTTTTTAATTTTTTTTAAAAAGCAATGTTAAAATCAACTTGGTGAGAAAAATAAATCAATAGTTTTGAAATGAGCGCGTTAAAAATTAAACGCGTTGAAAGTAAATTTTTGAATTTTTCATTCTTTTGAAAAGATATTGAAAATGCAAAAAATAACGCAAATGCATCAAAAATATTTTTTTTTTTGTTTTCTTCTATTTTTATGATTTTTCCAAAAACAATCAAGAAAATTGGTTAAAAAAATCAGGGTATGATATGGTATTTAGCCTACATGACTCACTTTTAGTGAAAGGATCCTAGTGAGTGTCTAGGATTAAATATTTCTTTACCCTAAAACACTATTTACAGTGTACCACATTGCTTTTCCATGTAGCAAGGATAAGGTTAAATATGAGGTCTCTAATTAGGACCATAGTTATTAAATCCGGCTCGGGAGTTGACCCGGCCAAGGAGCCGGGTCCCGGGTTTTATGGGTCAACCTGGGTTGACCCAAAAATTCACTCATTTTTCTTTCTTTTGAAAGCTATTGACAACAGCTTCAACACCTAAAAAAATTAATACTCCCACAACTTTGTAATTTACCTTCTCTTTCCAGTAAAACATGTTTCCATATTTTCCAGCCAAATGGCTCTAGAAGCTACGGGGAATGCCCCATGTTGCAATTTAATATATTTCTTGGTCAACTAAAAATTTTGAAGGAAAGGCACACAAAAAGCCCTAAACGTTTCCCTATCTCTACCAAATAAAACAACAAGTCGCCGCTCCCCCTGGCTTTAGATTTTCTCTCCCAAAACCAGCCAAAGCTTCCCTTTTTGCTTAGCCAAAGCAGCTGCCATGCGCGACTGACTATAAAAAATTGGAAGATAAAAGACATTCTCTTCCCTTCTTTCTTCACTCTCGTTCTAGAAGGCATTCCGTCAAGCAGCATGGAATGAAGACCCCGACCACAACTTCCCTCATCCCTCTCTCAGTCATCCCCCTGGTTTTTTTGGCCAAAACTAGAGAGCCCCTCCTTCTTCTTCCCCAGCCGCCTCCGTCTCTTGGCCAAACCAGAGCCGCCGCCCATTGACACAAGAGACCAGCCTGACCAGCCTCTCCTTCGACCAACCTCCAACGGCGGCGTCCCTCACTCTCATTTCCTTTCTGCTGTTGCTAACAACAACTCATTAAAGAGAAGATAATGAAATTAGAAGGGAGGCCGAAGGACAGAAACCACATTTGAAAAGGGAAAAAAAAACATCGGGTCTCGCCCAGGTCGCCCGGGTCATGGCGGGTTGACCGGGTTTTGCCGGTTGTTGCACTAGCCGGTTTTTTAACAAACCCGAACCGGTTTAGGTCCCGGGTCGACCCGCCAGATCGGGCCAGGTTTAATAAGTATGAATAGGACAACAGAAGAACCCCACCCTAACGGCCTAAGCAACCAACAACATTGGAAGCAATATCAGTTTGAAGTGATGCTTCTGGCATAACAACATCATAGATAATCAGATGATCGACAGATGCTCCAAATCTTGCGGGGACAATAAAACCAATCAACTAAAAAGGTGTGATGGGGCTTCGGTTGGTCATGTGCAATTAGATCGTGCTGTCGGGCTCGCTTGGATATACAGAGGAAGGCTCCAAGCTACAAGGGGAGGCACGACATTTTCTTAAATTGCTGAAATGTTAAATATCAATTGACAAGACATGCTTTAAGCACTTATCTTGATGAGTCCAACTCAATCACATGAATGGCTAGTCCGACCCCTCCATCTGTATTTGCTACCTAGGCCCCTCCAAGCCTAGGGACCATGGATCACAACGTTGCTCTTTTATATATATAGAGAGAGAGAGAGAGATACTTCCAGTCATAGTTATAAAACCCGATCCGAGTGTTGACCCGGTTAAGAAGCCGGGTCTCGGGTTTTAGAGGTCAACCCGGGTCAACTCGGGTCAACCCGGATTAACCCGAAAAAATTTTAAAAAATATATTCAAAGTTTTAATATTTCATAAAAAAATATTAAAATAAGAAAGAGATTTTTTTAATGGTATTTAACTAGAAAATATATGCTTCTAATTCGGTTATGTTTTATAATAAAACAATTTCCTCATAATAGTAAATTTGAGAAGAATAAAAGAAAAAGAAGTGAATATGGTTTTTTTTTAATATTTGAGAGCGAGAGAAAAATACATGGAACGAAATAAAATCAGTCAAAATTTAAAGTTCAGGAGAGTAATAGTTCAAGATTTATATTTAATAAAAAATCTTAAAAATAAATAAAATATATTTATTAATTAATTTTTATAAAATAAAATTTATCTCCACTTGACAAAAACTCTAAGTGTGAAATAAAGTTTTAAAAATATTTTACTATGTTTATTTAAAAAAAAAATAAGTTAAAACACCCGTTTTCAACAAAGAAGAATTGAAAATATTTGATACTGATAAGATAGCGTAAAGTATTGTAAAACAAAAATATATATATTGTTGTCTGCACCCTTCCTCTTCGCTGCCTCTCCTCTTTTACGCCTTGGGCTCAAATTCTAACAGTGAAGAGAGATCAACAAGTTTTCAATCTCCAGGTAAATCTTTCCCCTGTCTTCCTCATGCTCTTTCTTTCGATTTTTTGTTGTTTGAGATTTTTTCTCTTTTTTATTCATGCTAGATTTGCGCTCCAAAGCCCTCTCTTCCTTCTTAAAGACATGGATCTGAAACTTAAGCCATCGCTCACAACCAAATCACTGTTAATTTTTTAACCTCCACAGATCCAGACAGAGATAAAATCTTAAATCTGCCATGGAGAGTCACCCGGGTCTCGCCGGGTTTGCCCGGATCACCGGGTCATGGGTTGACCCGCCGGGTCGACCGGGTTTTGCCGGGTTGTTGCACCGGCCAGTCTTTTGACAAACCCGAACCGGTCCAGCTACCGGGTCGACCTGCCGGGCCGGTCCGGGTTTAATAACTATGCTTCCAGTAATAATCAGGTGAACATGAATTTTCAAGAAAAAATAGGATGGTTTTAGCTTTACCAAAACGTTCATAAACAAAAATAATTTTTTACCACTGAAAAAAAATCAAGGTAATTTAAGAATAAAAAATAGGAAAGAAAACGTTCGCTGCAATATTAAGGACAATTTTACCTTCCTCATTAAAGAAAATGGTTGGGCGAAGACTCATAAGTTTTTTTTTTTAATCCTTCATGTTATATTTTAAGATAAAATAGAAAATTCAACCAATTTTAATCTCTTAATATTTGATGTTATGTGTGATTTTTTAAAATTATTTATCATAATTTTAATGATGCGTCTAATTATTTAATATCTATAGTATATAATCCTACTCGTGCTCATTTTAGACACCTTGTTTTGTAACTAATTTTTTTTTTATCGAAATTTAATTTTTATGTATCATATGAGCATTTTAATTATTAATATTCTTTAATTTTTAAACTTTATTTATATTATTAAGTTTGAATTTTCTTGAAAGAATTGGGGAAAAAAAACTATCAAAAATTGTCAACCAACAATAATAAAAAAAAAATCAAAAGTAGAGAAAAGTAGGAGTGATTATTTTTTGTTCGGTTCGGTTTTTATAAAAAAAAATAATCAAACCAAAATTTTTTATAAAAAACCAAAATCAGTTCAAAAGAACCGGTTTCGATTCCGTTCGGTCTTTTTAAAATAAAAACCGGTTCAAACCTGCCACCAAAGCCACAAAATTCCCAGCTTAAAACCCAAGCATAAGAGGCCCAAAGTCAACTACTCAAGTCAAGGGCCCAATTTGACACAACGATACATATGTTTTTTTTGGCACCTGTTGGTATTGCAGTCAAATGTCGTTTTGTACATGCAAATATCATCTATTTCATATTTTTTAAACTACATTGTATTACAATTACAATTATAAATTATAAAAAAATCTAATTCTGAAGGAAAATTCACGGTAAATTGCCTAATAAACAGTGATTTATATATTTTTTAGTCCGTTAAGCTCTTTTTTTTTTCTAATCACCAAACTTCTTTTTTTAATTTCATTCTCACACTTGCAAAATTATTTTTTATTTTTTTGCTATGAAATTTTTTAGGTGTCAAAATAATGCCTTTTAACATTTAGTCGATTACTAAAATTTGTAAAACAAATTTGATTTTGCTGCTTGAAAACTTAAAATATATAGACCAAATTTGGCATTGTCTTAAAAAAAAGGTTTTTTTTTATTGTTCAACCTGCATCTCTTTTTTTTTTTGTAATTTTTTGTCTTAAATTTAATTATTTTTTATTTTGATCCCTTTATTTTTTTAATTTTTATTTTGTTAAATTTTCTATCACTGGTTTGAAAAAAAAAAACCTTGAAAAACAAAGAAGAAGAGGGAAAATTGATAGTTAGTCGAATTTCAATGATGAAACAAGCTGTTTTATATGTTAATAGGTTCTATTTTACTACATGAGTTCCATTAAGTTGTTTTTTTTGAAAAATTAGATTGGGGTGGAGAGAGATTTTGTTTTTTAGTTTAATTTTGTGCTTTTAAACTGATTTTAAGATTTGTTTTAGATTGAGGAATTAGTTTATTGGAGGTTATAAGAGTGTTTTTTTAGTGTTTTTTTTTTATGTAAAAACGACTTTAAAATTAGTTTTTTAGGTTTAAAACATTTTAGTTCAATTTCTCAACCATCTCTCCAGTGAAAATAAGGTTGTCAAACAACAAATTATCCGACCAATTTAAAAAATAAAAAGCCTTGACATGCAAACCTAATTTGGCAGCCCCTCATGCTTGGGCTTATTTTTTTATTGGTTAGGCGTGATGGGACACCCTAGGCATGCATGGATAGCCTTTTTATTCGGCTTTGTTTTTTGTTTTTGGCTTTTGGGATTTTTCCTTTGATTTTAATTTACTTTCTTTAAAATTAATTGATTTAAAATATACCAAATGTATTATTTTATTAACTTTTAAAATTTAATTAAGAATGTGTTTTAGATATTATTTATTAAATAACATTTGATTTTTACTTATTCTCAAATAAAATTATAGCTGTGTTTTTATAAATTAACAAGCATTTTTTTTACAACCCACCATTATTGTTTTTTTTTTTTTAATTTTATCTACTTGTTTCGATTCTAGTATCTATTTTTATTATCATATAATTAAATAAAAATAGTTTTAGAAGACAAAGTTATTAAACGCAGTCTAGTTCATGACTTGGGTCTTGAGTTTAGTAAGTTAACCCGGATTGATTCGAGTAGATTTAAGATGTTGTCATCTTAGTATTTTAAAAAAAAATATCATCTTTAATTTTCTTAAGTAATACAGGATTTTTAATAGTTGCATAAGTTGTCCTTTGACCTGCCCATTTGAATGGGACCCTTTACAAAGTGCTTTTTAAATTCAAAATGCATTAAAATGATTTTTTTTTCATAGTGTTTTTTTATTTTTTACATTAGCATATCAAAACCATCAAAAACACCTAAAAGTATTAGTTTGATGACTTTTCATGTAAAAAAACAATTTAAAAAACACTTTTAAAAGAAAAAAAGTTACTACAATGCTAAACAAGCTCTTAATATGATACATAGGCTAGGTAAGGAGTCGAGTTATAAGATTTCGAGATTGACTCGCTAGGCTTAGTTTAATGACACTTCCAAAGAACTCCCCTGGCAATGTACGATTATTATATTATTCTTATGTTTTTTTAATACACCCGCGTTATAATTCTCATAAAGTTGTTTTTTTTTTATAATTGAAACTTACCTTTGAATTAATGATAGATGTTGTCTAAGAAATGTCATAACCCAATTTTTGATCTCCAATTCCAAAATATTTTTCAAAAATTTGAAAAAAGTAAAATAAATAAATCAATAAAATATGTTTTCGATGCATTTCAACCGTAAAAATCAAATTCAAAGAAATATATTTTTGACACATTCGTATCCCTTTTGTATTTCTTAATTACTTTTCTTATTAAATTAATGTTAGCATTGTTTTTTTGAGAAAAATAAAAATATAAAAAATAACAAAATTAAGAATAAAATAAAATACGGGGCAAATGATCAAGGGGTTAAAGTGCAAAATAATAAAAATGAATGATCAAGCTAAAATGGAGTTGTTCGAGATCAAATAATAATAATAAAAAGAAAATGATAAAAATCAATTGGGCTAAAGTGTAAAATAAGAGAAATGAGGCCAAAACAAAAATTTTGTTTTCTTTGGGGACCAAGGAACTAAAAAAAATATCATAAAATTTGTGGGTTTTAAATAAATAAATAAATTGTAGAGAAAAGGAGAGCCACCACACAAGAAACATATCCTTATCTCTTTCACATATAATCTCTAGCCTTATTTTTTCCACCAAAAACCCTAACCACCAAGAGATATTTTGGTTTTTTTTCTTTGTCTAGAATTATAAGAGAAAAAAAAAAAAAAAAACCCAACTTAGATGTGTTAGAAAGATTAGAAGGAGATATAAAACTCTTGTGAGGGACAATTCCAAATTGTGTGGTTTCAACGCTATAAATCCATTTGCTACATATATTTCATGTTTTGCTAATTTTCATTGTTTTTTTTTAGATTAGTTATGTTATTTTTATTTATGCTTTAAGATTCTAATTCTATTATCTAAAATTGGTTAGTTTTCTAGTATATTTAAAGATATTGTATACCTCTTTAAAAGGCAGATTTTATTTTTTAAAAATAAAATTATAAATTTAAAGTTCATATTTGTAACCTCATCAATTTTGTTGATTATCTATTGTGTGTCGTGCTTTCTAAGGTTTTCTAAGGTCTTAAGATGACAATTTAGCAAAGGTATAATATTTATTCTCTGTAGTCTGTACCATGTATAAAGCAAGCTAATAAGGCAATTTAGCAGGCAGATAAAGTGACCATATGAGAACGAGAACGTACGGTCAAGGCCCAGATCATTGGGCTTGACGACTGTCCATTTTCTATAGATGCATGGGTCCAGCGGCATCAAAACTGAGAGCCAAGAGTAAAGCATAACTGAGTCTGTCAGGGAAAAAAATCAGTTATGACAATATATATATATATATATATATATATATATATATATATATATATATATATAGTATTAAAACTAATTAATGATTTTTTAATAATATTGACCATGATTAATTTAATAGTATTTTATTTTGAAAAATGCCTTCTTTCACGTCTATTTTGTTATATTATCTACCTTTTTACGTTTTCTATGGTTGTCAATTATAAGAAATTGACGGGTAGTTATGAAGATTTACTCAATTTCCTCATCTTAATTCAAACCTTAAAAAAAAGTGTTCGAAGAAGATATTTGAAAATATGATAATATTTATATTTTAAAGTGTTTTTCATTTAAAAATATATTAAAATAATATAATTTTTTTATTTTTTAAAAATTATTTTTAACATCAACATATAAAATAATCTAAAATTATAAAAAATTAGTTTGAAGAAAAAAAAAAAAAAAAAATTTAAAACACTTTTAAAACGTTAAAATTAAACGGGTCTTAAACGTACTTAACTTATAACGTCCTTTAAACTGCTCAAAAAGAGACTAAAAAATTTCTCAAAAAAAAGATTAGCATGTAAATTGATAGGAGAATATACTCGTATGGTTGAATAAGAAACACTCAACGGTTTTTATCCCTATTGAAATTCTTGATCTGTGGGTAAATCAAAATCAAATGGTTTCAGAAATTATTTGCCCACGTGTTGGTGACTAAATGAGCACAGGTAAACAGCAAGGAGATATTTTCCTTGGAAAACCGAGCAAGGCCATCTCCAAGTGTAAAAATGTATACGAAAATGACAAGGCTTGAGCCGTGATTTCGAACATCATCCAACATAACACTGGACGACAGACGAGGGGATTGTTGGAGCTAACTGTGCAAGAATGCAACGAAGTTCTGGAAATGGACATGCCATCATTACACGTAGCTTTATGATATATTAGTTTCAAAGTTTCACAGATATTTAGACATGCTCACAATTTCCAGAAGGATCAAATCATGTATATTTTCAAGCACCCAGGATGATCGCATACAAAAATTAATTTTCATGTCAAAAGAATGACGAAGCACAAGTACCATACTCTTTAGAACATCGAAATTGAGTGGAAATTCTTGAATCATGCCAAAACCACTTGCATGGATCAGAAACTCAATCTGATTGACTCAGGTAAGTGCATCAGTAGTGCAGATTGATTCGAACAAAATTCAAATAGCAAATTACAAAATACTAAATAAGATCAACAGAACCCACTTGATTAGCGAGGAGCTTTCTTCTTTCCTGGAATAGAAACTCTCTTCCCCTTCAAGGTCCGGCAATTGTTCTTCGTGCGCTGCCCCCTGCATGGCAAACCCTGAATATGCCTGACCCCTCTATAGCACTGAATCTCCTTCAACCTCCTTATATTGAGGGCATTAAACCGCCTCTGCAACATGCGGGCTCAAATTACTTATAAAAGCTGCACTCAAGTATCAAAGATCAGGCACATGAAAGAAAAAAAGATTACCAAATCTCCTTCGATCATGTACTTCGAAACTTCATCACGAAGAGTAATGAGCTCATCCTCCGATAAGTCCTTAGTGATTTTGTTTTCCATGGTGAGATCAGAAAGGATTTGGCGAGCTATAGAGCGGCCAATTCCATGAATGTACTGAAGAGAGTATTCGACTCGCTTGCTATTAGGAATCTCCACTCCTCCAACACGGGCACATCGTATGCTGAGGCTGCAAACCTAGACATAACAGGAGAAAAATAAAGCAACACATAAATCACCAGGCAATAGCTCACATTTGATTCCTCAGCAAAACATAAAGGGAAAAATTGCTTTTAATTCTTCGATTTTTTTATTATACAGGACATTGCAAGGAAGGGAAAAAAAACCCAGATGAGATTAAGCTAATCACTACTGCAACGAGAGAAATTAAGTGTTGAATTACATAATTACAACATAGAAGTTATATTTCTTCAATATAAATGACCTGCCCAATCTATGCTTGATGCCTCCAATTAGAAAGGGACGAACGACAATTACTTAGCTCACCCAAGTTCATATGACACTAATTAATTGGCACACCTGTAACAACTGAGTGAAGAAAATTGAAGAGAGAAAAAACATAATCACTCCCCTTTCACACATACTTCTCTAGAAAAAATCCAAATAAAAAACTGAAACTACAATAAAAACAAAAATGGGATTGCTACCTTAGGAGGGTTTGAGACAGGGGGAGAGATGGAGCTGGAGAGAGAAGTATTCTTGAGTCCGTTGCATATTGCAGAAAGAGAGGGTACCACAGGCATTGCCAGTGTTTGCGCCATTTTCGTTTCTGTCTGTCAAACACTGCTAGTGAGACGAGTTTCTGTTTTCCTGGAGCTGAAGTTTCCAGGTGGCCAAACAGAGTGCAATGAGCTCCAGGGGTCGCTGGATTGCTTATCCTGTAAACGATGAATGATAAGCGTGCTCGCTCAGGTAGAAGAAACATTGGCCCTCGTCTTCATCAAGGGCCACTTTGGATAACATGTCTCTAGGCCTACAACTCAGGGTTGGGCTGGCCCAAGGAAAAAAATATTTTCCTCCGTAACGTAGGCCCGCATAATGTGAGCAATTAGGCCCATGGTAATGCTGAAGACATTTTGAACCACCTTCTGCATAAAAGATTATTACCTTTGATTTTCCAAGAATAACTTGATTACAATAAACAGTATAGTGTTTAATTGTTCAAATGAAACCATACAGTAAAATCCATTTTCCTAAATTAAATTAAGTGCTTTTAGTAAACTTACAAATCGTGAGTAGAAAGCCAAAGGTAAGCAAGCTTGAAACAAGAATAAATGTATTAGTGAATAATAAAATATTTATTTTTTATATGGTTTTTAATTTTTTAATTTTTTTGAAAGGGATTTTAGAATGTCAACCTCTAAAAGCCTTTTTAATATGTGTTAAATCTCAATGAGTTTTATAAATAAGTTATAAAATCTAATATGCATGTAATATGATAAATATTTTTTTTGTTTTCATTTTTTTTTAGAAATAAAGACATTCTTAAGCAAGATAAAAATACTTAATGACAACAATGATTAACAAAACTTGCATGAATATCAACTAGATATAAAAATATTTTTGACGTGTGAGAGGCTCGACTAAAATGCATAGAATTTTAACTATTTTTTTATAGTATGAACATGAGATGAAAATAATTACAACAATTATAAGACCAAAAACTCTAGGTTGCCATGTTTATGGTATGCATCACAAATTAAAAGGCTAACATGCTTTCATGGAAGGGATAACTAAAATCCAATGAAAATTAAATGTTTATTCATGTATTTGTTTTCAAAACCACAAATTTAAACTTTTAACTCTTTTTTTTTTTAAAAATTGAAAGGCATACCAAAACCTAAATAAAACACAAATAAGCCCAAAATAAACCAGACTTTAAGTTTATCCATGCATTTTTTAGATATATATAAAAAACATATTTAGCCACAATTTTTGTTTTTTATAATTTTATAAAACATCTAATATCTAAAATTAACCTAAATAAAGAAACTAAAACACACAATTTTATTATCCATTCATGCATTTTTTTAAAAACCCTTAACACCTATTTAGTCATATATTTTCATATTTTTGTGATCAAAGATATGATATAATAATGAGATGAAACCTAACTATAGCCTAAAATCACCGTCTTGAGCTTTATATTAATGCGTATTAAAAATAAAAAGCATATAAAGTACTATTTTGCACTATTTTGTCATAAACCTTAAACAAAGAAAAGAGGGAAGAGAGTTCGCGACTCACCTTAAAGGTGGTTCTAGCCTGTAGGGAGGTATTGTGGTGGTCCCTAGTGGCAACAACAATGGTTGGTTGACGGTGGTGAAGGGTTTTGGTGGTTTTTTCTCTCTAGACTAGGGTTTCTTTTTCTTTTTAGTTTTTTCTTCCTTTTCTTCCTCTCTTATCCCTTCTTTCCTGCTAAAACCTTCTGGTTTGAAATAAATCAGTTTAATAACCCAAAAATTGACCTTTCACTCTCTACCTTATTCGGGTTTTAATGGTTTTGGGGTTTCACTCTCTATCTTATTCGGGTTTTAATGGTTTTCTCTCTTTATCTTTTTTTTTCTTTTTCTAATTATTTCTTTTTACCCTTTAGGCAAGTTGGTTTAAGCTCAAATCTTATTTTTCCTTTATCTTTCTCAAATTTAGGTTTCTCTCTCTTTAGATATGTTCTTCTTTTTTCTCACCATGCTCCTTAATTTATAAGCAGGAATGAAGGTCCTAAAACCTTTCTAGATGGAACAATCTCATTCATTGATATCCTTTGGTCGATCTTGACCATCCACCATTGTTGTACACTTTGTACAACATGTTCGAGTTGGCTACTTTGACATGTGTTTTCAGCAATTTCAGGAATGCAATGCAGCGAGTCTTCGACTGAAAATGAAGTATAAGTGAAGGTAAAGATAGGGGTGTGTCTCTTAACATTTAATGGATGTGTAAGAGAGAGAAATTGGTACCCAAAATTGCTCCAAAACATTTATAAACAAAGAAGAAAGTAAGAAAGTAATAGTGTGCATATGTGAGGAGTTGAAGATGACCCCTCATACATGCTTGAAACAATGTCGTTTTAGCATGTTTAGTCTCTCCCAATTCAAGGTGTAATGCACCTTTTTGACATAGATAATCCTGAAACAAAGTCCATTGAAATATCTACCAAGGTTTTTAGGTACAAGCAAAAGAGTATGCAAACCATGTGATTAGACCTTAGACTTGGTTTTTCTACATGTAATATATTTATCACATATACCATATGCAACCGTTTTTTATATTGGGCTAATAAAAATGCTCATACAACACACCCAAAGTCTTAGTTACACTAAAATGCCCTATTAAACCACCCTTTATGTGCTTCACGAATAAGCAATTCATGCATAAAACTTATAGGCACACATAGTCTATTCTTTTTATACAATTATCCATAAAGTATATAGAATTTACCAAAAGCTAAATTCTCACATGCATGATATATATTAGGAAAACCGTTATCATTTATATACAATTCCTTCATAAACTCAAATTCTAATATTTTAGTATTCAAAGTAGATAGAAGAATATACATTCACAATAGCATGTCAACCACAATGTTTTCTTTACCTTACTTGTATTTGATTATGTATAGGAAAGTTTCAATAAATTACACTTATTCGGCATGTTTCTGATTCAGTTTACCTTACCATTTCAAATGCTTCAATGATTCATGATTCGAATGAATCATGAATTCCTTGGCCATAGATAATGTTGCTACGTCTCTAAAGTCCTCATTAACACGTAAAGTTCTTTATCATATATTAGGTAGTTCAAGGTTGCGCCATTAAGCTTTGTGCTAAAGTAGGCAATGTCTTTTTATCCTATATTAAAACAACTCCAATACTTATTTTTTATGTATCACATTTACTCTCGAAAGCTTTTGTAAAGTCAGGTAAAGATAAAGCAGATGTCAAACATAAATTTTCTTTTAACAAATTAAATGCATTATCCTATTCAATTCCCTATTTAAATCTAGTAGACCTTTTCACAATTTCAGTTAAAGACACAACTAATGCACTAAAATCCTTAATTAAACACTTATAAAAAGTAGCCAAGTTATAAAAACTTCTTACCTCAATGACCGATTTAGGTGTAAGCTATTCTTGAATAACCTTATCTTTCTCCTTATCAATTTAAATACCCTGTACACTTACAACATAACTGAAAAACACAATTTTTTTCATAAAAAAAAGTACATTTCCTAAGATTAACATGCAATTGTTTTCAACAAAACACATCAAGTACATTGCATAAATGTTCAGCATGATCAATCAAGTTCTTGCTATAAATTATGATATCATCAAAACATACAACTATGAATTTGCCTATGAACACATGCAACACATGATTCATCAATTGCATAAATGTATTAGATGCATTTGTAAGTCCAAAAAATATGATTAACCACTCATATAAATCATACGTAGTCTTAAAACATGATTTTTCATTCATCACATTATTTCATCCTAATTTGATGATATTTACTTTTCAAATCAATTTTAAAAAATACACAAGATCCATGCAACTCATCTAACATGTCATCAAACACAAAGATATGATGTTTATACTTTACCATTATGTTGCTAATGGCATAACAATCAACATATATCCTTCAAGTTTCATTCTTTTTAGGTACAAGTAAAACCAAAACAACACTTGGACTCATGCTTTCCTGTTTATACCCCTTTGACATTAACTTTTCACTTGCCTTTAAAACTCTTTTGTTTCATCAGGATTACTTTAGCAGGCTGCTTGGTTTGGAATTACAATTTCGGGTACAAGGTATATTTGATTTTCAGTTCCTTTAATTGGTGGTAATCCACCTGAAATATCTTTACAGCCACACTATAAACATAAGAATCAAGATCGTTAGCATTAAAATAAGACTCCTTATACACAAGTACAATCATCGACTTGTTAGCATAAAAAGCAGATTTAATCCCACCCTCTCTTGCATAAAAAAAAAAGGTTGTTTCTTTATATTTTCCACATTTGTCTCACTGACTTTCTTCTCTCTTCTTATTTTACCTCCATTCTCGTCCGGATTCAATTTTAATTCATTTGTGACTGAATCTGACTTTCTTCTTTCACCATGTTCCTCACTTGAATTTTCTTTCTCTGGCCTCACCTTTCCTTTCCAATTCAATGTGACGATGATACATTTTTTTGTGTGGTAATGGTATAAAGGTGATTGTTTTATCATCTTTTACAATAATATACTTATTTATAAACTTATCATGCATTGTCTTCTTGTTGAATTTCCTAGAAATTATTAATGTTTCTAAATGTCATATTTGATATACAATTTTTTTTTGGCTTGGGTTAACTATTTTTTTTTAATATGGATTTAATTTGATTTGAAAACAATTAAGAAAAATATCGAAAGCTTGACTTTTCTTTGAATCAAGATAGTTATTTCTTTCATATTAAGATTTCTTAGTGTATTGTAGTTTTTATATAAACCTTAACCTTGTATAATTTTTTTAATATTGAATTTCAAGATGAAATTTTAAGTGTCTTAAATTTTAGGAGAAAATTTCATTTGTTTTTCATAAAAAAAATTCTAGAGCCAAAATAATTTGAATAGAGAATTTCTTTTTTAAAAATGGTGTCAAATTCACTTTTACAATATTTGTTATCAAAAGGATTTTGAAAATTATAAATAATTTTAAGAATGTAAATATCTCAAAATACATAAAAATATTTTAGAATTAATTTTGGATAGTTAAAAAAATCAAACAAGAAATAAAAATACTTCAGAATAAAAAGAAAATGAGATTTGGGTTAGGTCGAGCCAAGGCGTACCAGGTGTAAGCCTTAACTAACACGCATGAGCTCATCTTGATTAGCTCAGATGCACATTTAGACTAAAGAAAAAGTTGTCATTAGAGCCGCCTAGAAAATTGAAAAAGAGAGATTACATATCATTTGCTCTTAAACAATATGTATTTTATTGCAACAACTTCAATCAACATGAAAAGAAGTTGGCCCCGCCGTCCCTATGCATCTTAAAATACCATTTTCAACTCAGTATATATTGATACCATCCTTCTAACATCAATAATTTCCTTTCTAATATAAACAAATAATTTTAATTTATCTAAGAAACTTTAAAACTCAAATCAAATCAAATCAAATCATCAAATTAGAATTTAAATCCAATCTTAGTTATTGGTTTTTTTTTACCCCACCTACCACTTAAAATAGCTTTATCATTAATAATTAGTTTTTTTTATTTAATACCTTTAACCATAGTGTTTCCAACCACATCAATGCCTTATGTCTCCTTCCTTCCCTCTCTCCTCAATTATTCCTTGACAATCAAGGACCAAAATGCAAGATATTGAATAAAATTAGGGATTGCAATGAACATCATTCATAACTTTTGAAATAAAATTGAATCAATGAATATGTTTCATTGAGGACGAAAACATGGGGCGTCACTTCATTCTTACGATGTGTACAGCCAATAATATATTGCAATATAAGGAGTTGTCATGCCCTCACTTCCATCCGGTTCCTCCTCGTCAACACGTGCATACAGCTACTATTTACTAACAGGCACGTTGTTGCGATGCCCACTAATCATATACAAATAAAACTAGCATAAACAACGCTAGACGCATTGATTTTTGTTTACCAAGTCTTGCTTACTAAATAGCATGGCATCTATTACAAGAAAAAAGAATTTCAAGTCATAAAATATAAATAATTAATAAAATACCAATTACATGATAACAATTCACTTAATAAAAAAAAATATTTCTAACATTTAAAATTCAAAATTATTTTTGATATTAATGCATCAAAATATTTTTAAAATAATTTTGGAGAAGTAATAAATATCTTCCCTTGGCTTTTCGCTCCTTACCCCTTGTTGCACAGCAATCCACATTTTAATTCCTTGATCATACACGTCAATTTCTTCTGCAAAAGAAGAAATTGGAGATTTTGCAAAAAAGAAGATAAAAATTTGTGTTATTTAGCTACAGTGTGTAGATAGAAAAGATTATAACTGAAATGATTGATGAGATTTACACAAAAACTGGGGTTTCTGCTATCGGAGACTCCTGTTTGGTTCCTGCTATTAATGCGTTGCGACCCCGACATCCGGTCTGCTTCACCATTTTCTTCTGTTACAATTCGCTCGTACACCCATTGCCTTTCTTTTTGCTGAAACATTCTAAGAAATGATTCCCGAATCCTAGCTGGTCCACTTGACCATTTCCATTTCTGTTCATGCATCCCTATTTTTTTTCAGAGTTTGGTAATGCCACTGGGCGTTTACAATGCAGTTACTTCTCGGAGGACATGAAAAGGGAAAGATTGGAGTTACCTTTGACCTCGGCCTAGAGTTCCGTCTGGACCACTCCATGGGCTCGGAACCAGCGCATCTTAGCTCGCTGGCATAGGATAGAAGCTGAGCCCGGCGATCATAGCCACGAGTTCCCATGGTTTTCTTGGTGGCGGGATTATGTTTTTGTTGTAAACGTTTTCTCGGAGATTCAGAGTAGATGCTGATGATTACTCTGTTGGTGTTGGCCCTTGCTTTCACAATCTTATCCTTTTGATCCTTCTCTGCCTCGTTTTTGCTCATGGTTTTATTGGGAGGTATATCCATGAACAAGTTCTTTTGATGCAACAAAATCAATTCCTTGTAATGAAAAAAAAAACAGTGAAAAATGAAGAGCGTAATGGCTATTTTTGGATATTGTAACAGTTATTCATGAAATTTGCCGACCCAACTCGATTAAAACATCCAAACCTCGCCTAGGCCCAATACTGTTTTAGAATATGGAACAGGAACCAATTGACTTCTTACGTGGAATTTGATTACATCATTATGAACCCTCCTCTTCACAATTTTTTATTGATTTTTTTAGATGTTATTTTAATAGTTTTAAGGTACTATGTAAAAAATACAAAAAATTAAAAAAAAAATTATTTTAATATATTTTTATAAAAATACACGGCAACACGTAAAAGGTTTAGGCACAAACTCCAAATATATGCAACGGAGGAAAGGACAGATTTAAGTGTAGAGGGCCATAATGCTAGAAGCCGTGAGAGTCATATGCTTGAACGAGTGCATTGATTATTATTTTTTGTTGGCGTCCAAGCCTACCTACCCGAACAAATTTGCAACTCTGTGAGCCAATTTTTCAATTTCCTCGGCACTCTAGTACAATTTTTCAAGGCCGTGTCCTAATTTTGAAGGTATTATATGGCTCTAGTCGATCGAAGTAGTCAAAGTTATGCCTGGACCTGTAGCCAAAAAGAGAAGAAGAAAAAAAAAGCTTCTTGATTGGACCCATCGGTGGGCTATACGTGTAAAGTTCAAAGAATCACTTGAAATCAGAAATGATATTACGAAATGATTCTTAATTGTTGCTTGCACATAGTCATCCGATGGTTGGCCAACGGTGGGCAGTCCTCAGGCAGTGATTCTAGTAATTCTACTACTCCATGGCTCGTCTGAAAAAAGTGCTGTTTTTCAGAATCCGGATCAAATCATGAAGTATAGATAATTGTATAGATCATGGTGGGAGATGCCTAGTCGCAAACCTTTTTATTTGCTGAAGACTATGCCACTAAAACGATTTTTCTCAGAATTATTCGACGGAAAGCATCTTTCTTCCGCTCAAATGCACCCTGTGGTCCGTGCGGAGGATTTTTAAGGGTAGGTGCTGAAATGGGTTTGCGCCGGTGGGGACTTATTTTAGTTGAAAACTGGTTAATTTACACGTCCTTTGCTGTGGCTTATCAAAAGTTAATTTTTAATGATAAAAAAAAAACATATGCAAGTGTTGCTAATTAGTTTTTGAGAGCCTGTCTATTTATTTTAATAAGATAAAAGGTTAAAAATACTCTAACACTTAATCAAAGAAAAAGACTCTGAGAGGATAAAAACATACAGGACTGATAGATGGTTCTTCCTCTTTAATTTTTTTTTTCTCTCGAGGGATAGAGAAATATTTTGATGAAAGGTAAAGGATCTTGGCTTGGAAAGAAGAAAGGGAGCATTTTCCAAAGAGCCCCTCTCCCAATTCTCTCCATTATTTTTCTCTAACTAAGAGCCGCAAATATACATAACCATGGAAAAACATGAACACCGATTATTGACCTGACTTGAAAGACTCTTAAGCCTTGATTAATGAAAAAACATTAAATATTTATCAAATAACATAAAAATAGATGGCACAATAGATCCGACATGGAGAAAATAGGGCAAGCCAAAAATAGTGAGGGAGAAAGAAGAGAGCAAACCAATTTAAGTGTAAAGTGTATTTTAAAGCTTTTACAAAATCATATGCATGTCTTCAATTGCTCTTTAACATTCTTCAATTAATATGAATTTGAATTTGTACAATAATTAGATAGAACATACAAAATGTTTCATTAATCAATCATATACTAGCATATCTTTCCTTTTACCTACTAGTTATAATATCTCAATAAGTAAATTATACACCAAAAATCCTACCAAGCCTTGCTATTTACTTTAAAAGATCATGGGATCCCTAAAAAAAAAACCCTAAAATCTTCTCTTCCATAGCTTTGCTCCTGGTTACCCACCATGCAAGATAAGGTTTGTAACTTGTTAGCTTTAATGAATGCCTTTTCTGATTGGGTCTTTAAGTATACTACAACAACATTATATTTACCATTAGCTCAAATCAAGTTGTTTTTGACATACATCTAATGATATAATTATCTTTAGTGCTAGTCTTAGGCTTCTATGACATGAATCTTTAGTTTATCCACCTTGTCGTTAGCCTCTTGCAATAATTTTCTAAAATGAGTTTCTTGCTTTTGACATGTGGATAAGCTTTTTCTAATTTTATTTTTTGGCATTTTAGGTCCTTACATGCTTTTCTTTCAGAATCTTTAATTTTTCTTTTACATTCATTACCTTTAAATTTTATCCTTTCAACTAAGTTACCTTAATGGATAACCATGTCTAAGTAGACATACATATTTCTTCCTAGTGTTTGACCTTTTCTTTCAACCATTCCTCATTTTTTTTCTTGCTTGAATCCTTATCTTTCTTTCTTCTTCCAATCTTTTCTTCAACTTTTAATTTTCAAGTTCTAGTTGTTCTTTTTGTTTTACGAAGACCTCTTCTTCTTCTTCTTCTTTTTCCCTTATGTTTTTGTACGCATATCCCTTATTAAAGTTTCTTGTTCCTTGTGCATTTTAGTTATTTTTCATCTTCATCTGTAAGCTTTGATATAGCTAGTTTATTTTTAGCTTAGGGTGGTTTATAATTACTCAATTTGTTTTGGTGGCACTTGATATATGATTCGATAACCATGAGGCTCCTTTTAGTCACTTCCAAGATAATTATTCTCAAACCTTTCCAATATTTTATAATGCATCCTAATACAACTAAGCTAAGGACGACTCTTCCTTAAAGTTTCCTATATACTCAACCAAACTAGAGGTTTTCGTCATATTTGTACCTCAATCACCTTAAAATCATGGTTGGTACATAACTTACATACTTGATTTTTCCAATCAATATAACCAATAGGCATTGTTTGCAATAAGCAACGTAGGGTGTTGAACCCATCCAAACTACTCACTAATTAAACAAAGTGGTCAACATCTTATGAAATAATTTGATCTACTTTGTTTCCAAAAGCATTTAATTCTAATAAAATCCAGCAAAGGTTTTTGGTCTAGCCACCAAGTTGTTTTGAAGACCAATACTCTAATGATCATATGACTGACCATTTGTACATATAAAAGATGCACACAACATCATATTAACCCTTTACCTACTTTTCAACAATAGTTTAGAGTCAAATAGTTTTTATCAAATTTGTTGTATCTAGATTAACTTGATCTCTTTCAACCTTGATAAATACACTAGTTGGGTCAAGGCTAATCAATTTGGATTTTGAGAGAAATAAGACTAACCTAAAAATTTTAAATGCCAATAACTGGATCTTGTTGGTACTATCATCTCGATCATTTAGTTTTTTAGGGAAAAGAATCATCCCTTACTTTTTAATGTCAACCTTCAATCCTTCTGTCTTTCACTATACCCATTTTTTTTACCAATATTAAAAGCTTTGAAATCCTTTTACAGCCTCATCACATCATTAATGATAGTAGATGGTGTACACAAGTTGAGGTATTTGTAATAACTATTGATACTCTTCAATTATGGGTACTATATCGGCGGTTTTAAGAGTAAAACATCTATATGATGGATCCTAGAATTGTGTCATGGCTTTGATAATTAGTTTTTGCAATGGTATTTTCATCACCTCTATTGCATTAGTATACTTCTATTAGAATTCATGTTTGTCATGAATATTCAGCTTTTTTCCATACTTTTGAAGTTCATCAACCTCACTAATGAAGAGCATATATTTTAGCATAAGTAATTCACCATGAAACCCATGACTCAAATAACCACTTTTTATTTTTTTATAAGGATTCAGACTCCTTCTCGAATTGCCCATAGGTATACTTCATTATTTTAATTGACTTTTCATCCATCTCCTAAAATATTATAACCATATAACATCATTTCAATATTTTATACATGTCAAGCTTGCCCAATATGGTATTATAGGGAGACGCCCTAGGAGAAGATTCTAGCTATTATGTATAGGTAAGTTGACTAACCTGTTGGTCTTAAAAGGTCTTTCATTGCTCGGGTATACAAACCTTAAAAAGTCAAGGCCTCATTGACTACAAACCATGTCCAAGTATACTTTCAACAAAAGTTTGGGGTTTCATGTGTGCTAGTTCAAAATGGGGCACTATTAGTTCCTAATGCAAACGTAAAACAATATGTATATGAAAGAAAGTTATATGTAGTGGGTGTATAGACACAACTCCATATTCAATCTATAAATACATGATAAATAAAATACATGAAACAAAATATATAAATAAGTGAATATTAAATAAAACAAATCATGTAAAATACACAATCACATAAAACAAACAGTACAACTAAACATAACATTTTTCATGCAAGCAAAAAAATCCTAATCATTATTAAAGTCCACACTAAATTCATCATTCTATCATAAGGAACATGCAGTTGAACTTAGGCTAAATATAAGAAAAAAAGAATTTGCCACCTAGTTTTATGGTTACTGGGAAACCCTAACTTATCTTTTTAAGATTCTCAATAAGAGGTTAATTATGTAATAGAAAATAAAACAATCATCCATATATCTGACCGAAGATGAGATGTATTATTATTTCTTTTTAAAAATGTAAGGTATTTGTTGTGATGGGGTTGCCTAAATTGACATATTTTATTTTAAAGTCAAACTAAAATAATGGTTTTAGATTTTAGCTTGAAAATGGTTTGATCCCTATTTTGAAAAATATTGAGTGTTCGACCTGTAAGAATGGTGAGTTATTGATGAGTATTGGACCCACAAGAATTATATTGATCCGGTTTAGACTCGCTTATAGCATTAAAAAAGATATTCTAAACATAATAAATAACACATATTAACATGATTATAAATGTGTATTTGCCAACTCAAATATATGATAATTAACATTTAAGCATATGAGCAAAAAATGAGTCCTCTAATCCTAGATTTAGATTGATTTCTTGAAATAAATGACAGCTTATAGATCACACATATATAAATAAATATAAGAATCACATAATAAACAATGTAAATGAGTATTCACCAATTCAAATATCCAATAGTAAACGTCCAAGGATATGAGCCAATAAAGGGTCCTCTAATCCTAGGTTGAGTTCTTAAAATAAATGGCAGCTTATATGTCACACATACATAAACAAACATAATAATCATATAATAAATAACATAAACATGTATTCTCCAATTCAAATACATGATAGTTAACATCCAATGTAAGAGCCAAGAACAAGTCCTCTAATCCTAGGTCGAGTTCTCGAAATAAATGATTATAGATGATAACTTATATACTAACACAAAACAATCATTTATGCATAAAATTTTCTCACTAAAAGCAAACCATTACACCTTGAATAAACTAAAAATCAAATTTAATCCTCCCAACCCCATCACAAGGTATTAATTCCATCCTTATTCTACCTTAAAAAAAATAAATTCTTAACAACTTCATGCTTTTGGGTTTTCAATCCACGAAATGGACCCATAACACTTCAAATATAAAAAAACACACATAAGAATCAATAATGCATTACAGATTATTTAGAACAAATCAATGCATTATGGTTTGAAAATGATATTCAAAAGCTGCTAATGTCAACCAATAATTGATGGAACTAGGACTATACAGTGGTGTCACGTGGCAACCATGCACTAATTTTTGAAGACGAGCTTGACAATGATGACGTGTATATCTCAATTTCAACACCAAAACCTAAAAAAGGAAAAGAAAGAAATGAGTTTAAAGATTGGATTTTTAGGTTTTGTTAATGGTTGTTATTTGTTTGGCTAGGTGAAGGTGAGCTACTAGCTTTAATCTGGTTTTGGTGGAAAAAATTATTTTTTGGCCAATGATTTTGGAGTAGCAGTGATGATTTAGAGAGGATAGAAGGCTAGTATATGGTTTTGGTAAGAAGGGAAAACAAGCTATTAGTGTGGAAGTTCGGGTGGAGAGAGAACTGGCAAGTGAGTGGTTATAGTTTGGAGAAGAGAGAATGGATTGATGGGTGGCTTAAAGAAGATGAGGGTTGTTAGTTACTAGATGGTTTTGCAGTGGTTTTTGGTGATGATGATGTTGTTTTTCAAGTGGTTATAAGAGAGGATTATGATGACTGATTGGAGAGAATAGAGGTTGTATTTGTTTCGAGTGGAGCTAGTAAATTTGGTAAAGATAGGGAGAAACAGAGAGTGAGTTTGAAAGGCCGTAAAGTTAAGAAAGAAAGTATAAAGCTTTGGATTGTTGTTAATTTTTGAAATGGGAAGGGAAAGATATGTAGCAGCTATATTCTGTAGGGTAGGCTACGATTGTGTGGCTAGATTCTTTAATAGACTAAGAGAATATTTGGCTTTTTTTTACACCTCTTCTCTTTTTACATCGGATTGATTATTATTATTATTTTACAAATTGGAGTTGTTTTTTTTGTAGCATTTTCTGATTTTCTCTAGACCTTAATATATAGTATTTGGGTTGCTATCAAAACTTTAAAAAAAAATAAAGAATTTATATTCTTTTTTTTTTGAATGAGGATCTTTAATTTGGAAATTTCATGGTCAAAAATTGATTTATTTGATTTCCTTACCTATGAGAATATCCTTCAAATATTATCATTGAAGTCACAACTTTTTAATTTTATTTGATTCTATATTTAATTTTCTTTTTCTTTCTTTTCTCATTTGTATAATTTTTTTATTATAATATTTGATCCTACTCTTTCCTTGTTTATCATTTCTCTCTATTTTTTTATTTATTAATTTTTCTTTTTTTTTGAAAACATAAGGGTTAAAAATTTGGTTATTACAAAGAAAATGAGAAAATAAACAATAACCATAAGAAAACATGTCTAAAACGAATTGGAAGGATGCCCAAACATCAACTCCTAAAAAACTAGAGTGACGAACCCACAAATGCATGAGAGGACCAAATTGTTAAGCACTAATCCGTGCATTCATTGCGCTCAAGTGGAGCTATAATGAAATGATATTAAAACCAGAATAAAACTCAAACTAAAAATGAGGCTAGAGGTCACATAAGTAAAAAAATGAGTACAATATCTTGTATTTAATAAAAACTAGGCACACTTAATGGGAGAAAGGAAAAAAGAAGAGAGATAAGAAAATAACTCCTAAAAAATAACTTAGTTATAGTGTAATGATATTTATTATTCCTCAAAGTAAAAGTAAAAACTCATCATACCAGATATTTAAAAAAAAACACACATCTAATTAAGAGTCCATCAAGATAAAATTGAAGGAAGGAGAATGAATTGAAATAGTGAAGAATAAAACCTGGACAGAAAACATGAAAATCAATAACATCCAACATAACAATAATAGATAGAGTTTAACAAAGTTATTCCTTAATAAACTTGAATCTAAAAAATAGAAAGGAAAAGAGAAAAAATGAATAAGCAATAGCAAATAAAGAGGCAAAAGATAGGGAAAATGAAACCATTAAAGGACATATGGTTTGAACTGAAATAACTAATCTAAAAATCTTATGAAAGCACTAGATTCAGTTAAACCCATAATTGTTTAAATGTGGGACAAAAAGGCAACAAAAACAAATTGTAAAAAAAAAAAGATAAAAGGAAGAAATAACACATGAGCAATATTATAAAAGGGAAAATGACTAGAAGATTTCAAAGAATGGAAAAGAAACACAAAACCATATCTAAAAAGAATGAGAAAGATGCAAAATAATGAGAAAAAATTAAACACTTAACAAAAAAGTGGAAAAGAAGAATGAAGAACCTCGAAAATAGAGATGGGCCCTAACAATGAAAAATGAGAAAAAACAATTCTCGAAACAAAAGCCAATGAAGTCCACGAATATTTTTTAAAAGAAGTTGCCAAAGAGAAGACGAAGCAACCAACTGTTTTAAAAAACAACCACACAAGAAAAAAATAATAATGTGCAATAGTATACAACCAACAATAAATAGCTCAAAATGCCAATAAATAACAACATCCAAATGATAGGGAAAAAAACTAACCTAAATCCAATATAATAAAAGAATATTGTGATAAATAAATAAAGGTCCAACAAAGACTACAAAATACATTTATAATAGAAACCTCGTAAAAAAAATTTAAAAAAGGAAAAAAATAGTTGCTAACCACAAGGAAAATATAAGATTCAAGAGCATAAGAAGTAGGATAGGAAGGGAAGAATCTACCAAGTCTAATGAAAGGAAACCAAGTTTTTGAACATTGGTTACTTGGATGGAAAAAAATGCATAAAAGTCGTTTACCATACCTAGAAAAAAAAAACAAAATTACAAAAAAAAAAACATAAAGTGAAAATAGAAGTTCAAAGTCTAAATCAAAGTTACACAGAAAAACAAATAAGTATAAAATGGAAAAGAAAAAAGAAAGAATAAAAAAAAGTCAAAAAATATAGGACATAACCTTAAGATGTTAATAAAAAAAATACATGAAAAGAGTAGAAAAGCACCTAAAAAAGGCAAATGGATAGAACAAGAAAATGCATAAATAACTGAAAAAACATAGAAAATGCATCATAGCCATAGGCTTATCTAATAAAAAGAAGAAGAAGAAGTTGCCACTAATGGAACAAAGGAGTACAGTCTACATCGGAAACATGAAAATAAAAATATAACAATTTTGTAAGCGAGCGAGATACATAATTAGTTACATAAAAAATATAACAATAACATGATAAATAAGGATGTATATAAAGGACTATGTGAGATAGGTTAGAAGTACAAACTAGTAAAAAATACAACAACACCTTCGAATTAAGTAGAAGAATTGGTTCATGAAAAAAGAAAACAAAACATAAAGAAAGAGCGATATTATAGATGAGAATAGAAAATAAAAACTCAAATATTAATAAACAAACTAAACAATTTTTATGCCAAATCTTGTGATTTTTAACTGTTTTTACCATCCTTTTTGTCATTTCTATCCTCATAACCATTAACCATAAACAACATAGAAATTCCTTTAATCCTTTATTTTTTGCTTCTGCAACTGAAGCTTCTCCTCCTGAGCAATACAAACATATCAATCTTTACTAACATCTATATTTAAAACCTAAAAAAATAAATTAAAAAAAATGCAATAATCAAACTCTTTTTTTTTGTTGTTATTCTAACATCTCCTTCGTTCCTCTTCAAATATATGGCATAACAACACTAACTAACATTTTTAACAACATTAACCCAAATAATCATAAAAAAACCCAATCATTGCTTACCAATAATTAATATAATAAAATTGGTTACAATACATCAAAGAGTAAAATAAGTACATGAATCATTTAAAAACCCTAAAAAATGGATTTTTCAAGAAACCCTAAAAATTTACCTCAAGTAAACTTAACCTGAATTGAAGGAGATCAAGTTATTACAATTTAAGTTGTTTGCTACTCCTCTCCCTCTATTTCTTGCTTTTAGTGTTGCAAAAAAGACTAATTCACAAAGCTCTTTACTTCTTTTTTAAAATTCTTCTCCCTATATTTCTTGCTTTTAGAATTGTAAAAGAGAATGAAAATTGTTGGTCTGTCCCTCTCTTTTTACTCCTATTCTATTTTTGTGTTTACAAGGCTCTTAACTTCTCTTTACAAGTCCTCCTTTCTTTCTCCCTCTTTTTTTTCCTCTTAAAAAAAATGAGAAAGTCAGAATAGGTCATAGTAAGGCAAACCCCTCCCCCCAACAAAACTTATGCTTATAAAAAATCAAGGATAAAATCATATCAACACCATTATAATCCACGATTGCATTAAATGTGTGTCCATATTACACCAAATAGTAAAACCAACACATGAATTTTGATTTTTGGTAACCTAATGAGGGTATAGTTATCTTTGTTAAAATCAACTAGTCCTAGTTACATGAATGTGCTTTTTTAAAAATTCCTCATTCTCACTCTTGTATTGAATTCTTATAAGGTTAACTTTGTCTATAGAAAAATTGAATTTTTTTTCTCTATTTTTGTTTATTTTCATAATAACATCTACACACACAACCCAATTAGGATGATGTTATTCTCATTTTATTTATTTGTTGGGATTTTTAATAAAGAAATGTATACACAATAATAAAAGTAAATTGGAAAAATGTGATTTGAAGTTTTTATATATTAGCAAAAGAAACTTTGAAGATTTACTATTGCAATATTGAAAAATTAAAAAAAAAATATTTTTATTTTTAACATGTGTCAAATGAATTATCTAAACAAAAATGTAAGCTATTATATGATTATAAGAGAGAGTAAGATGGTGAGATTCAAATTTATGATTGTATGGTTATCAAAACTCTAATATCATATTAAAAAATTATCTCAACCTAAATTTAAGTTATCGGGTGAGTTTCTAGAAATAATTTTATATTATTATCTAACAAGTAAATTCATTTTATAATTAGTTTATTTTTATCTTTGTATTCTTAAAAGCATTTTTCAACAAGTAAAAAAACATGTATTCGCTTAATCTCTCGAGTTAATTTAGGCAAATATTTTTTTTTCCAATGAAAGACAACAAAAATGTTTATAAAGAATTTTTTTTAAAAAAGAGTCTATATAAAAAAATCTAAGGATAAAAAATAATTGAGTAACCATGTGGGCAAAACTAGGGAACATATAGGAGGAACCATTGATTTGTTTTGCATCAGTTTTAAAAGTGAGCATGGATTCCATTATGAAAGGACTAAAAATATCATGCTTTTCCGTGAATGAGAAATGAAATGTGATTTATATGGGTATTCCTTAAGAAAACAACCTAACAAAAAGTACTAGAAGCAAGAACACCAAGTAGTTCCATGTAACTAATGATCTATAGATTAAATTGATTATCACAATTCTTTAGTCTATATAACATGCATAAAAAACCAAACAATTTAATCTTGCAATAAAATTAAACAAGAAACTTAACATGCATTCTAGGCATATAAAAAAAATATATATTTAGACTTGAAACCTAGCAAGCAAACTACCATAAACATATAAACTAAAAGCAAATAAATCATAATACTTACTTGTTGAAGAAAGTCGAACAACAAAAGCTAGCAAGTTATTGTTGTCAAACATAGATTCTATATCCTTAAGATTTTTTTGTTTGTTAATTGTGCAAGCGAATTTATGCAACCAACCTCCTAGGAATTAAAAAACTTTCTTTAAAATCATTAGAACCTAAGCTCTAGAAATAAGTGAAAAGACAATAAAAAGATAATAGAGATTGAAAGCAGAACAAGCTAAAAAAATATAGAGGAGGATAAGAGAAGTTCTACAAAAATATATAGAACATCTCTTATTCCACCTCTATTTATATTGAATTTTAAACCAAAACTGATGAAGAATCAATTCTAGCAATTACTATAATTAATTCCCTCCATTTTACCATAATTATCAAGCTTAATCCAGACTTTTTCTTTTAAAAAAAAAACTAAATGTTCAGGTCTTTTATTCATGGGCTGAACATTTATAAATGAGATGACAAAGAATAATTTTTTATAAGTTAAATAATTATTTTATAATAAACTAAAATCCAAGTCTAGAATTGGTTAGCAAAAAACAAATTCAAGCCCATCACTCAAGCTCAAAACCTATATTACTTTGCTTAGACTCATATATGACTCTTCAACTTCTCTTTATATAAACTAAAAGAAACTCTATTTTCTTTCCTACATGGATAGAGGGTATTAGATTTTATAAAAACATGTCAATCTAGAATTGTTTTAAATAAATATATCATTCATCTATAATTTATTTTAATCATGTAAGAGAATAATTTTCAATAAAGTTTTAAATCTAAAAGTAAGTATACCTCATTTTAAATTTAGCTTCAAGAATAGCATTTAACCATGCTTTATTTTTTTAAAAAAAATTCCAATCTATGGCATTCTCATACAAATTCCTAACAACAATATCTTTGAATTTATTCTACTTTATCTTACTTTAATTGTCCTTTTTTACTACAATCACAACACCACATTGTGAGGAGCAGCGTCGAGTTCCAAATACTAGGTTCTGATTAGCTAGAAAATAAAACAGAAAAGAGTCTTTGTGAAGTTGGCCCTCAATGTACGGACCTTATTCAAGTTTGACAAAACTTTTTGTCTCGCAGAAAAGAGAACAGAGAGAGAGAGAGAGAGAGAGAGAGAGAGAGAGAGAGAGAGAGAGAGAGAGAGAGAGAGAGAGAGAGAGAGAGAGAGAACGAGGTGGCTCAAAGGTTCCCCAAAAGGCAGCGTCTCCTTAGCCCCCTCGGTCCCGTATTAGCCGCCCCCAGTTGCCACTCATGTGAAGCTGTGACTGGTGACCCTTTCCATTTTTGTTCCCATAACGTGACCCATCTCTCTCTCCTCCTCCTCCGCCTACCCCTCTCTCTCTCTGCATAAAAATCCGCCCCATGCTTTTGTTCATTGGCCATTGGAGTTCCCATGCGCCACTTCACAGGCATCAAACCGTCCCCCAGTTTCATTGGCTTGACTATTCTGGATCCCTCAAGTCTTAACTTTTACCATTAGTCGTCTATCATTGTCATAATAATAGTGCATTAATTATTTCTCCAGCACAAATATCAAGAATCTTTCGCATATTTATTCCAATAACTAATCTAACCTGGATCCCTTAAACAGGTTAATGGAGTTGATAACTTTGTCTAAAGCTTGTCTCAAAGCTGTCCGAACGTGGATAGTCATATTTAATTAAGATCTTAATCACTCTGGCGAAATGCTACACCAGTTTGATTGCCAACCTTCTTTAAAAAAGTCTTATCTCTCCAAAAAGTCCTGTTGATTTGCAAATATCAATTCATAAAATACAATAAACTGTTCAAGGAAAACAAAATATCAATTCCACTTCAATCTTTTTCTTTTTCTTTTTAAATTAAATATGCGATTAGAACAATGTTTATATTTTTCTGTGTCAATGTTATGTATAATAAGGTCTATTTTCAATATATGTACAAGAGCCCATAACCGTGCACGTATATTAAAAGTTTTTTCTCATATATTTTAGTAGTAGTACAAATGATCATATTAAAATAATAAAAAATATCTAAAAGGGGTAAGGAAATCACCATGTTTCCAAGACATAGTGTAATGTGAATTCACGTAGTACCGATGTTCTTCTTCTTGTTGTTTTGATCTTTTAATTTTTATTTGATTTTTTAATTTATTTATTTTTAATTTTATCATTCAATATCACATTGATTTGAAATTAGAATTCTTAATTTATTTTAATTTACTTTCTATGAAATTACCGTAAACTCAAAAACATATCTCGATATTGAATTGATGCTTGATTTTAAGAAAAATAATTTGTTTTTGTTGTTTGCAAAATAAAAAATGAGGGAATCAAAATTGACAATGAGAAAACAAATAAGGGTTTTTTTATTTTTCATTATTGTTGATCTAACACATTTTTAAAAATAATAGTTTAAAATTTCATTTTTGATTTCTTTATTTTAGAACTTTTACATTTTTTGTACCAAAGTTTATTTTATTCATTTTCAGTTTCTAATTTTGAGAAAAAAGAGAGAAAGTTGTTAAGAATTATCAAGGAGAGAGAAAGATGTTGGATGTCAATATTTTAGGCACCAAAAAAGTGATCTTTATGTTAATGGATTGGAGTTCTAGAAGTGACTCTTTCCTCTCACAATATTAGAAAGAATAGATTAGGTTTGTTGAAGTTTTTTTTATTTGATTATTTTTAATTTTTTTAGGGGTTATAAGTTGTTTAGTAGTTGAAAATGAGTTTTAAAAGGCTTTTTACAGTGTATTTTAGGTGCATTCATATGAAAACAAGTTCGAAATGGACTTTTGATGTCCTAAAACTTAGACATTGATTTTCTAGTCACTAGTCACTACATATAATTGAGAAAAATTGGATATGACGACAAGTGATTTGCCAAAATTGTCATCCGATAGATATAAAAAAAATATATGAAAGGGATGAAGTGTCGTGCTCTCTCTCTCTCTCTCTCTCTCTCTCTCTATATATATATATATATATATATATATATATATAACCCACCTTATGTGTGCCTAGACTTTTTGGTAGCTGCTCAGGGCGTGGGAACGGCCATCCTAGCAGTGCATAGCTTTTTTTTTTTTTTAAGTTTGATTAATACCCTCCTTTTTTTATAAATGATTTATTTCACATTTTTTTTTTGTAATTATCTTATGTTTTTATAATATTTCAAAAAGATTATTGTAATTTATCTTTAAGTGTTTTTCTTTCATATTTAATAGAAATAAATTGTATTTGCATTATGTTCTTATAAAATAAAAATTATTGTCGTTCTAGGATTAAAACAATAATAAGGTGAATTAGGTGTTCCACTAATAATGTCAAATAATACAAATAATCACGCTAAGCACATATAACACAATAACCGATAATATAATGAAAGTGATTAAATTAAAGAAATAAGGATAAAGAGATTGCAACTAGATTTTTAACGTAGTTCCACAAGCTTATATCCACACTTCAAGTACCAACCGCACATAAGTATTATACGCTTTTATTAATTCAAGTGAAAAATACAATGCCCTTAATGAATCTACACCAAACAATTTTACCACTTAAAGATGTCTCCTATTCAAGATTTTTTTCTTGTTGACAATACCTCACTAATTGCTAAGAGTTTATTCAAACTCTCAAGTGTTTATTCAAACTCTCAAGTGTTTATAATTATTATTTTTTTACAACAAGATGCACTCTCTCAAAGAGTATATTATACAATTAAAAACTATAATCTCTATAGCTCACTCAATAGCACTTAGGATGATTGGAGGTGTGTAAGTATAATGAGAGTGAGATTTTATACTCTTATGTTAAACTATGAAGATTTAATATAGCACAACTTAGAGCATCTTAGCATTGATAATTTCTAGTAGGTTTTTCTTTTGGAATAGATTCTATATCATGTATATTCAGAATCTTCATTTTTATTTTGCATAAAAGAGAGCTATATATATATATTTCCAAAAGAAACTAGTTGTTTATAGCCACTAAAATGTCTTTGACGGCTAAAGTGGTCAACCGATTCAAATGACCATATCATTCGGTCAATCGATTCTTGTAAAATTCTTAGGTGTTCATCATGGATGAACAATGGTCGATCAGTTCACTTGGTATGCTCAAGCGGTCGATTGGTTCAGCTTAAAAATTAGTTTTAACAGTTTCAAACCTGATGAAACTTGAACCGATTAAAATGTATATCAATCTTATTTCTGCATGCAAAATGAAGTGTGTGAGTTCATTTTAGTTTGCTATTATGTAAGATATAAAGATTTAACAATAAACTCTAAAATAAATCCTTAATAGCTAAGTCTTCATTTGCTTTGCATCTTGGACTTGATAATGAATTTCTTCATTCAATTCCATATGCTTATTGATGTGATCTTCATATAAAACTTGTTTAAACTTAATCTCGTCCAAGCATATCATTAATTTATTTTCATTTAATTGTTATCATCAAAATACAAGATATTATAAATATTAATATATGACCTATAGGTCAATATATTTTAGGTACCTTATGATGAAAACAAGTTTGAAATGGGCTTTTGATGTTCTAAAACTTGGACCCTAATTTTCTAGCCACTAGAGATGATTGAGAAAAATTACACATGAGGATAAGTCATTTGCCAAAATTATCATCCGACATATATATAAAAAAATATGAAGGGGAAGAAGCGTTGTGCTCTCCATAAAAAAAAAAACATCTTATATGTGCCTAGGCTTTTTGGTAGCTGCTTAGGGCGTGGGTTTGGCCTGCCCAGCAGTGCATAACTTTTTATTTGATTTTTAAAAAAAGTTTGATTAATTTATATTTGAATGATTAATTAATTTATATTTGAAAGTCAAATGCAATATCTAGCAACCTGTTATAATCTCCCAAATATTAGAAAAAAAACATTTGGGAGTTGACTTAATATTTCAGTAATTGGTTTATCAATGTAATGTTTTAATTTAAATATTTGAGTATAATGTGTGTCTACCTTTTCAAATCATATCATTTCTTTATATGTTAGTCATTGATTCTTTAAATAATATTTAAAATTCTTCACAAATCTAATTCTACCTTACACAAGGATTTCATAAATCAACTAATTGGAGTAAATTTGAAACATTTTTTTCAATTTACCTTAGATAAATAAATTCTTTTTTTATCACTAAATATTTTTATATATAGTTTCTGAGATACCCAATGTCTACTCATTTGTTACCTTTGATTAAAGTCATATGTATTTAGGATCAAATCATAATATTTTTTATATAAGATAACTTAATGATCTTAAAATCTAAGGATCATTTACATAACTATCACAAAAGCCTTTATATAGACAAAAGTAATCTCTCCATATAGAAATTATAAATTTTATAATTATAGTAACTTTATCATCTTTTCATAAAACATTTTTTTCCCGATAACTTTATATTTAATCTAAACTCATGAATTAAACTCAATTAAATATCAAAAATAAAAACAATATCTACATATATAAAGTCAACGCCATGTACAATCATTAGGTTAGCTATGGAACACACATGCTAACATGTACATATTTCAATTATATAAAAGAACAAAAGTAGTTGGAAGACTAGATTTTTTTACCCGCACTACGCAGTGAGTCGAGTTAATTTTCTTTAACATCAAAAAAAAGATATATAGGCGATGATAACATGAGTCAATTCAGGTTAATTTGACAAACATGTGGTATATGATATTGAGATATCCCATAAAATGAAAAGCAAAAAAAACCACAAAACTCAAGGTCCAATAACCTAATTTTAAATGATAAAATTGAAAAAAAAATGAAAAAAGAAACGTCGATAAAAAAACTCAAGTCAACTCGGGCTCACTCTATTAACCTGCCACTTGCAACATGAGATTAAGATAAAAAAATATTTTTTTAAAATATAACCTAGAAAAAAGGATTGAATTTAAGTAATAGAAAAACATTAAAAAAAAAACCATAGTTCACCCTGAGTTAACTTGACTAACTTGCAATTTAGGACAACCCCATAGAAATAAAAAGCATAAAAAAATCATAAAGCTCAAGACCCAATAGCCTAATGTCAAAATAGAAATTGAAAAAAAAATTAAAAAAAAAACCAAAACAACTTGAGTTAACTTGACTAACCCACGACTTAGGATAACCTAAAAAATAAGAAAAGGATAAAAAAGAAAAAGAGAAATTAAAAGAATGAGGACCAAAATTGGATTAAAAAATAATTGAAATAAAATAATGAGGGGCAAAATTGATTTTTTTTTAAAAAAGAGCAATTAAAAGAATGAGGACCAAAATTGGATAAAAAATAAAATATTGAGAGGCTAAATTGAAAAAAAAAACAAATTAAGAAAATGATAAAAAAAGGAGCAATTAAAAGAATGAGGACCAAAATTTAATAAAAAAAATAAATGAAATAAAATGTTGAGGGAAAAAATTGAAAAATAAAATCAAGAAAACAATGAGGACCAAAACCGAATAAAAAAAATTAAAAGAAATAAAAGGACAAGGGACAAAATAAAAAAAATAAAAAAAGGTAAAACACAAAAAAACAATAAAAAGAATGTAAACTAAATTGGATTAAAAAAACTAATTGAAATAAAACGCCTAGGGATGAAATTAAAAAAAAACTATAAAGATACTGAATAGGAAAGTATAAATAGAAAAAAAAATAAAATTAATTAAGAAAAATATATATTTTTCTAAAAACATCTCCCCCATCAGTTTCCTTGAGTTGGAAGAAACTCGTCCTCAAATTTAGATCTTAGTTAACAACCGTTCCAATAAATATTCTTTGTGTGTAAGTCACCATATCATGGATCCTTAATTAACACAACACCTTTGTACAGGTCAATCCCATCGTGAATCTCTAATACAATATCTTTGTGCAGGTCATTTTATCGTGGGTTCCACCACTAAGATTTTTAATATTAGCAATCAATGCAAATAAAGACAACATATTAGTTTCTAAATATCTTTTTTTTTAATGAAGAACCTCTTCATCACCTCTTACACAATTACATCGTATTTTGCAACCTTGTTCAACCATGGTTATCCAACAGCACACAATAACTAACTGCCAAGAACATTGAACTCTGATATAAATTCTCTATAACCTCAAACCAAAACTACTAGTAATTCTTAAGATCTAATACCAACTAATATAGACAGAGTGAATGATAACCGAGTTTGTTACATATCAAATCCCTTAAATACCAAGAACACCATAACTATTTGAAGACTCTTAAAATACTGAATTTTATTTATTCATGTCTTTACTTGTCAAAAGCTATTAACCTTTTATATAGAAAAACTATAAAAAACCGTATTAATAATGAATAGAAAAATAAAAATAAAAAAATTATTCCCTTTAAATAAATAAATTAATAAAAAAAATAAAACTGGAGAGATTGATTTGATTTAATCAAATTTTAATACATTTTCTCAACCAAGAAATGAATTGCCTCACTTTATTTTGGTTAATGAAAAAGAGGTTATAGTAACTAATATTTTCCATAGTGTCTTCATTATATTTTAAGACTTCTAGATTTGATATTTTTTCTTCAATCATCGAAACCAAAACTTGATATTTTACCAAAACTTGATTGTATTAATTAAAATAGTTTTTATAAATGAAATAGTAACATCTTTCACGGGCTGAAGTTGTGGTTAACAGTACCCACAAAAAAAAAAAAAAAACAGCACGAAAGTAAAAATATCTGAAGACTACACAGACGGGAAGTATGGGAGGATATCAGTTTCGATCCCAGTGGATGTCCCTTTATACTACTGTACGTATGGCTCTCAAAGCCATGGTCTCTCAGTCCATATCCACCACTCGAACCACAGCCAGCTCAATTCCCATAGCCGACACCACCAGATTTATTTTCCATTTTTTTTCCTCACTAAAGTAAATAACTATCAATATTACCCACTTTATTATAGAATAAAAAAGAAAAGAACAACAAAAGCAACGTCACTAGCTACTGTAATTTTGTCTTTGACACGTTTCCACCCAAGCCCCAACGAGGCCTATATAAATCGTAACCACATGCAACCTCAATTTCGCAGAAGGATCATATAGATAGGAAAAAGAAAAAAAAAATAATCTCTCTTTCTTTTTATTTCCTTTTCTTTCTTTCTTTTTAGGCGCTTCTAATGGCGGCTTCCGTCGACAACCGCCAATTCCACCTCGAGCCCAATCTAAACGGGGTGGTTCGTTCCTTCAAATCCGTTCCAACCCACCAGCCCAACTCTCCGGTTAGAACCTTCAACTTCTCGAACCAGGACTTCACTCGCTCCGACCAAAAACCAGTCCCAACATTGGAGGAAGAAGATCGTTCAAGTGACGATGAAGCTGATTATAAGGATCTGATCCGCAAAACCAACAGTGAATTAGAGCCGTCGGTTATTGATTCACGAGATGAAGGAACTGCTGACAACTGGATCGAACGCAACCCTTCCATGGTCCGTCTTACAGGGAAACATCCCTTTAACTCTGAACCGCCATTGGCTCGTCTCATGCACCACGGGTTCATTACACCGGTCCCCCTTCACTATGTTCGTAACCATGGTCCTGTCCCAAAGGCCACATGGCAAGACTGGACAGTTGAGGTTTGTGGTCTGGTTAAAAGGCCAGCCCGTTTCACCATGGATAAGCTAGTCAATGAATTCCCAGCCCGTGAACTACCTGTTACTCTAGTTTGCGCAGGTAACAGACGCAAAGAGCAAAACATGGTGAAACAGACAATTGGCTTCAACTGGGGTTCTGCCGGGGTGTCTACTTCAGTGTGGCGTGGTGTACCATTGCATTTGCTGCTCAAGAAGTGTGGGATCTATAGCCGTAAAAAAGGGGCCCTCAATGTTTGTTTTGAAGGTGCTGAGGATCTGCCAGGTGGCGGTGGGTCCAAGTACGGGACCAGTATCAAGAAAGAGTTCGCTATGGATCCATCTCGAGATATTATTTTAGCCTATATGCAAAACGGTGAGCCTTTGGCCCCGGACCATGGGTTTCCAGTGAGAATGATCATACCAGGTTTTATTGGTGGGCGTATGGTGAAATGGTTAAAGAGAATAATTGTTACCAGTGTAGAGTCAGATAATTATTACCACTACATGGACAACAGAGTACTGCCCTCTCATGTTGATGCAGAGCTAGCCAATGCCGAAGGTACTATGCAACTATTTACTAGATTACTCCATTCCATATAAATATATAGCATATATATCGTAGTATTATCGTCAAAATTGAGGAATGTAAATAAAGTAAAATGCTAATATATATTTGTTGTTTTATAATGTGTAGCCTGGTGGTACAAGCCGGAGTATATCATCAATGAGCTGAATATAAACTCGGTGATAACGACGCCGAGTCATGAAGAGATACTGCCAATTAACTCATGGACAACTCAGAGCCCGTACACGCTGAGGGGTTACGCATATTCTGGTGATTTGTTTTTCTTTTCTTTTAAAAAGATATAGATATATCAAATCGGATGAATTCCTCTTTTAGGTAGAGCCCTCTTGAGCTGAAAGTAATCTTTCGTCTTACGTGCTTTTTTCTGTCTCTGTTAAAATGAAGGTGGTGGGAAAAAAGTGACGCGCGTAGAGGTGACTCTGGATGGTGGAGAAACGTGGCAAGTCTGCAGCTTGGACCATGAAGAGAAGCCCAACAAGTACGGCAAATACTGGTGTTGGTGCTTCTGGTCCCTGGAGGTGGAGGTGCTAGAGCTCCTCGGAGCCAAAGAGATTGCCGTCCGGGCCTGGGACGAAACCCTTAATACTCAGCCGGAGAAGCTCAATTGGAATATCATGGTATGTATGCATGTCCTTTTATCAAAATCGTCAACTTTCAACCAATGTTTTAATTTACAGCTTGAATTTCCTGCCCAAGTGACCTGAATATACCTCTGATCGGTGCCTTTGCCTACAAGCCGGCAACTCTACAAATTATGTGTGCTCTTAAGACCCACATGTCACTTTCATTATAGGACTAGGACATTGTTCAAATATAGTAACCCACCCACCACCTTCATCTTTATTTGGGCTGAATAGTCAACGTGATTTATTTTTTAACTTTCTTCTTTTTTTTAATATAAAAAATACTCATTGGCTAACCTAAACAAGGTAAGGTTTATTTTTTTATACTCACATTTAAAAGAGTAATTAATTAATTTCTTATATGAAATTGAATATATATTAATGCCCTATATTCTACCTGCTTTAATAATGTGAAAAATAAAATTTACACTCCCTGAAAATTTTGAGGTGTAATTGAAAACCAGTATTGACCATGAAAAACTCTGCACCGTATAAAAATCTCTTTTTAAATTAAGTTTCTCGTTATGTTCTTAGACTATATATATATATATATATATATATATAATTTTAGTCAGTTGCCTAATTTGTTTTTAAATATGGTATCATCATGAACAGGGAATGATGAACAACTGCTGGTTCCGGGTAAAAACAAATGTCTGCAAACGTCACAAGGGTGAGATAGGGATTGTTTTTGAGCACCCCACCGTGCCAGGCAACCAGTCCGGTGGGTGGATGGCCAAGCAAAGGCACCTAGAGAAATCATTGGAGAATATCCAAGCTCTGAAGAAAAGTGTTTCAACACCCTTCATGAACACTTATTCAAAAACTTTTTCAATGGCTGAAGTCAAGAAACATAATTCGGCTGATTCGGCATGGATAATTGTTCATGGTCACGTCTATGATTGCACTCGCTTCCTTAAAGACCATCCCGGTGGCACTGACAGCATTTTAATCAATGCCGGTACTGATTGCACTGAAGAATTTGATGCTATACACTCTGATAAAGCCAAGAAAATGCTTGAGGATCATCGGATCGGAGAGTTGGTTAATTCATCAGCTTACACATCTGATTCAAACGCTTCCTCTCCTAATAACTCAGTACATTTGGCTCCTATCAAAGAAGTTGCCTCAATAAGAAATGTTGCTCTTGTTCCACGTGAAAAAATCCCATGCAAGCTTATAAAAAAGGAAATTCTCTCTCACGATGTGCGTCTCTTTCGATTTGCATTGCCATCAGAGGATCAGGTGCTGGGATTGCCAGTGGGGAAGCACATATTCTTATGTGCTACTGTTAATGATAAGTTGTGCATGCGAGCTTATACGCCAGCTAGCACCGTCGACGTGGTGGGGTACTTTGATCTTGTGATCAAGGTTTATTTCAAAGGCGTGCATCCAAAGTTCCCTAATGGAGGGCAAATGTCACAGTACCTTAACTCACTATCACTGGGGTCTGTGATAGACGTGAAGGGTCCATTGGGTCACATTGAATATGTTGGTCGTGGTAAGTTTTTGGTTCGTGACAAGCCCAAGTTTGCCAAGAAACTGACCATGGTGGCTGGTGGGACAGGAATCACACCAATCTATCAACTGATTCAAGCCATTTTAAAAGATCCAGAAGACGATACTGAAATGTATTTGGTCTATGCGAACCGCACTGAGGACGATATTTTGTTGAGGGACGAACTTGATTCTTGGGCTAAGGAACATGAGAGATTAAAGGTGTGGCATGTTATTCAAGAATCTATTAAGGAAGGATGGCAATACAGTGTTGGGTTCGTTACCGAGAGTATCCTGCGAGAGCATGTGCCAGAAGGATCAGATGATACTCTGGCTTTGGCTTGTGGTCCTCCGCCAATGATTCAATTTGCCGTGCAGCCGAACTTGGAGAAGATGAACTATGATATCAAGGATTCCTTGCTAGTTTTTTAGATGAGAGAGGAGCGGATCTATTTAAAATAATATGAGGTTGTACATATGTTAGCTTGATCGATCGATGCATGTGTTACTCCATTCGTTTCTTTGATAAGAACAGGAAAAAGAGAGGCTGTTTTCCATGTATTATTATCAAGTTGGAGCAACAGTTGCTTAATGTAGTCTACTTTGTAGAATAAATGAAAGGTTTTTCCAAATATTTATTTTCTCTAATTTTTGTATGCGTGGTTCTTATTGATAATTAATATGAGAATATTATAGATTAGCGTGTACGTGACTGTAATATATATATATATATATATAGGCACACATGCCTCAAGATTGTGAGGTCTCAAGATATGATTTATATTATTCTCTAACACACCTCCTCAAGTGAAAATTCTTTGGACTTGAAACTTGCACAGACTCACATTACCTTGTGCTTAATTTTTTTTTATCAAATAAATGAGGATGGTGAGATTCGAACTCGTGACCGCTTGGTCATCAAAACTCTGATACCATGTCAAAGAACCATCTCAACCCAATGACTTAAACTATTAGATGAGATTTCAAGATATGATTTATATTATTCTCTATAAATATATTTTTTTTGATATAAAATTTCTCTGCTCGAGTATATATATATATATATCTCTTATGCCATATTTCTTAATTAGCAACAAAATATATAATTATTTATAATCCAGCTTGGCCAACACCTTGTAATTATATTCTTGGTAACATCGCATGTTCATGTAAAAACACGAATTCAAGTACGTGTATATCAACGCAAGATCATTTTCCTAGCTATATATATATCCTATACATGCAAACGTACAATACTAACGATGTAGCCGTGACAGCATGACAAATTAACTTGTAAAGATGAGATATTTATGATGACCTTGTGGGAGAAAATTAATGCCAATGAAGCTTTCCCTCTTCGGTAAATAGAAGGAGATGTCACATTGATAGTCTGAGATGTACATATCAATTAATTTTATGGTCATAAATAGTTATTAAGCAATTTTTTTTTAATGATAATCGTTAAGTTATTAAGCAAATATTATTGGTGAATTTTTTCCCCTTTAAAATTTAAAGTAATTATATATAGACTCACTGATGAAGAAGTAGTAAATCAGAAAATGCATGCGTGGGAGAGTGAGAAACACGCAACCCTTTATGAAGCCAACAAATTTAAAACAAGGAAGGTGATATCTGACATTTTGAAAATAATATCCCATCTCCCCCCACTAGAGACGTTATTTATTTATAATGAGATATTAAGATATATTACAAAATATACTAAAATATCTGCATTATTTTTTTTTATTATAGCAATACTCAGTATTTTTTTTTATTCTCAAACTTTTTTTTTAATTGCAATCTTTTATAATCATTTTAATAACAAATTTCATCTATATAAATCTCATATCCTCGAATATGAATATTATAGGCTTGTGTCGATGAATATGAAAGATGAGAAACATCTATTTTACATAAGTCTTTCTCTCTTGGCTAGAGAGTCTCCTTGTTGAGAGCCTTATGACTATATTGATATCAAACAACACCTTATAAGGTATGTAGGCCTCCCATTTCCTTTTCTTAGGCTTAGACTCTCTCTTTATAAATTGTTATAGTTAACCCTTATTGATCAAACTCCTTACCTTTTTTTTTGTTGTAGCAGTTCTTTGTGTCGTGTCTTTTATCTTTATGGAATCAATATTTCTTAGAATCACGCATGTGCAAGTCGCCTTTTATAAGGGGAGGGTATTACATAAAATATTTCTCTTTAAAGACAACAAAAACCTATGTTTGAGGTAGCGTTAAGAGATATGGATTAAATTTTAGAAAATGCTAGATGACTATGGACTGATCCTTTTTGGTTTCGCTTTAGCTCTTAAAGACTACTTGGAGATATGTCATGTTTGGTAGGTCCTTCTTTATTCTTAGCACACTCATTTTCTTTACTCGAATATGGTTTTCCATGATATGATTGACCTTTAAGAGTGTTCATTTTAGGAGGGCATGCAGATCTTTCTATAAAGTTGGAGCCTTGACCTTATTTATCAAGATCTAAGTGGCCACAAGCTCAAACAAACCTAAAATCTTGAACATTTCTTTATTAAATTTCTTTAAGTATGCTCTAGTGCCCTTATCATCCTATTATATGATGGTGAAAGTTTATTAGAGCATTTTATGGTATGATAATTATACTAAAATTGGCTAAGAGCTTGGAATAAAGATCCTTGAAGACAAGAATTGAGTTGGGCTTTAAGTTATGATACCACATCCAGTTTGGCATGCAAAATATGGTCGAGAGGATCTTAAATGTGAAGTCGAGTCTTGAATTACTAACTTTAATTTTATACATATATTTTGCACATATTCTTCTAGGTTTGTGAGCATATCATCGATATTTAAGTTCATCTTTGTTGAGAGTCTCTCACTTGATAGGGGTTGTATGCTTTCACATCAAAGGTCTATATAAACAATGACATAAATTCCTTATAAGACCTTTTATGGTTAGAATAGCCCAAAAAATATCCTAAGAAGTAATAACAATGGTGTCATCTACTTTTATGGTTATGGTTGCTTGTTGCTTTGTCTCTAGACTCTTCTAGTTACTTGCTTTAAGAATTCTTTTCATGATGATGATATCGTCTTTTAGGTGGAATTAGAGAGCGATGATGCTAATCCTTACTTTTCTATATTTCATTCTAACTTATCTCTTTATATAATTAAAGATGTCTCTTTATACTAAGTGGTGCATATAGTGGTATTCATGGTGGAATCACATGTTAAGGAACATGTAAGGCCTTGAGTTACTATTGCATAGCCAACATAACCTAAATGTTTATTCTCAATTACTGGGCTACATGTTTAAGATCCGGAAGCTGATAGTGCTCTTGTGTTGAGAGATTTATAACTCTATTATATCCTAAATGTTTTGGGTTATTTTTCATGAAAGAGTTAAAATTTTTACCGAAAAAAGAAGTGAACTAACTTTTTTTCAAGTTCCTAACAAAGAAAACCACTAACAAGTTTTGCAGTAAGCCTTACTAGATTTAAGTTTCTTAATAATTGATAACTAGGTTATAAGGATGAATGAAAAAAACTCTTTTATAAGTTCATGACATCCTATAAAAAAATTCCTCCATGGAGATGTGAGGACCCTACGATGCTTAAATTAGTTAAGCAGTGAAAAAATGTAACCTTAAAGGTTGTGTATATTGTATTATGGAGAGGAATGAAGAATAAGATAAATGCAGGTGTTGTGTGAAGAAGACAAAAATGTGTGTGTGAGTGTTTGTTTGAAATTAACTTTACTTCGTGTCTCATAGGTTTTTTTTAATATCTATTTAACATAAAAACATGCATGGAGTGGAGGGAATATATAGGAGAACATTGTTTGGTCTAGTTTAGGGATAATTATACGAGATAATATCCTATAATGGTGAGTGGTTACACTGTTGATTGATAAATGATAATGTTAGATGAATCATGTTTTGGCATAGACATGCCTCAACACCATTCTACGAATCCAATTATAGCAAGAGAATCACATTACCATTTAATACTAAATACCAATAATATAGAGGGCATATATGGAAAATCAAATTTAAGTGCTCTTTACTTGGATAAGAGGGTATTGGATATGAGCTTACCCTAATAAATGTACCTCAAGTACATAGAAAAATGATGTGTAATGGGCTAATTAGGCCACCTTGGGGGTTCTCTTTATTGAGCCAACTAGATCATCTTGGGGGTCACTCACCCTTTAAGGTACCTAGACCTAAGGGGGTCAAAATCCTATGCAAACACAACATGCCAAGATGAAATTAGTGGCCTACTAAGCTTGGTGCTAGTGATTTTAATGGGTCTTGCCTTGTGTCTCATATCAAGGCTTAATGATAAACAGGTGAAATCCTAGGCCTTATCATGAATCTAATCTCGAGCGTAATCATAGGTCCATTAACAATACTTAGGTTTGGTCTAAATGTTGAGGTGTTAATCCCTAGCCTATCACATACAAATGAGATTTGTAATTTTTTTTACTTTCTTATTTTTATATGATAAGCTTTCAAATGGAAAACACTTACGGATAACAGAATATAGGATAAATTTAGTTTGCGTAAAAACTGATCGAACCAATTTTTTTTAAATTAGAAGTTAAATCTAACTGACCAATTAGTTGAAACTTACTAATTTAGTTTGGTTATCTTCTCTATATAACTAGTTAAGCCTATGGACCATTTAATTAGGCTTTTTTTTAATGGCTTGGGCTTTTTAGGCTCAATATTTTTTGCCTTAAAAAAAAAGATTTGTGGGTTTTTTTGGGTTATTTTGAGCTTTAGTTTATTTTTTCTTCATCTTTCAATTTTATTATTTTGTTTCCAAAGTGTTTCTTCAGAGTTGTAGTGTCAAGCCCTTAAAAAATATTTATATTTGATTACTGAGATTAAAGAAAAACATCTATACATTATCAAGTTAGATTATTCAAGGGTTTCATTTAGAAGATGCATTATAAGAAAAACGTGAAGTAGATTACATAAAAGATATACTTATAAATAATGATGTATCCATCTCGAATATTACCCATACTTGAAATAACTCTAAAAATTCAAATATTGTCCACTCAACATACAGGTGTACTAATGGGTATATTAATATCCCTAAATCTTAAGAAACACAACAAAAAGTTTTGATTTTCTATAGGGGAAGGAACTAAATTAATAAGGTAATGTAGATGAAATAGATTTATGACCTTGATAGTTTTTAATTTTAAGTTATACAATAAAATTATTCAACACAAAAGTGATAGAAATAAAGTGGAAATGGATTGGCTTGAGAGAGATAGGTAGTGTGTTGGGCAAGAAAAATGAAGGATGGTGTTTGTTGTGCTAAGTAAGAAAAAAAGATGATGGTTGCTACTATTTTAGGTGAGAAAGAAGGT